>CATNUY010000087.1:0-310000 GCA_951217065.1 Baccha elongata
TGCTAGGTAGTACACCTCAATACTGTCCTTATAGGAATTTTCACTTAGTGTACTCGTGAATAAATAAATTCTATTCGGTTACCTTTTTATAACTAATGGTGTTCCTTTGAATTCGAGCCTTAATATTACCGGCTTATTGAGAAAATAACCCAAGGTAAAATTTAATTAAACTTACCTTTCTGTGCCGAGTGACTTTATGTTTTTTTTATCAGCCAAACATCATGGTTTTTAAAATTTCAAAGGACAGACTAGACTGTACTTACATACCTTGGCACATAGGTATACTCACATATATGCCTTAATTGGGAATTACCCTTATCTTAACTTGGTTCTAGTTTATTAGGTGAGTGAAGTGAAAGAAATAATGTTTCTATTTAAGCCAGCGCTAATAAATTCATTTGCATGTATGTATAGCTAACACTTACCTGTTACACACTATTGGCGGTCATAGACTGCCACTAAAAGTCGTGGCCGCCACCGTTTATTTGTACAAATACTATAATTTATCCGATGTTGTGTTCCAATTTTGGACGTACTCACGAAATAATTGAAGTTTTAATTCGACATCAAGCACTTAAACGACTTAAACTCCGCGAAGGATACATATATACTTATACCTACGTAGGTATCTACTTGCCTTTCCATCTCCAGGCCCGCGCTCGAGGGAGCTTACCCGATACCACCGGGCTCAAATTTTTTTTATATATCGGTGACCCAAGTGAACCCCCTATGAGAAAAAAAAAATTGAGTGCATCGCGGGAGCCGAAAAATCAATTATTGCATTCATTTCTATAATATATATTGCTCATAATCATTTAAAAAGAAGTAACCATAATACCATATTTAATTTATTTATTATATTTATATAGAGTTTTTTTTTTGTTATACCTACATATATCATTTTTCTACTTTTTTTCGCAATTGTTCGAAAACCTATAGATAAAGTGATCACATAAATTACTAGATTTAAGAAATCTTAAACTTTTTTTTTAAAAACGAAAAGTCTATCTGTGACAGTATAGCTGTAGACGCTACAGTCCTAGATAGTCAATATTCTTAAATAATAGCAAAGTAATTTAATTTATTAGTTTAGTGTTTTGGTATTTAATTCCCGTACTTTTTTTGTAAGTGATATCATTTTGTTTCTGTTCGCGGTCTGTCTTAATTGTAGAATCTTTTCAACCCCCCCGTCTCTTACCTAACCAGAGCTCTTTTAGGTGGAAAGGAACAGGGATTTAGTACGATCAGCGGAAATATTGAACCGAAAGGGGCCATTTTGGCTGCCATACACGGAAGCAGAATCTTTATTACATTTTCTTTTTTTTATGTCATTGCTGTAATTAGTACACAGTTATTATTTAGTAAATTTCTATCTGAAACAAACTTATTTGTTAAAAGTTAGTCCCCATAGATTTATGAGTTTACCTACTAAGCCCTTCGGGCATGATAAACATTGTTAAAAAAATTATCTAAGGGACCATAATAAATATTCTTTAAATGTCATGTTTCTGAACATTTTGTTGTTTTTTATGGCGTTTCTGAAACCCATTATGGAATAGAGAAGTTTTTTTTTAGGGGTGTGAAAGGTGAGTTACCTAAGGTGGTAATCATGGTGTGACCAAACAATAAAAATCTATATAGGGGAAATTCAAATTTGGCCCCGAATTTCCAGGCTGGGAGGGAAAATGGCCAAGCTGCCTTATTGGTATGTCGAAGTCCGTCTGATGTCTATTTTTGAATTTAAGTTTTCTACGGCCTGATCTATGTGGTTGTTGCTGGTGAGGTCTGGCTTCAGGGACAAGAATCCATCCCGTCCGGCGAGTTGAGCTGTGCTAAGCAAGCAGGCCCGGTCCTTGAACCAGACATTCCAACCCCTTTTCACTCCCCATCCTCTTGTACCTCATCTTTTGCTTCGTCTACTGCTATCTCTCTATACTCCTCACCTCCTTTTGCCACGCAACACCCATTGTGATGCAGTTTGTCGTACCCCGGACAAAGGTTAATGACATTCTACGTGAGATACATGATGGATCTTCTGGAGGCCATTTGGGTATCAACAGAACTCTGGAGAAAATTTGAGAACGTTTCTACGGGCTGCATGCAAAAGATGATGTAGAAAAATGGTGCAGAAAATGCGTCACTTGTGCAGCCACCAAGGGACCAGGTAGAAAACTACAGAGTAAGATGCAACAGTACAACGTTGGAGCACCTTTTGAAAGAATTGCCATCGATATTGCAGGCCCATTTCCTGAGTCTAACAGTGGAAACCGATTCATTCTTGTTATCATGGATTACTTCAGCAAGTGGCCTGAGGCGTTTGCCATTCCAAACCAAGAAGCGAAGACAGTTGTGGATCAGATTGTGTACAATTGGGTCAGCAGGTTCGGTGTTATACCCCAATGAAAAATATAGTGAGAGCATTTGTCTTAACGGTTTCATCCCGCCCGAGACATTCCTCTATTTAGACAGTCGGGGGCTTATACAGGATAGATTGGGGGTTCCGTTAATCTACCACGTCGGCCGTAGAACTGTGGATCGGCGAATCCTGTATGGTCGAGACGTCGGCTCTGGGAACGGAGCAGAGCGTCTGCGGTTCAGTAGAGCTGTGTCCCTTCGGGACAAAAAGGACTTGAATAAGCAAGCTAAAAAATACTGGTGGTTGGGTGACCACCTTGATATTGATGGTAAGTCGAGGTTGTTGCCTTGGCCGACCTACGTATTTCTAAGGTATAACTAGGTAGATTAAGTAGGACAGGACGGTGGCACCAAAAAAATAAAAATTGCATGTCTGTGGATATGTGCTTGAGTGCATACATATGTATATATGTTAATATATGCATATGTATACGCGTGTGTGCATGTGCATCGGCAAAAAAAAAAAAAAAAAAAAGGCTGCTGGTGGCTGTTCGAGTTATAAGTTATTTTAAGTATTTTAAGTAGTTTTAAGTTATTTAGGTATAATTATTACCGTATATTTTACGTATATTTTAGTTTTATTTAGGTAGAGGGTACTTTTAAGTTTTTAAATAAAATAAAATAATGTCTTGAAAAACAAGTTTTTTTAAAGAATTTTCTTGTTTAGGTTTAAGTAATATTGAATTTTAAATTAAGAGTAGTCTTTACGCCGAAAGGCATTTTTTAAATATAGTTATAGTATAATTTAGAGCGCCCGTATTTGGCCAGTAAGTTAGTTAAGTTAATATGTAAGCTAGTTGTTTAAGATTTTTTGTCTAGCATTAAGATAGATATAAGAAAATGAAAAAATAAAAAATTAATTAAAATGCAAAATGCAGGTTCGGTGTTCCTATGGAGCTCCATTCTGACCAAGGAAGAAACTTCGAATTCAAAATCTTTCAAGAGGTCTGTTCGCCCCTTGGCATCAAGAAGACGAGAACAACACCACTTCATCCGCAGTCTGACGGAATGGTTAAAAGTTTCAACAGGACTCTCAAAGAACACCTTTCCAAAGTAGTAGGTGACTTCCAACGAGACTGGGACCAACACATTCCTCTATTTTTAATGGCATACCGAAATGCGGTGCACAGCACAACTGGCCACACTCCATCAGACATTGTACAAATATCGGGTTGCCTAGTGAAATTAAGTTCGGATGTCCAACGGGTGAAAAACTTAATGAAAAGGAATACGTGGATTGCCTAAAGAAAAAACTCACTGACACCCATGACAGGACAAGGACTAAAATAAAGCTAGCTAGTGACCGAATGAAAACACGCTATGATGCAAACGCCACAACGAAACCTTTCCATGAAGGAGATCTAGTGTGGCTGTATAATCCTCATCGACAAAAGGGACTGTCACCAAAACTTCAACAAAACTGGGAAGGACCTTTCCGCGTTGTTACAAGGATCAATGGTGTGGTTTGTCGAATTCAGCGAGGTCTAAGAGGCAAGCCAAAAGTTGTTTACATTGACCGGCTATACCGCTACAGTGGAGAAGATGGTGAAGAAATTGTTCGGGGCGAACAATCTTAGGAGGAGGGCAATGAAACGTGTTACACAAATAGTTAAAGGGTGCTGAATGTTTTCATCTCTTGAGGTAAACGTCATCTACCTGTTCGGTACATCTACTAAATCTCTACATCTACTACATTGCCTACTCTATATTGTACTACATTGCCTACTGTTTCTAGCAAGTTCAAGAACCTTCCATAAGCCAAGCATTTCTGTATAA
Source organism: Baccha elongata (assembly GCA_951217065.1). Lineage (NCBI taxonomy): Eukaryota > Metazoa > Arthropoda > Insecta > Diptera > Syrphidae > Baccha > Baccha elongata. The sequence goes on from CATNUY010000087.1 coordinate 4,192, forward strand.
AAGAGGAAGCGGATGCGGCCAAAAAGATAGAGCGAGTAGGTAAGGCTGAGACAAGAAAAAAATCGTATGGGAGGGGGATGGTCTATCTCCCACCGTACGGGCGCAAGGGACAATTTTCTAAAAAATTGACTTAAAACTGAAAAAAAATTATAAAAAAACAACGGTGAAAGCTACAGTGCCATGCTATACCTTTTTTGAAAGCCAGAAATCAATTATTTTATATTATTTTTAAATAAAGTTGTTTTAAAGAACGCTTTTTGAAAAATTTATTTTTAAAATCAAGATTTTTAAAAACAAAATTAAAAAACATTTTCAAAGTAATTTTTTTTTTAAATAATACGTAATGAAGAATTTTTGTTTCCAAAACTCAATGTTCATTTTAGTTTTCAGTCGAAACAGATAACCGGATGCTTAAATCATTAGTAGTTTTAAAGAAAATCAAAAATAACGAGAACAATCTCTTATAAGAAAAAACATTTTGTTAGTACTCACAATTGTAATCAAAGTATTTAGGTATCTATTAGATTATTTTAAAAGATATATGATATTAGGATAAGGTATAGTTTATAAGTTGTTAATTAAATATAATGACGTAGGCTAACTGCTAGGGATAGTGGGATCGTTGCATTAAGCTAAAACAAAGAGATAGTCGATCATAGAGGACAACAAAAGGTTAGACCAAAGATTCTTATGGTTTATAATATCAAAAGTGAACAGTTGATTGATTGGCGGATTAGAATATTATTTTTAAAGATTTTTTTTGAAGTAAAATAAGAAAATAATAAGTTTTGTGCTTTTCAAAATTTTCTTTAGATTCAAAAGTGAAAATTAAAAAGCTAAAGAAAAAAAAAATAATAAACTAACATAATTTATCTTTAAACTAGCAGAAAGTACCCGGCGTTGCCCGGGCACTCGGTACACTCAGCCTAGAATGATGTCTATATTCCTAATCCTTGTTTTAATAAAAAACAAAAATACATTTGGACTCATTTTTTTTTATTTATTTATTTATATTTTATATTATATTTTATCTAAATTCTAAATTTCAAGGGAAGTAGAATCATTGTCAAACTTCTCATCTTTCTCTTCAGGGAAGTCATCATCGAAATTTAACGAAGAGCAGTTCGAAATTTCCATTTTTTCTTTTTCTGACATTTCTGCTACTTCTGCTTGTTTATGTTGTTTTTGGACCCTTTTTTGTTGTTCGCTTCGTTGTTGCTGTTGACGTCTCTGTTGTTCTTGTGGTTTTCGGGTAACAGGAACTTTCAATGCGTCAGACGAAGCTGACCCCGAATCTGCTTTAAAAATAATAAAATAAAAACATCTTTAAGTACATATTATAGTCTAAGAGTTGACAACAAAATTTGGCAGGGATGGTATTATCAAAATTTATATACTTGTACGTGTAGATGTACGTGATTTTATATCTAATTTAACCGTCTGGGTGTTTGAAAAAGGTAATTTTTCTGATTTGTTTTCATATTTTTGGGGGCGCCTGGCAGTCCTTTAGCTGAAAGGAAATCGTCTGGAACTGAATTATTTGTTATATCATTGTGCAATCATCTATTGTTTCCATTTTATATCGAAATCGGAAAAATCATCTTTTTCAAACGCCCATTCCCGTTGAACGGTTGAATTCAATATTATAATCACTTAAATTTACACGTATAGGAATATACATTTTGTTTAAACAATCACTACCATCATTTCCTGTCGGTCATTTTGTCATCTCGGTCATTTATTGAAGACGAATGTTTTTTTTTGTTTTAAATGATGAAAACTTTCAACCAACCTGCCACAGCCATTAGTTTCTTTATTTGTAATTTGTCAAATCCAACGCGTCATCGTTTTACGTCAAACGTCAAATTCATGTTTTGGCGCTGCAGTTATCAGGTTTGTAATAAAGAGCAAAGATAACTTAGTTCTTATTTTGACTACTTGTTGCGCATTTCAACTTCATCATATACGTGTAGCGCAGCAGTAGTCAAGTTTGTACTTATCCAACATGATCGCTTAAAAACAGAAAATATTAAGAATTTATGACCGAATTTCGCATCTCCTCAATTCGATACTTATGGTGACTACGTAGTAGTGCTTTTTCACTTCATCATATACGTGTAGCGCAGTAGTAGTCAAGTTTGTACTAAAGACCAACGATTACTAATTTAGACTACTCGCTGCGCATATCAACTTTACCAATCCTCAATAAGTTTAACAATGGTAGGTATGACAGTTGGGCGAAATGCCCGTGAAATATTTTGTGAGCCCTCTTTAATATTCACTGATGACAGTTGTTAGAAAAAATTGGAAACGTGAAACGTCGAAATGGTAAGAAAAATTACTTTAATTGTTCGCCGGGCAAAAGTTTTTTTAAAAATTAACCCAGTTTTTAAGTGTATTTTGTTATTTTTAATATCCTAAACCTGACGAACAGTTAAAAGTAATTGTTACAATAAATTTTAGAAAAGAATAGTTTGTTGTTATATGAGTTTTACAACAGTAACAATATAACAAATAAACTTACAAAACTACTCTTTTATATAGTAGTAGGACTAGCAGAAAGTACCCGGCGTTGCCCGGGCACTCGGTGCACTCAACCTAGAACGATGTCTATATTCCTAATCCTTGTTTTAATAAAAAACAAAAATACATTTGGACTAATTTTTTTTTATTTATTTATTTATATTTTATATTATATTTTATCTAAATTCTAAATTTCAAGGGAAGTAGAATCATTGTCAAACTTCTCATCTTTCTCTTCAGGGAAGTCATCATCGAAATTTAACGAAGAGCAGTTCGAAATTTCCATTTTTTCTTTTTCTGACATTTCTGCTACTTCTGCTTGTTTTTGTTGTTTTTGGACCCTTTTTTGTTGTTCGCTTCGTTGTTGTTGTTGACGTCTCTGTTGTTCTTGTGGTTTTTGGGTAACAGGAACTTTCAATGCGTCAGACGAAGCTTACCTCAAATCTGCTTTAAAAATAATAAAATAAAAACATCTTTAAATACATATTATAGTCTAAGAGTTGACAGCAAATTTTGGCAGGGATGGTATTATCAAAATTTATATACTTGTACGTGTAGATGTACGTGATGTTATATCTAATTCAACCGTCTGGGCGTTTGAAAAAAGTAATTTTCTGATTTGTTTTCATTTTTTCGGGGGTGCCTGGCAGTCCTTTAGCTGATAGGATATCGTCTGGAACTGAATTATTTGTTATATCATTGTGCAATCATCTATTGTTTCCATTTTATATCGAAATCGGAAAAATCATCTTTTTCAAACGCCCATTCCCGTTGAACGTTTGAATTCAATATATCATCACGTAAATTTACACGTATAGGAATATACATTTTGTTTGAACAATCACTACCAACATTTGCTGTCGGTCATTTTGTCATCTCGGTCATTTATTGAAGAAGAATGTTTTTTTTTTCAATGATAAAAACTTTCAACCAACCTGCCACAGCCATTCCTTTCTTAATTTGTAATTTGTCAAATCCAACGCGTCATCGTTTTACGTCAAACGTCAAATTCATGTTTTGGCGCTGCAGTAATCAGGTTTGTAATAAAGAGCAAAGATAACTTAGTTCTTATTTTAGACTACTTGTTGCGCATTTCAACTTTATCATATACGTGTAGCGCAGCAGTAGTCAAGTTTGTACTTATCCAAAATGATCGCTTAAAAACAGAAAATATTACGAATTTATGACCGAATTTCGCATCTCCTCAATTCGATACTTATGGTGACTACGTAGTAGTGCTACAACTATAACGTATTACTAATTTTGACTACTCGCTGCGCGTATCAACTTTACCAATCCTCAATAAGTTTAACAATGGTAGGTATGACAGTTGGGCGAAATGCCCGTGAAATATTTTGTGAGCTCTCTTTAATATTCACTGATGACAGTTGTTAGAAAAAATTGGGAACGTGAAACGTCGAAATGGTAAGAAAAATTACTTTAATTGTTCGCCGGGCAAAAGTTTTTTTGAAAATTAACCCAGTTTTAAAGTGTATTTTGTTATTTTTAATATCCTTAAACCTGACGAACAGTTAAAAGTAATTGTTACAAGAAATGTTAGCAAAGAATAGTTTGTTGTTATATGTGTTTTACCACAGTAACAATATAACAAATAAACTTACAAAACTACTCTTTTATATAGTAGTAGGATAGGAGAGCTAGAACACCGTCATCCAAAAATAATTAAAAGCCCCGTAAAAGAAGAGATTTCTCTGACTTGTTTTCTGCAGAAAGGAGATTCATAGGCAGATTTATGTAGTCATTAGACAGACATGGATTTCAAGTGCTAATTTGGGCTTTATTTTCATATTATGTAGGTACTTAATCTTGGTAGGTACTGTTGTGATAATATAATGCTATGTAAATATATACATATATGTAACCACCACTTGTATACCTGTATAATCAAATACTCTCAATAAACAGTCAGTCATCAACTCACTCTCTTCTTTACATGACATGGTGTCAGAATTGGTGCGCGAATTCTAATTAGTTTTTTTTTTATTTAAAAAGTCAACAAATTAAACAGTAATTTAGAATACCGCGTACATAGTAAAAAAAATTAAATTAAAAAAAAAGAAAAAAAAAATAAGTTAGAAAATGTCAAATCCCCCGCCGCCGCCGCCGCCTTCCCAACAGCAACGGAAGGTTATGCGAGACCACCGAAACCTCTGGAAATAACAAGGAATATGGCCATAGCTTGGAAAAATTGGTTGCAGCAGTATGACTGGTTTGCTGCAGCACGTGAACTCGACAATAAATCGGCATTTGTTCAAGTAGGTACTTTCATGTATTGCATCGGTCCTGATGCTATTGACATTTTCAATTCATTTTCTCTGTCAAGTGACGAAGCAAAATCAATTACAAAGACAAAAGAAAAATTCGAGGCCTACTTCACTCCTAAGACTAACAACTTTTGAAAGATACGTGTTTAATAAAATCGTTCAATCAGAAGGCGAATCTTTTGATGATTTTATTACCAAAGCAACACTTCAAATCAAAAAGTGTAGCTATGGGTCTTTGCAAGATAGTATTCTCAGATACAAAAGTATAATAGGGATCAATAGTGATGCCCTACGAGAAAAATTGTTAGCTAGCAATGACATTCCATTAGATGAAGCAATAAACAAATGTAAATCAAATGAAATAGCACTAACGAATCTTCAGACACTTCACAAAGAAGATTTACATGCAATACATGCTGTGTATAATCCAACAACAAGTAAATCAAAAAAATCCCGTAACAACTCGTCGACATCTGCTCAAAAAATTCAACACAAGAGTCAACAAAGTTCCGTTGAAACGGATTCAACATGCAATCGATGTGGTTATGTACACCCACGTAACAATTGTCCCGCTTACAACAAAAGGTGCACTAAATGCAAACGAAAGGGGCACTTTGCTAAACTGTGCAGAAATGATAAAACAAAAAATAAAACGGTGAATTTAATAGAACAAAATAATTTGTCTGACTCAGACTCATTGTCAGATGAAAGTCTTTTAGTTCTATCACTGTCAAATGAACTTGATAAAGACGATTGGTATGAGGAGATAAAGATCAATAACATGTTGGTTAAAGTAAAGTTAAACACGGGGGCGCAATGTAACGTTATTAGCAAAGGCTTAGCTATGAAATTGGCTGCGAAAATAACACCTTCCAGCATTAAAAGGTTAGTTGCTTTCAATGGTAGTCCCGAAAATGTTTTTGGCGAAACATTGTTAAAATGTATAGTGCGGAAAAAGCTGCGAAATGTTCTGTTTAAAGTGGTAGACCATCCATTTAATCCTATGTTTGGCAAGAAGGCATGTGAAATGCTTAATCTGGTTATGCGTGTCCAAGAATTACAGATTAATGAATGTGCACAAAAATTTATCTATGATATCGATCTCATAAAAAATCCATCGCTTGATATATACCCGGCTCGTAAAATACCTCACCCCATTAGAGATCAAGTGAAGCAAGAAATTGACACAATGGTTAGGTTAGGAGTTTTGGTAAAAACTTCCAAGGTTACTCCGGCTGTGTCGCCAATGGTTGTGGTCAAGCAAAAGAATAAAATACGAGTTTGCATGGATCCATCAGACATTAATAAAAATATTTTCAGAAGACAACATCCATTAAGAACAATTGAAGAAATTACATCAAGAATACGAAACTCTAAATATTTTACGCTCTTTGATATGAAAAAAGGGTTCTGGCAAATTCCAGTAACCGAGCGAACGAGCGATTATTTAAATATGGCCACACCTTGGGGCAGGTATTCATACAAGAGATTGCCGTTCTGGCTTCAGCCCCTGAAGTGTTTCAGAGTATGATGTGTCAAATCCTCGAAGGTTGGAAAAATACCGAATGTGCAATTGATGACATCCTCATTCACGCGGAAAGCCAAGAGGAATTAAAAAAACTGACTAATGAAGTCATAAAAAAAATATCGCAAGCTGGTCTCAAAATTAATAGAGATAAATGTATTTACAATGCCAAGCGTTTAAAGTTCTTGGGACATGTCTTGTCGTCTGAGGGAATAAAAGCAGATGAAGAAAAAGTTACCGCAATAAGTCGATTAAAAACACCACAAAATAAAGCAGAGCTCATGAGAATCTTAGGCATGGCCACATATTTAACTAAATTTACAAAACATTTTTCGCAGATTACATATCCGTTGAGGCAACTACTGAAAAATGGTGTCGAGTGGCAGTGGACTCAGCAACAAACGAATGCTTTTGAATCTCTTAAGCACGCGCTTTCAAATACACCTGTTTTTAGATACTACAATTAGAATGAAGATGTAACGTTGCAAGTAGATGCAAGTTCACACAGTTTAGGTGCTGCTCTGCTGCAAGATTATTGCCCGGTTGCTTGGAGGTACTTGTTGAAGGGCAAGAATCTACCCGTCCGACGAGCTGAGCCGAGCCGACACAAACATGCCGTCATAGTAAGTACCAAAAACGACCCCGTGGCCACGCCCCATAGCTCATTTCAATAACTATGCCTGATCATAAGGATTTTGTGGACCCAAAAATTAAATAAAAAGCAAGACAAAACATCAAAATAGGCAAAATAGCAACTTATTTAAAAAGGGGAAAAAAGAGTCAACTTAATAAAAATGAAAAAATGAGCTCTTCAAATGTACTAAGGATCTCTCCACATCTCAAAACAGTTTTTGCTGACTTTTATTGAAGGACGGTTGGTTTTTTTTACTGAATCTGAAACTCTTGCTATTTTTGAATCAGTAAGACATTTTGAATTAGTAAGACATCAAAACGGCGCTTTTTGGCGGTAATTGGGTTTCTTCGGAACAGTTGTTCTGCGAAACCGCCATTTTACCTTTACCTAAGACATTCAGCAGTTGGTAGTTCTTGTCCGAGTTCCGTTTTTTCAAATTCAAAATGGTATGATGAAGAGTGCAGAAAGTGTAGAAAAAAGTCCTGTTTTGTTTACTTAAGACTTTTCAGACAGACCAGCAATGAAGCTAACAAAAGACTCTACCTATGTACAACAAAATAAAATATACAAAGACCAATGCAATAGGAAAAAACAACTGTACTTACAAAAAAGGCCAAACAACTTTTAGACTGTAGGGATTCTAAATCTTTTTTGAATAATGTAAGGGTACTAGGATGATTTTTTCGAGTTCGGCCAACAAGACTTCAGCTAAATTGAAAAATTAAATAATATAGGGTGGTGTGCGAAATGCTTTATCTCAGTCTCAAATCTCAAAAAAATTTACTTTTAAGAAATTAGAGATAGCTAACAAAATCTTTCTATTAATGAAGACAAGTACCAAGACAACAAGGTACTTGTCTTAATTGTTATTTTTTCTTTAGTTTTCTCGTGAAATTTTTTTGCGGCAAGAGAATATGCAACCATTTTTCGGAAAACATATCAACTTTGTTTTTGTTTCTTTAACTTTATATGTAAACTATTTACCATTTTAAATTTTCATACTTCAATTTTTTATAATTATTATAAAAAAAAACTTTTTTAAAAACCGCTCTTACTATTTCATTTTATTATATTTTTTGTTAAACTTATATTTATCTGAGAAAATTTTCTGCGTATTTTGGTTTGGGCAAAATATGGATTTAGCATTTTAAATAAAATTATACATACGTTGTTTTTCTTCTCAGTCCTTGTCTAGATTTTATATTCTTGCCTTAAATTTTTTTTGTATCCTTGTTTCACTTCAGCAATATAACATTTGAATTTGGAATTTTGAAATAAAAACTTATGTTTTTAATAAAATTAAGAAAACATATTAATTATATCCTCTGCTATTTTGGATTACTATCAATTATACACTGCTTTCATTTGATGGATACATTTTCGCAACTGAATGTTTTTTTTTATTTGAGACTGAGACTGTTTCGTGAGACACATATTTTGCATACCAAATTAAGATTTATCTCATTGCAAACGCTTAATCTCATTATCTGTAGCTCTTTCCTAAGGCTCAGTCTCGTGAGACAGAGATAGATCTTTTCGCATCCCACCCATAGTCTTGTTCTTTTTTTTTTAAATGAAATAGTAAATATATATTTTATTTACAAGCATCATCAGGTAACAAAAAAATTCAAATAATAGAAAATATTTTGAAGCTTATCAAAACTATTTAAAAAAATATTAAAAGTTAGTTCAGACACGCACCAATCTATAACATTCGGCACTACCCCTACCGGCATATGGAAGAAAAATTAAAAAGAACCTACTCCTGAAAAATGGAAACCCCCATATGAGTATTTTTACAGAAATGTCAAACGTAGGCGATGAAATGGAGGCTAGGCAATAAAATCTCCTTTAGAAACATGCAACATCATAGGAGTAAATGGAGACAACACTAGAAACAAGAACCCAACGAAAATGGCGAACTACAGTAGTGATGTGCCACGATGAAAAAGTACTACCCAATGATGTGCAGAAAATGAGTTGAACCCCTGATATTTTTTGCATATGAGTCAAAGTCTTATAAGTTTTAGAAAAGGCATTAATCACTTTCAGAAAACCTAGAGAGAAAGGAGAAAACAAGAATTAAGTATTTAAAAACAAAGTAGGAATTTATTCGGGTTATATAGGTAGTGAGAGTAGTCAACTAATCCATGTGTAATAAAGTCAGTTTTTGCTGATATAAATAATGGTCGAACACAAAAGAGGTAGTTGAGGTAGAAAAACGAGTATCAATCAGAAGAGAGATAGAAATATTTTTTTTTGTACTTATGGCCAGTTTCTCCAAACTCTTTTAAATATTTATTGGGTTTTTAAATCTTAAAATGGCATTTTTCGATTTCACCAACCATTTTCATTTTTAAAAGGGCCAATAAACTAAAGTCCCATTTTGCTCCAAACAAATTTTAAAGGCGTCTTAAAATGCAAGACAAAGATAACGTTGAAATTTTTCGATTGATATATGCTCTCCTCTCACTTGCTCTAATGAAAGAGAGCCATGAGTGGTGAATAAAAATCCGGGGTTGGCATCAAGTTTCCTCATTTTTTAAAAATTCACCTTCTTATATTGGTGCAAACCATTTTAAGCTAAAATGCCAACAAATTTTATTACTCCGTTAACTAAAATGCTTTTAGGTGTATTTTGGTAAAACTGGGCATTAGACTGGAAGATAAAGAGAGATATGATAGAAGAGTAGAAGTAATGAAAATAATGGTAGTGAATATTGAAAGATAGACAAAAATAATTAACCTAAGGTAAGAAGCAGTCTACCGCTACGTCGCAGACCTTAAACGAAAAATCAAGTTGCGACCCGAAGATTAACTAAATTTTCTTTTATCGAAGAAAAAGAGTACGGGACGATAGAAAAGTTAAGAAATGTTAGTTCACGATAATTTGCATCTGCGAAAATTAAAGACCGATTAAATAAGATAAAATATCTTTATTGAATGTGTTTGAACAACAACAACAACTTAAAGGCGCTACCACCAATTTTTAAACGAATTTTATTTACTCGTTTACGAATATTATTATTCGTTTCTTTCTATCTTTGGCTGGAGATATAGCTATTTCAAGGATTGCCAATTCCTTTCATCAGTCTCCTTTTAGTGGTATTGAGCTTTAATCCAATTTTATTGTGAAAAACTTTTTCACATGCACCTCGTGAGATTCGAACCCACGCCTTCAGATTTTACTCAGTCTTCGAAGTCGTATGCACAACGCATTCCACCGCTTATGACCACTGATGACACAGGTCGAGATGTTATGTTTATTTGTTTTTTCAAACGCATTTGGAGCTTCAACATTTTTCTAAGCGCTTTTAAGTATGTTGTTTTGTTCCGCCTCCATTTTCTCCTAACCTTAATTTGATAGACTACAATTCGTAGCATATATCAAAGGGGGAGAGGTTGAAAGATAGGTAACATACCAGACTATTTAAGTTATTATTGTTGTTATATTGAACTATTCGTACTAGAATGTCAGTTTTTATTACTGACCATTCTGTTAATTTTCATTGAATGTGTTTGAACAACAACAACAACTTAAAGGCGCTACCACCAATTTTTAAACGAATTTTATTTACTCGTTTACGAATATTATTATTCGTTTCTTTCTATCTTTGGCTGGAGATATAGCTATTTCAAGGATTGCCAATTCCTTTCATCAGTCTCCTTTTAGTGGTTTTGAGCTTTAATCCAATTTTATTGTGAAAAACTTTTTCACATGCACCTCGTGAGATTCGAACCCACGCCTTCAGATTTTACTCAGTCTTCGAAGTCGTATGCACAACGCATTCCACCGCTTATGACCACTGATGACACAGGTCGAGATGTTATGTTTGTTTGTTTTTTCAAACGCATTTGGAGCTTCAACATTTTTCTAAGCGCTTTTAAGTATGTTGTTTTGTTCCGCCTCCATTTTCTCCTAACCTTAATTTGATAGACTACAATTCGTAGCATAGATCAAAGGGGGAGAGGTTGGAAGATAGGTAACATACCAGACTATTTAAGTTATTATTGTTGTTTTATTGTACTATTCGTACTAGAATGTCAGTTTTTATTACTGACCATTCTGTTAATTTTCATTGAATGTGTTTGAACAACAACAACAACTTAAAGGCGCTACCACCAATTTTTAAACGAATTTTATTTACTCGTTTACGAATATTATTATTCGTTTCTTTCTATCTTTGGCTGGAGATATAGCTATTTCAAGGATTGCCAATTCCTTTCATCAGTCTCCTTTTAGTGGTATTGAGCTTTAATCCAATTTTATTGTGAAAAAGTTTTTTCACATGCACCTCGTGAGATTCGAACCCACGCCTTCTGATTTTACTCACTTTTTTTTTTTTTTTTTTAATTCAATTTTTATTTTCAATTTAACTTATAACTACTTAAATGCTAGACAAAAACCTTAAAAACTAGCTTACAGAAAAACTTAACTAACTTACTGGCCCCATGCGGGCGCTCTAAATTATACTATAACTATATTAAAAAAATGCCTTTCGGCGTAAAGACTAACTGATATTAAAATTCAATATTATTTAAAACTAAACGAGAAATTCTTTAAAACTCGTTTTCCTTTGACATTTTTATATAAAACTTAAAACTACCCTTTACCTAAATAAAACTAAATTAACCTAAATAAAATATACGTAATGAATATACGTAAATAACTTAAAACTACTTAAAAATACTTAAAATAACTTAAAACTAGAACAGCCACCAGCAGCATTTTTTTCCCCGCAGCAGCTTATGCAAATGCACACACACCTATACATATGCATATATGAATATATATACATATGTATTAGTGCCAAATACACATATCCACAAGCCCAATGCAGTTTTTTGAATTATAATTTTTTTGGTGCCACCACTGTCTTACTTAAATATACCTATTGATACCTAAAAATACACAGGTCGGCCTAGGCAACAACTTTGGTCAACCATCAATATCAAAGTGGTCCCCCAACCACCAGAATTGTTTTACTCGCTTAACCAAGTCCTTTCTGTCCCGAAGGGGCACAGCTCTACTGAACCGCAGACGCTCTGCTCCGTTCCCAGAGCCGACGTCTCGATCATACAGGAGTCGCCGATCCACAGTTCTACGGCCGACGTGGTAGATTAACGGAACCGCCAATCTATCCTGTATCAGCCCCCGATTGTCTAAATAGAGGAATGTCTCGGGCGGGATGAAACCGTTAAGACGAACGCTCTCACTATATTCATCATTAGGGTAGTAAGCCCCGAAAATAAGTCCATTGGCTGAGGTCATAGCTCTTAAAATGTGACCCCGAATCAGCTTAATTAAAAAGTTATCTATCCTGTTTATTTTGGCCCCGTTGTATAAGACCTCGTTGGCATAATAATGTTTGTACTCCGACTCTGGTGTTCTGTGTAATCCAAGACAGGTCCTAAGACACTGCCTCTCAAACACCCGAATCTTTTCCATTTGAGATGGGGCAACGTTAAACCACACAGGGCAATCATAGGCAATCATCGGCCGGATGAGGGCCATGTAGCAAATCACCTTTACCCTGTTTTCAAGGCGGCTGCTATAAAACAACCGTCTTGTCAGAGCAAACGCTCCCCTAGCTCTGACCAGAGCAGCATCTATATGTCGATTGAAATATAGATACTGATCTAGCCAGATACCAAGGTACTTTACTACATCTTTACTCGCCAGTTGATGTCCACTTGGTCCAACGATCACTAGATTTCTCCAGTTCTTTCTTGTATCCCTAGAAGCCCTAGACAACGGGGTTCTAAACAGGATAGTTTCTGATTTTTGAAAGTTAATTTTTAACTTCCAGTCATCACAATATCGCTGAATCTTGTCGAAGTCACGCTGCAGAAGAATTCTGATGGCTTCAACTTTTGGACCCGTCCTGTACGCTACAAGGTCATCGGCATACGCAATCGCGTGAGTGAGACTACCTTTCAGATCGCTGGTGTAAATACTAAAAAGAATCGGCGAGTTCACAGCTCCTTGCTGTAGACCGTTTTTAATATCAAAAGTTGTGGCGGAAGTTACATTGCCACTTTTGACAACAAACTTTCTACCATTGAGCATGTCATGAAGCATGTATAACAGTGGTTTACTTATGCCAAATCTAGTTAATTTCAGATAAAGACCCTCTAACCATAAGGTGTCGAAAGCCTTCTCTAAATCAACAAGAACGGAACCCGTGCATTGATTTTTCGCTTTGTTCCATTGAACACCAGAAACTAACTTAGACGCGGCATGAATAAAGTCATGTCCCACCTTAAAGCTTAACTGATTGTCTGGAATAATATTCTTGTCCTCAACCCACTTGAACAGAGCTCTATTGAGAAAGTTTGCTCGAAAGCTGTATTACGGTGGCAAGTCCGAAGTGATCACTGTCGTATTCATCCGTTCGTAAACAGTTTCTTGTCTGTTGATTTGTTGCGTCAGTTATAACTAGTCGTGAGTCAAGCAGTAAAAGATCCAGAAAACTACCACTTCTCGGAAATGACGGTCTATCTGTAGCTAGAAGGTCGATCCTACACTCAACACTGTATCGACGCATCCAATTAAAAAGATGGTTCCCTCTAGGATTTTGTATTTGGTTTCCCCAATCTACATGTTTGGCGTTTAAGTCCTCTGCCATGAGATAATAATTCTTATCCAAGTTCAGTCTTAAGCATTCGAAAAGTTTTTCGAGCTCTGCGATAAAATTAGCTTGCTGAGGTGCGTCAGGTGCGTACACCGCGATTGCGTACATTCTTTTCCCCTGCTGGAGAGGAATGCAAACGATGCAGGCTTCTAGCAACCCGAATCTTCGCACTTCACTATTATATATAACTTTATGTTTAATGCCCTTTCGTATGAAGATTCCAACCCACCCCCTTGAGATTAGTTGCCCCGATCCCTTCTTACGATATTGTAATTTTTATTAGTCAGTTTGTGTTTCTGGTTTATCTTAGTTTCGCTAGCCATAAACACATCAGGACTTTGGTCTTGCAGCAAATGAAAGAGGTTTGCTCTACGTTCGGTCCTAATCAGCGAATTTACATTCACAGCTAGGATCTTAAAGGGTCGCTCAGGCAGCGCGCCTTTAACCATTTCGCGTTGCCGGCAGAATAGAGTAGAGGTAATCCACCCTCGCCGCCTGCTCCCTGATCTGTTTTTGCAGGTCGGTTAACTGACCATGAATGGTCAGCAACACCTGCATCAGATCTGCCTCTGGCACAGGAGCCGTAGGCACTTGGACCTGTTTGGCTACCTGTGGTTGAGGCTGTACCGTGTTTCCCTTTCCAGACGCCATTTGGGCGTAAGAAATTGCGGGATTGACGGAAGTTGTTGTCTGGCGTACTTCAGGGCGTCTCACCTCAACTGTTTTCTTTTGGGCTTTGTTTTGCTTTATCTCCTGAAACTTCGGACATCCCCGATAGTTTGCGAGGTGCCCGGAGCCTCGGCAGAGCGCACATTTTAACTGGGTCATATCTGTGACCCTATCTTGCCCGAGTTTACACTCCCCTGTTTTGTGGGTATCTCCACATTTAACGCAGACTGGGTCCATACCACAGTTAACTGCAACGTGTCCAAACCCTTGGCAGTTCATGCATTGAAGCATGTCTTTCTGCTTGTTTAATTTTTCCCATCGTACAACTTGGTAATCCAGGACTGTTATGTTCCTTAGACCACTCAATTTGCTTTGGGGCGAGAGCTGAACTAGGAAAAATGGTAACTTCCGTTTCTCCCGTCTGGCTTTGACTGTGGTAAACGGTCTGACCCCGATAAAATCGAGATCGTCGCTCGCCACTTGACGGAGCTCTGCTGAGAGCGCCTGCGGATCCGTAGAGGATTCGATACCCTTCAGGAGGACTGTTTGAAGCTTGTCTTTCTTCGGGGTGAAACTATAAAATTCAGTTCTAGTTTGAGACAGAAGGTCTTTAACTTTTTTGTAGTGCTCTAAAGATGAGCACTGAATAGAATGCCTGTCTGCACTTAGGCGCTTGATTGTAAAATTGTTGCCTACGACCGACCTACATATTTGAATAGTTTCTTTTATTTCCACCTTAAATGTGTTAATGGGTGGCACCTTATCTCGCTTTGCTTGTGGCTGCTGCTGTTGTTGCGGTTGTTGTGACTGCTGCTGTTGACGCTGCTGCTGTTATGTCTACTGCGGTTGTTGCTGTTGCGGTTGTTGCTGTTGCGGTTGTCGCTGCTGCTGTTGCTGCTTCTGTGTCTGTCGTCGTTGCTGTTGTGGTTGTTGTTGTTGTTTTGCTTGCTGTTGCTGAGGCTGATGCTGTGATTGCCGAGACGGTTGTTGTGGCTTATGAAGCTGTTGGTGTGGCTGTTGCTGTGGCTGCTTCCTTGATTGCTGCTTCTGTGGCTGCTGCTGGTCTGGGAGTGGTTGTTGTTCTTTAGGAGGCTGCTGTTGTTGCGTAGCTTGCTCTTGGAGCGCTTGTTGGCGGGTGCGCTGCTCAAGAGCAACTATGCGCTCCTTCTCCCGTCTTGCCTCCTGCTTCTTTTTTAGCGCTTCGACTAGCTCTATGAGTGAAGAGATTTGCTCCGTCAAAGCCTCAATCTGCTGGTCCTCTTCTTGGTAAGACAGCTCGACTACCTCGCCACTGACGTAATGTCCTTCTCCTTCCACAGACATGTAGGAGATAACCGTCAGCGTCAGCGTCAGCGTCAGCGCCGTTTTCTTCACCTGTAAGGTTGGCGTTTTCGTCTGTTTGGTTGTTGGCGGTGATCGCCCCATTAGCCTCTTTGACGTTTATGTCGTCCGCCTCAGCTTCATCGTCGCCTTCTTCGTTCTTGTCGTTGTTGTCGTTTTTTTCGTTGTTGTCGTCGTCATCGTTGGAGAAGCTATCCAGCTGCCTCTGTATTTTGGCCTGAGCCGAAGACTTGGCTGAACGCCCGCGCGCTCCTATTTGCTGGGCTGCTACAACATCTGCTGTTTTTTTTTTTTTGAATACCAGATTTGGTTTATACCTTATGTAGCGCCTTCTCTTCATAGGGTCTTGTTCTTCGACACATGCCGGTCCTGGATTTTTCCCTTTTATCGGGCTTGATGTTTTTGCCGTTGCCATGTTGCTGGTTCCGGACTCGGCACCTGCCGATAATGATGATGTTGTTGTTGCTTTTTGGGCTTTGGACTGCCCTGATGCTGCAGTTGGTCTTATTGCTTGGCCTGATGGCCCCGCTATTTGGCTGTCGGCTCAGATCCGTCGTCTGCCACTCTACCACCTAGGCTAACTTGCCACTTGAAAATGGTAGGTACCAATTACTACTTTACTCACTCGCGTCTCTAAGTATAATTTACACAGTGAAAGTCGCCAACGATGTGCACACTTCCACGGTTGCTGAACGACTGAGATTTTACTCAGTCTTCGAAGTCGTATGCACAACGCATTCCACATCTTATGACCACTGATGACACAGGTTGAGATGTTATGTCTGTTGTTTTTTCAAACGCATTTGGAGCTTCATTTTTCTAAGCGCTTTTAAGTATGTTGTTTTTTTTTTTTTTTTTTTTTTTTTCATTTTTAATTCATTTTTATTTTTTCATTTCCTTATATCTATCTTAATGCTAGACAAAAAATCTTAAACAACTAGCTTACCATATTAACTTAACTAACTTACTGGCCCCATGCGGGGGCTCTAAATTAAACTATGGCTATACTTAAAAAATGTCTTTCGACGGAAAATAACTTATTATTAGAATTCATGATTACTTAAAACTAACGAGAAAATTATTAAAAAAAAACTCATTTTCTATATCATTTTTTAATTTTTTGTAAGACTTAAAGCTACCCTTTACCTAATAAAACTAATTAAAATTAAATTAAACTATCTTAAACTACATTATATCTAATTATAACTACTTAAAATAACTTAAAAACTAGAACAGTTACCAGCAATTTTTTTTTTTTTTTGCATACGCATATTCACACTCGCGTACGCCCATACACATGTATATATGTTCATATACATACATACATATACATTCAAAACCGCAAGTACCCACATACAAATACATTTACTTATGTACTTTTTTTTGGTGCCACCGTCACTGTTCTACCTACTCTACTTATCTTTACCTTAGAACTATGTAAGCCGGCCAAAGCAACAATATGGTCAACTTTCCATATCACGGTGGTCACCCAACCACCAGAATTTTTTGACTTGCTTAACTAAGTCCTTTCTGTCCCGAAGGGGCACAGCTCTACTGAACCGCAGACGCTCTGCTCCGTTCCCTGAGCCGACGTCCCGATCGTAAAGAAGTCGCCGATCCACAGTCCTACGGCTGACGTGGTAGATTAACAGAACCGCCAATCTATCCTGTATCAGCCCACGACTGTCTAAAAAGAGGAATGTCTCGGGCGAGATGAAACCGTTAAGACGTACACTTTCACTATACTCATCATTGGGGTAGTAAGCCCCAAAAATAAGTCCATTGGTCGAAGTCATCGCTCTTGCAATGTGACCCCGAATCAGCTTGATTAAAAAGTTATCTATCCTGTTTATATTGGCCCTGTTGTATAGAACCTCGTTGGCATAGTAATGTGTTTACTCCGACTCTGGTGTTCTGTGTAATCCAAGGCAGCGTCTAAGACACTGCCTCTCAAACACCCAAATCTTTTCCATTTGAGATGGGGCAACGTTGAACCACACAGGGCACCCATAGGCAATCATTGGCCGGATAAAGGCCATGTAGCAAATCACCTATACTCTGCTGTCAAGGCGGCTGCTATAAAACAACCGTCTTGTCAACCCAAAGGCTCCCCTAGCTCTGGCCAGCGCAGCATCTACATGTCGATTGAATTATAGATACTGATCTAGCCAGATGCCAAGGTACTTTACCACATCTTTATTCGCCGGTGGATGTCCACTTGGTCCAACGATCACTAGATTTCTCCAGTTCTTTCTTGTATCCCTAGAAGCCCTAGAGAACGGGGTTCTAAACAGGATAGTTTCTGATTTCTGAAAGTTAACTTTTAACTTCCAATCATCACAATATCGCTGAATCTTGTCGAAGTCACGCTGCAGAAGAATTCTGATGACTTCAACTTTTGGACCCGTTCTGTACGCTACAAGATCATCGGCATACGCAATTGAATGAGTTAGACTACCTATAAGATCGCTGGTGTAAATACTAAAAAGAATCGGCGAGTTCACAGCTCCTTGCTGTAGACCATTTTTAATATCAAAAGTTGTGGTAGAAGTTGCATTGCCACTTTTGACAACAAACTTTCTACCAGTGAGCATGTCATGAAGCATATAAAACAGTGGTTTACTTATGCCAAATCTAGATAGCTTCAGATAAAGACCCTCTAACCAAACGGTGTCGAAAGCTTTATCTAAATCAACCAGAACGGCACCCGTGCATTGATTTTTCGCTTTGTTCCATTGAACATCAGAAACTAACTTAGACGCGGCATGAATAGTGTCATGCCCCGCCTTAAAGCCAAACTGATTATCTGGAATAATATTTTTGTCCTCAGCCCACTTGAACAGAGCTCTATTGATAATCTTTTCGAATACTTTACTGATACTTGGAAGAAGACTTATCGACCGAAGATTTGCCGGATTGGAGCTGTCCTTTCCCTTTTTGGGAAGAGGATGGACCACAGCTGTCTTCCAACTCACTGGATAATATGCATTATTCAATGCGTTGTTGAACAGTGTGGTATAAATGTCTATGGCTTCCTCAGGGAGATGTCGTAACACAATGTTGGGTATACCATCGACCCCCGCAGATTTCTTTTTCTTTAATGTTTTAGAAATCAACTGAAGTTCTACCTTCGAAATTAACAATGAACTGGGTCCATTTCGCTCGGCGATGGTGGCGTTTGCCAAATGTTGGTCATTGAACCCGGTGAAACCAGTATTCTCAGATCTCCATTGCGTTATGTTATTTTCAAGATAGAAATTGTGCAGCAAGGCTCTGTTCTCCAGGTCATGATTCGGACGAATGCTAGCATTCACCTTATACACTTGCTGGAAAGCAGCCCCTACAGCTTCTACCTTTTTCTGTGGATCTTCTATCATAAAAAAGTTGTCATCGAAAACGGCACCCTCCGGATCTATTCCCGCAATCGTAAGTACGTCTTCGTTATCTGTTGTCCTCTGGAGTTTAAGACATGGAAGTTCGTTTTGATCATTTCTTCTAAATATCTTATTTATTTGGGGAAACATACTAGGGTCGCTAGAATTAACGGCCCGATTTCTGTTATCCCAATATAAATTAATAGACAATCTATAGTTTTGTTTAATCAGAACATTAATGTTTTTGATCGACGACTTCAATGTCCTAATCTCCAGATCACATGTGTCCGTGAAACGTCTGTAAAGAAGTTTCAACCTAGTCAGCAGTCCACTTTTTTGTCGGTGTAGTGCGTCGATCGTCGCGTTCTTGTATAAACCAGTAGGGTCTTGTTCCTTATATTATGGGATTGTTCTGTCCATTGTTCGTTTTATAGTCGTATCCATTTGAGTCAGGAACCCGTCGATCTCAACGTTAGTCAGGTTTCTGTCATTTGGTGGAGAAATGTCATCGGAACGTATTTCTCTTGCCAAGGCGTTGGAGAAGCGTGGCCAGCGCGTCTTACTGAAATTGTAAGAGTGTACAGGCACATACTCATCCAACTCCAAAAGTTTGCTCGAAAGCTGTATTACGGTGGCAAGTCCGAAGTGATCACTGTCGTATTCATCCGTTCGTAAACAGTTTCTTGTCTGTTGATTTGTTGCGTCAGTTATAACTAGTCGTGAGTCAAGCAGTAAAAGATCCAGAAAACTACCACTTCTCGGAAATGACGGTCTATCTGTAGCTAGAAGGTCGATCCTACACTCAACACTGTATCGACGCATCCAATTAAAAAGATGGTTCCCTCTAGGATTTTGTATTTGGTTTCCCCAATCTACATGTTTGGCGTTTAAGTCCCCTGCCATGAGATAATAATTCTCATCCAAGTTCAGTCTTAAGCATTCGAAAAGTTTTTCGAGCTCTGCGATAAAATTAGCTTGCTGAGGTGCGTCAGGTGCGTACACCGCGATTGCGTACATTCTTTTCCCCTGCTGGAGAGGAATGCAAACGATGCAGGCTTCTAGCAACCCGAATCTTCGCACTTCACTATTATATATAACTTTATGTTTAATGCCCTTTCGTATGAAGATTCCAACCCACCCCCTTGAGATTAGTTGCCCCGATCCCTTCTTACGATATTGTAATTTTTATTAGTCAGTTTGTGTTTCTGGTTTATCTTAGTTTCGCTAGCCATAAACACATCAGGACTTTGGTCTTGCAGCAAATGAAAGAGGTTTGCTCTACGTTCGGTCCTAATCAGCAAATTTACATTCACAGCTAGGATCTTAAAGGGTCGCTCAGGCAGCGCGCCTTTAACCATTTCGCGTTGCCGGCAGAATAGAGTAGAGGTAATCCACCCTCGCCGCCTGCTCCCTGATCTGTTTTTGCACGTCGGTTAACTGACCATGAATGGTCAGCAACACCTGCATCAGATCTGCCTCTGGCACAGGAGCCGTAGGCACTTGGACCTGTTTGGCTACCTGTGGTTGAGGCTGTACCGTGTTTCCCTTTCCAGACGCCATTTGGGCGTAAGAAATTGCGGGATTGACGGAAGTTGTTGTCTGGCGTACTTCAGGGCGTCTCACCTCAACTGTTTTCTTTTGGGCTTTGTTTTGCTTTATCTCCTGAAACTTCGGACATCCCCGATAGTTTGCGGGGTGCCCGGAGCCTCGGCAAAGCGCACATTTTAACTGGGTCATATCTGTGACCCTATCTTGCCCGAGTTTACACTCCCCTGTTTTGTGGGTATCTCCACATTTAACGCAGAATGGGTCCATACCACAGTTAACTGCAACGTGTCCAAACCCTTGGCAGTTCATGCATTGAAGCATGTCTTTCTGCTTGTTTAATTTTTCCCATCGTACAACTTGGTAATCCAGGACTGTTATGTTCCTAAGACCACTCAATTTGCTTTGGGGCGAGAGCTGGTAACTTCCGTTTCTCCCGTCTGGCTTTGACTGTGGTAAACGGTCTGACCCCGATAAAATCGAGATCGTCGCTCGCCACTTGACGGAGCTCTGCTGAGAGCGCCTGCGGATCCGTAGAGGATTCGATACCCTTCAGGAGGACTGTTTGAAGCTTGTCTTTCTTCGGGGTGAAACTATAAAATTCAGTTCTAGTTTGAGACAGAAGGTCTTTAACTTTTTTGTAGTGCTCTAAAGATGAGCACTGAATAGAATGCCTGTCTGCACTTAGGCGCTTGATTGTAAAATTGTTGCCTACGACCGACCTACATATTTGAATAGTTTCTTTTATTTCCACCTTAAATGTGTTAATGGGTGGCACCTTATCTCGCTTTGCTTGTGGCTGCTGCTGTTGTTGCGGTTGTTGTGACTGCTGCTGTTGACGCTGCTACTGTTATGTCTACTGCGGTTGTTGCTGTTGCGGTTGTTGCTGTTGCGGTTGTCGCTGCTGCTGTTGCTGCTTGTGTGTCTGTCGTCGTTGCTGTTGTGGTTGTTGTTGTTGTTTTGCTTGCTGTTGCTGAGGCTGATGCTGTGATTGCCGAGACGGTTGTTGTGGCTTATGAAGCTGTTGGTGTGGCTGTTGCTGTGGCTGCTTCCTTGATTGCTGCTTCTGTGGCTGCTGCTGGTCTGGGAGTGGTTGTTGTTCTTTAGGAGGCTGCTTTTGTTGCGTAGCTTGCTCTTGGAGCGCTTGTTGGCGGGTGCGCTGCTCAAGAGCAACTATGCGCTCCTTCTCCCGTCTTGCCTCCTGCTTATTTTTTAGCGCTTCGACTAGCTCTATGAGTGAAGAGATTTGCTCCGTCAAAGCCTCAATCTGCTGGTCCTCTTCTTGGTAAGACAGCTCGACTACCTCGCCACTGACGTAATGTCCTTCTCCTTCCACAGACATGTAGGAGATAACCGTCAGCGTCAGCGTCAGCGCCGTTTTCTTCACCTGTAAGGTTGGCGTTTTCGTCTGTTTGGTTGTTGGCGGTGATCGCTCCATTAGCCTCTTTGACGTTTATGTCGTCCGCCTCAGCTTCATCGTCGCCTTCTTCGTTCTTGTCGTTGTTGTCGTTTTTTTCGTTGTTGTCGTCGTCATCGTTGGAGAAGCTATCCAGCTGCCTCTGTATTTTGGCCTGAGCCGAAGACTTGGCTGAACGCCCGCGCCCTCCTATTTGCTGGGCTGCTACAACATCTGCTGTTTTTTTTTGACTACCAGATTTAGTTTATACCTTATGAAGCGCCTTCTCTTCATAGGGTCTTGTTCTTCGACACATGCCGGTCCTGGATTTTTCCCTTTTATCCGGCTTGATGTTTTTGCCGTTGCCATGTTGCTGGTTCCGGACTCGGCACCTGCCGATAATGATGATGTTGTTGTTGCTTTTTGGGCTTTGGACTGCCCTGATGCTGCAGTTGGTCTTATTGCTTGGCCTGATGGCCCCGCTATTTGGCTGTCGGCTCAGATCCGTCGTCTGCCACTCTACCACCTAGGCTAACTTGCCACTTGAAAATGGTAGGTACCAATTACTACTTTATTCACTCGCGTCTCTAAGTATAATTTACACAGTGAAAGTCGCCAACGATGTGCACACTTCCACGGTTGCTGAACGACTGAGATTTTACTCAGTCTTCGAAGTCGTATGCACAACGCATTCCACATCTTATGACCACTGATGACACAGGTTGAGATGTTATGTCTGTTGTTTTTTCAAACGCATTTGGAGCTTCAACATTTTTCTAAGCGCTTTTAAGTATGTTGTTTTTTTTTTTTTTTTTTTTTTTTTTTCATTTTTAATTCATTTTTATTTTTTCATTTCCTTATATCTATCTTAATGCTAGACAAAAAATCTTAAACAACTAGCTTACCATATTAACTCAACTCACTTACTGGCCCCATGCGGGGGCTCTAAATTAAACTATGGCTATACTTAAAAAATGTCTTTCGACGGAAAATAACTTATTATTAGAATTCATGATTACTTAAAACTAACGAGAGAATTATTAAAAAAAAACTCAATTTCTATATAATTTTTGAATTTTTTGTAAAACTTAAAGCTACCCTTTACCTAATAAAACTAATTAAAATTAAATTAAACTAACTTAAACTACATTATATCTAATTAAAACTACTTAAAATAACTTAAAAACTAGAACAGTTACCAGCAATTTTTTTTTTTTTTGCATACGCATATTCACACTCGCGTACGCCCATACACATGTATATATGTTCATATACATACATACATATACATTCGCAACCGCAAGTACCCACATACAAATACATTTACTCATGTACTTTTTTTTGGTGCCACCGTCACTGTTCTACCTACTCTACTTATCATTACCTTAGAACTATGTAAGCCGGCCAAAGCAACAATATGGTCAACTTTCCATATCACGGTGGTCACCCAACCACCAGAATTTTTTGACTTGCTTAACTAAGTCCTTTCTGTCCCGAAGGGGCACAGCTCTACTGAACCGCAGACGCTCTGCTCCGTTCCCTGAGCCGACGTCCCGATCGTAAAGAAGTCGCCGATCCACAGTCCTACGGCTGACGTGGTAGATTAACGGAACCGCCAATCTATCCTGTATCAGCCCACGACTGTCTAAAAAGAGGAATGTCTCGGGCGAGATGAAACCGTTAAGACGTACACTTTCACTATACTCATCATTGGGGTAGTAAGCCCCAAAAATAAGTCCATTGGTCGAAGTCATCGCTCTTGCAATGTGACCCCGAATCAGCTTGATTAAAAAGTTATATATCCTGTTTATATTGGCCCTGTTGTATAGAACCTCGTTGGCATAGTAATGTGTTTACTCCGACTCTGGTGTTCTGTGTAATCCAAGGCAGCGTCTAAGACACTGCCTCTCAAACACCCAAATCTTTTCCATTTGAGATGGGGCAACGTTGAACCACACAGGGCACCCATAGGCAATCATTGGCCGGATAAAGGCCATGTAGCAAATCACCTATACTCTGCTGTCAAGGCGGCTGCTATAAAACAACCGTCTTGTCAACCCAAAGGCTCCCCTAGCTCTGGCCAGCGCAGCATCTACATGTCGATTGAATTATAGATACTGATCTAGCCAGATGCCAAGGTACTTTACCACATCTTTACTCGCCAGTGGATGTCCACTTGGTCCAACGATCACTAGATTTCTCCAGTTCTTTCTTGTATCCCTAGAAGCCCTAGACAACGGGGTTCTAAACAGGATAGTTTCTGATTTCTGAAAGTTAACTTTTAACTTCCAATCATCACAATATCGCTGAATCTTGTCGAAGTCACGCTGCAGAAGAATTCTGATGACTTCAACTTTTGGACCCGTTCTGTACGCTACAAGATCATCGGCATACGCAATTGAATGAGTTAGACTACCTATAAGATCGCTGGTGTAAATACTAAAAAGAATCGGCGAGTTCACAGCTCCTTGCTGTAGACCATTTTTAATATCAAAAGTTGTGGTAGAAGTTGCATTGCCACTTTTGACAACAAACTTTCTACCAGTGAGCATGTCATGAAGCATATAAAACAGTGGTTTACTTATGCCAAATCTAGATAGCTTCAGATAAAGACCCTCTAACCAAACGGTGTCGAAAGCTTTATCTAAATCAACCAGAACGGCACCCGTGCATTGATTTTTCGTTTTGTTCCATTGAACATCAGAAACTAACTTAGACGCGGCATGAATAGTGTCATGCCCCGCCTTAAAGCCAAACTGATTATCTGGAATAATATTTTTGTCCTCAGCCCACTTGAACAGAGCTCTATTGAGAATCTTTTCGAATACTTTACTGATACTTGGAAGAAGACTTATCGACCGAAGATTTGCCGGATTGGAGCTGTCCTTTCCCTTTTTGGGAAGAGGATGGACCACAGCTGTCTTCCAACTCACTGGATAATATGCATTATTCAATGCGTTGTTGAACAGTGTGGTATAAATGTCTATGGCTTCCTCAGGGAGATGTCGTAACACAATGTTGGGTATGTTGGACCCCCGCAGATTTCTTTTTCTTTAATGTTTTAGAAATCAACTGAAGTTCTACCTTCGAAATTAACAATGAACTGGGTCCATTTCGCTCGGCGATGGTGGCGTTTGCCAAATGTTGGTCATTGAACCCGGTGAAACCAGTATTCTCAGATCGCCATTGCGTTATGTTATTTTCAAGATAGAAATTGTGCAGCAAGGCTCTGTTCTCCAGGTCATGATTCGGACGAATGCTAGCATTCACCTTATACACTTGCTGGAAAGCAGCCCCTACAGCTTCTACCTTTTTCTGTGGATCTTCTATCATAAAAAAGTTGTCATCGAAAACGGCACCCTCCGGATCTATTCCCGCAATCGTAAGTACGTCTTCGTTATCTGTTGTCCTCTGGAGTTTAAGACATGGAAGTTCGTTTTGATCATTTCTTCTAAATATCTTATTTATTTGGGGAAACATACTAGGGTCGCTAGAATTAACGGCCCGATTTCTGTTATCCCAATATAAATTAATAGACAATCTATAGTTTTGTTTAATCAGAACATTAATGTTTTTGATCGACGACTTCAATGTCCTAATCTCCAGATCACGTGTGTCCGTGAAACGTCTGTAAAGAAGTTTCAACCTATTCAGCAGTCCACTTTTTTGTCGGTGTAGTGCGTCGATTGTCGCGTTATTGTATAAACCAGTAGGGTCTTGTTCCTTATATTTTGGGATTGTTCTGTCCATTGTTCGTTTTATAGTCGTATCCATTTGATCAGGTACCCGTCGATCTCGACGTTCGTCAGGTTTCTGTCATTTGGTGGAGAAATGTCCTCGGAACGTATTTCTCTTGCCAAGGAGTTCGAGAAGCGTGGCCAACGCGTCTTACTGAAATTGTAAGAGTGCGCTGGCACATACTCATCCAATTCCACAAGTTCGCTTGGAAGCTGTATTACGGTGGCGAGCCCGCAGTGATCACTGTCATATTCAATTGTTCGTAAGCAGTTTCTTGTCAGTTGATTTGTTGCGTCAGTTATAACTAGTCGTGAGTCAAGCAGTAAAAGATCCAGAAAACTACCACTTCTCGGAAATGACGGTCTATCTGTAGCCAGAAGGTCGATCCTACACTCAACACTGTATCGTGGCATCCAATTAAGAAGATGGTTCCCTCTAGGATTTTGAACTTGATTTCCCCAATCTACATGTTTGGCGTTCAAGTCCCCTGCCATGAGATAATAATTCTCATCCATGTTCAGTCTTAAGGATTCAAAAAGTTTTTCGAGCTCTGTGATAAAATTAGCCGGCTGAGGTGCGTCAGGTGCGTATACCGCGATTGCGTACATTCTTTTCCCTTGCTGGAGAGGAATGCAAACGATGCAGGCTTCTAGCAATCCGAATCTTCGCACTTCGCTATCATATATAACCTTATGTTTAATGCCCTTACGTATGAAAATTGCGACCCCACCCCCTTGAGAGGAGTTGGGCCGATCCCTTCTTACTATATTGTAATTTTTATTAGTCAGTTTGTGTTTCTGGCTTAGCTTAGTTTCGCTAGCCATAAACACATCAGGACTTTGGTCTTGCAGCAAATGAAAGAGGTTTGCTCTACGTTCGGTCCTAATCAGCGAATTCACATTCACAGCTACGATCTTAAAGGGTCGCTCAGGCAGCGCGAGTTAAGTATCCATAGCAAAACATATTGAGAAAAAAGATAACATTATTTGTATTCAATGATATCTTTAGTCTCTAGTACAGTCTTGCACACAACGCTACAATGATAACATATGTAAAAGAGATAATATCGTTTGTATACAATGTTGGAATATTATCTCTTCTTCATTATCAAGCAAGACGATTGTACGCTTGGGTCTCCTTGTAGATAGATAAGAAAAGTATATAAATACGACTGTATGATGAATTTATCAATAGTCTTATTGTAACTACATAGTAGCCTTAAGCTCCTTTTAGAATTAGTAAAAAGTATTTCAATAATAAAGGACATAGTTCCAAATAAATATTGTTTAATTTTAAAAGTAAGAAACAAGTGTTTTAATTGGCGATCCTGCCAGGAGGTTAAATATACTTTTTAACTTCAATCGAGCGGACCTCGGGAACAAGTAGTGAAATCTAGTATAAACAGAACACTCGCGTTACCGGTTACAAGAATTACCTAGCATAGCAGGTACAAATATAGCTTCTTCGTACGAAGCAGCAAAGCAATTCAGTGAAAGTGTATATGTGGAGAAAAAAAACACACAAATTCGACGACAACAGACACGAGTTCAAAATGGAACAACTCGCAGTATTAATGGCAAGATTAGAAGCTTTAGAAACCAGGTGCAACACAGTAACACAAACCCTAGAGCACACACGCACAGAGAATGCAAGGTTAGCAGCAATAATAACTAACCAAAATCAAATAAACACTAATTTAGAAACAAAACTAAATGAAGTAAAATCTGGATTAGGCATAGTACCAAACATACCTGTGCTAGAGGAAATAAGAACCACATATACAGATGGTAGTGAAATACAGTTAGACGCATTTAAAAGCCTACCTATTTTCAACGGCGATCAATCAAATTATCGGTCGTGGCGCGAAGAAGCATCCAGATTAATGGACAGCATTAAAAACTTCAAAACACACAGTAAGTACGCAGCAGCATTGACTATAGTGAAAAGTAAAATACAGGGTGCAGCCGCGAATGTGTTAACTAATTATAACACAATTTTTAATTTTGAGGCGATACGTAACAGATTAGATTATACGTACTCTAATCAAGAACCTCTATACGTGCTACAAGACATGATGAAAGCCATCACGCAAAAAAGAAGCACACTGTCTGAATACCACGACGAGATAAATAAAAATCTCAATTTAATAATATCAAAAATCACTATGTCAGGTGATCCGCCGAATATAATCGACAGACTAATTAAAAATGCTAACGACGACGCAGTTCGTATATTCATTGATGGTATGAGTGACAACTTTACAAGAGGATCATTATATTCAGCTACAATAAATGATCTAGAACACGCATTCGCAATTGCTCGCAGAATAGAACATGATAATGTGCACAGGCATTTACATCTCACTCAAGATAAGCACCACAAAAATATGCCACATGAACGCAGAAACGAAAGAAGACCAAATTATTCGAGCCAAACAACGAATTATCAACCCCAGAAGCAATACGATAATATGCAGCAACACAATCAAGGACCACGCCTAAACCCTTTCAAGAGAAATGACGGACCACAGCCGATGGAGATAAACTCGAGACAAATTGTACATGCACAGCGACAAAATTGGAATCAATACAAACCCGATGTATATAATCCACCAGCGAAACGTGAACACAGCGGGAGTTTCAACACACACAACAGACCGCAACGATCTTATCAGCAGAACTTCAAGCAGCAGAGAGTAAATAACTCCCGACAACAACGCAGAGACGATGTCAGCAGTACATATGCAGAAGCAGATGAAACAGAATGTATGGTAAATAATAACATAAGAATAGATCATTTAAACTAGTAGACGGGTTGCCCTGCTTAAATTTAACTAGTATTATTTCTAAGAAAATTTATAAAATTCTTATTGATACTGGTGCAACCCATAATTACATTAATAGAAAATGCGATTCTAGCGAAAAAATTAAAATTAAACCTATAAAAATAAAAACAATGCATGGTTATTCTATGGTAGATACAAAGAAAGTAGTTAAGATATTAAAGAAAAATATAACATTTTTTGAATTAGAGGATATTCAGTCTTTTGATATGATATTAGGATATGAAGGACTTAAAGTTTTAAACGCGGAAATAAATTTCAGTAATATGACTCTAACTACCATAAGCAGTGTCGAATCTATTCAGAAAATTAATTACATAATTGGGGAAAATAATATTTATAAAGCAGACATAGATAGACTGATGAAGATTAATAACAGCATAGGACCGTTACCCTTTACAGATACTATAGAAGCAAGCATTAGGACGACCAATGATAATCCGGTTTATGTTAAACAATATCCATATCCCATAGCAGATAACGAATTCGTAAACAAAGAAATACAGAAACTCTTACATGACGATATAATAGAAAAAAGCCATAGTCCTTATAACAGTCCCATATGGACAGTACCTAAAAAAGGTTTGGACGAAAAAGGAAAACCAAAACGGCGCATGGTTGTTGATTTCCAAAAACTTAACGCTCACACTGTAACAGACAGATACCCCATTCCGGATGTCAACATGACAATTCAAAATTTAGGTAAAGCCAAGTACTTTACAACGTTAGATTTGGAGTCAGGTTTCCACCAAATTAAAATCAAAGCAGATGATAAAGAAAAAACAGCTTTTGCTATAAATGGCGCAAAATATCATTTTAAACGAATGCCTTTCGGGCTCAAAAATGCACCAAGCATATTTCAGAGATGCGTGGACGACATTTTGAGAGACTTTGTAGGTAAATTCGTACACGTTTACATTGATGACGTATTGATATATTCTTCATCTGAGGAAGAACATATACAGCACATAAGTCAAGTATTCGACGTACTCAATAAAGCCACATTAAAAATATCTGATGAGAAAAGTAAGTTTTTTCAAGAAGAAGTAGAATACTTAGGTCACATAATCAGACATGGTAGAATCACTACGAACCCTGAGAAAATAGCAGCTATAGAAAATTTTCCAGTCCCACAAACGGTAAAGGATTTGAGAGGATTTTTAGGTCTTACAGGTTACTATCGTAAGTTTATAAAAGGATACGCAAGCATAGCCAAGCCCCTGACATTATATTTACGAGGAGATAACGGTAAAGTAAACAAAAAACAAAGTAAAAATATTAAGTTAAATCTGAATGATTCAGCATTAGAAGCGATTAGAATTTTAAAAAATTATTTGAAAGAACAAGTCGAACTTTTTCAACCGGATTATAGTAAACCATTCGAGCTTACTACTGATGCATCCAACATAGCTATTGGAGCCGTACTAAGTCAGAATAAGCAACCTATACACTTCTTGTCAAGAACACTGAGTAAGACAGAAGAGAACTATAGCACAAACGAGAAAGAGCTATTAGCGATCATATGGTCCTTACAAAAACTCAGAAACTACATATATGGTATAGCAGACTTAACCATATATACCGATCACCAGAGCCTTATATATTCTGTATCAGAAAAAAATCCCAACACAAAGCTGAAACGTTGGAAGGGAATCATTGAAGACTTTGGAGCAAAATTAGTATATAAACCAGGAAACCTAAATCTTGTAGCTGACGCATTATCACGTCAACGCATAAATACTTCTACCATAGAAACAGCACATTCAGCTGAAAGTTCTTCTAATGATATAATAAAAACTGTGAATCAGCCTTTTAATGCATACGCTGCACAGTTCGAACTTATTGAAGATATAACAAATAATATCGAAACACAAATCTATTTTAGTAACAAAATAAGACTCATAATAAAGTTTAAGGACAAAGACTCTTTACTAAGGCAGATGAAAGAAGTTATACAACCCCAAAAGATTGTAGCTTTGCATACGAAATTTGAAAACATATACAAATATGGTGAAAACATAAAAAAAGAATTCCCACTAGTAAGATTTATATTCACACCAAGAAAACTTCAAGACGTGACAAATTTGGAGGAACAACTAAAACTTGTAAGGGTAACTCACGAAAGAGCACACCGAGGGTTACGTAACAATATACAAGAAATCTCAGAGAAATATTACTGGCCCGATCTAAATAAACAAGCAAAGAGTTTCAACAAAAAATGCATAGCATGTCTATTTGGAAAATATGAAAGAAAACCTATCAGAGAACCTCTGAATAATTCAGAAATACCAACACATGTGGGAACACACATTCATATGGACATATACTTCAACGACAAGTATACTTTCCTTGTAACAGTAGATAAGTATTCTAAATATACAATCCTTCGGGAAATCGAAACTCGAAACAGACTGTACGACGTTATGGAAGAGGTCTTATCTAATTATTTCCCAAAATGTGAACGACTCATGACAGATAATGAGAAGGGATTCAAAACAGAAATGGTGAACCAAATGTGTTTGAAATACAACATAACTAAAGTAGAAACTCCAGTATACAGATCGACAGCGAACGGTCAAGTAGAACGTGTAAACGGTACAATAACTGAACTGTCTAGAATATTCACAATTCAGAATAAAACAAGACTTATCGACGAAATATTTAGAACAGTGCGTGAATTAAATAATTCTATACACTCAGTTACCGGTTTGAAACCTAGAGACATTTTCTTTAATCAAAATAAATATAGCAATAGTGAAATTATAATAAATAAACTAAACTCAGCATCCAAAAAAGTGATCGAACGTCTAAATAAAGGAACTCGACACAGAGAGTATAAAAAAGGAGATAAGATAATGGTAAGAATCACAGGTCTTAGAAAGAAATCTAACGCCAGATACATAACAAGAATAGTAGAAGAAGATAAAGGAGACACTGTAATCTCTAAAGAAGGAATAAAAATTCACAAGGATAACATAAAGAATTATCATTTTTCAGATGACGAAAATATTAATATTCCTAACATTACTAGGAATTGTACAGAGTCAAGAAGGGCAAGGAAACGTTCAAATAACTGAGTTACTAAACAAGAAGTTTATACTTACGCAAACAGATGACGTGTATTTATTCAAAGAACAAACTTATTTGTTACATGCAACCAACCTGACTTCGATATTTCAACCTTACGTAAATATCGTAACTAGTAAATATCAACCTACACAAGAAGAAAAAATTTGGTTAAGTAAAATTAAGAATTTAGCAGACCAATTACAAGAACATACTAGGCATACTAGATCAATTAACTTTTTAGGAACAGCTTTCAAATATGTGTTTGGTAATCCTGACCATTATGACTTAGTTAACATAGAAACGAGTATAAATAATCTCATAGAAAACAATAATAAACAAAAAACTATAAATTCTAGATTTGAACAAATTTTGCAACAATTCGAAGGTCAGAGCCTTAAAGAACATTTAGTAATAGAACAAGTGTACGAACAATTATTATTATTGACCAGAACAATTAATGCAGCAAAAAATAATGAATATTTATCAGAAAGCCTAGACTTAGATGACATTAAAAATATTATTCAACATGAAATAATTCAAGTACCCATAATAAATATACTTGAGTACTCTAAAATATTATTAGCTAGAACTGATGAATTCTTCATCACAATATATAAATATCCAGTTCTAATTAAATCATGTAAATTGTATAAAGTAACACCTTTAAATTCAAAACATGGAAAAATCATTACAGATAAAACAATTGCCTTATGTAACCAAACTTATTTAAGAACAAAAAATTGTCAAAATCATCTAAGTAAAAACATTTGTGAAATTAACTTTGAAGAAGAAAATTGTCTTATTCCACTTTTAAAGAATATAACTTCAAAATGCAACATTAAACAAGAATACGATTACGACTTAGAAATTGAATCCGGTGTTATGTTATTAAGCGGTAAGCATAAGTTAAATAATCAAACAATTAATGGTATAAACTTAGTTACTTATGAAAATACTATAAATCTAGACGATAAAATATACAAAAACATGCATAAGCAAATTAAAGAAGTTATATTAAGAAATCATAATTCAGAGTCTTACATCGACCAAATAATTAAAGAAGATACAATGTACAAATTCGATAACATAGATACTTTAAAAAAACTAATTATTCCTTTTGAAGAAAAACCGATATTATCAACTATATACACAATTGTAACACTGATTGTTATTCTAGCATTTACGTACGTAATGATAAAAACTATACAATGTATAACAGATCGTCAAAAACAAAAAAAGATTGACGCATATAACAAAACTTATGAAAGAGAAATGTTAAAAATAGCGTCGAAAAATCGGGACGATTTCGTTTAACAAGGGGGGGAGTTAAGTATCCATAGCAAAACATATTGAGAAAAAAGATAACATTATTTGTATTCAATGATATCTTTAGTCTCTAGTACAGTCTTGCACACAACGCTACAATGATAACATATGTAAAAGAGATAATATCGTTTGTATACAATGTTGGAATATTATCTCTTCTTCATTATCAAGCAAGACGATTGTACGCTTGGGTCTCCTTGTAGATAGATAAGAAAAGTATATAAATACGACTGTATGATGAATTTATCAATAGTCTTATTGTAACTACATAGTAGCCTTAAGCTCCTTTTAGAATTAGTAAAAAGTATTTCAATAATAAAGGACATAGTTCCAAATAAATATTGTTTAATTTTAAAAGTAAGAAACAAGTGTTTTAATTCGCGCCTTTAACCATTTCGCGTTGCCGGCAGAATAGAGTAGAGGTAATTCACCCTAGCCGCCTGCTCCTTGATCTATTTTTGCACGTCGGTTAACTGACCATGAATGGTCAGCAACACCTGCATCAGATCTGCCTCTGGCACAGGAGCCGTAGGTACTTGGACCTGTTTGGCTACCTG
Organism: Baccha elongata; assembly: GCA_951217065.1. NCBI lineage: Eukaryota > Metazoa > Arthropoda > Insecta > Diptera > Syrphidae > Baccha > Baccha elongata. Next base: position 37,651 of record CATNUY010000087.1, read on the forward strand.
TGGTTGAGGCTTTACCGTTTTTCCCTTTCCAGACGCCATTTGGGCGTAAGAAATTGCGGGATTGACGGAAGTTGTTGTCTGGCGTACTTCAGGGCGTCTCACCTCAACTGTTTTCTTTTGGGCTTTGTTTTGCTTGATCTCCTGAAACTTCGGACATCCCCGATAGTTTGCGGGGTGCCCAGAGCCTCGACAGAGCGCACATTTTAACTGGGTCATATCTGTGACCCTATCTTGCCCGAGTCTACACTCCCCTGTTTTGTGAGTATCTCCACAGTTAACTGCAACGTGTCCAAGCCCTTGGCAGTTCATGCATTGAAGCATGTCTTTCTGCTTGTTTAATTTTTCCCATCGTACAACTTGGTAATCCAGGACTGTTATATTCCTTAGACCACTCAATTTGCTTTGGGGCGACAGTTGAACTAGGAAGAATGGTAACTTCCGTTTCTCCCGTCTGGCTTTGACTGTGGTAAACGGTCTGACCCCGATAAAATCGAGATCGTCGCTCGCCACTTGACGGAGCTCTGCTGAGAGCGCCTGCGGATCCGTAGAGGATTCGATACCCTTCAGGAGGACTGTTTGAAGCTTGTCTTTCTTCGGGGTGAAACTATAAAATTCAGTTCTAGTTTGAGACAGAAGGTCTTTAACTTTTTTGTAGTGCTCTAAAGATGAGCACTGAATAGAATGCCTGTCTGCACTTAGGCGCTTGATTGTAAAATTGTTGCCTACGACCGACCTACATATTTGAATAGTTTCTTTTATTTCCACCTTAAATGTGTTAATGGGTGGCACCTTATCTCGCTTTGCTTGTGGCTGCTGCTGTTGTTGCGGTTGTTGTGACTGCTGCTGTTGACGCTGCTACTGTTATGTCTACTGCGGTTGTTGCTGTTGCGGTTGTTGCTGTTGCGGTTGTCGCTGCTGCTGTTGCTGCTTCTGTGTCTGTCGTCGTTGCTGTTGTGGTTGTTGTTGTTGTTTTGCTTGCTGTTGCTGAGGCTGATGCTGTGATTGCCGAGACGGTTGTTGTGGCTTATGAAGCTGTTGGTGTGGCTGTTGCTGTGGCTGCTTCCTTGATTGCTGCTTCTGTGGCTGCTGCTGGTCTGGGAGTGGTTGTTGTTCTTTAGGAGGCTGCTGTTGTTGCGTAGCTTGCTCTTGGAGCGCTTGTTGGCGGGTGCGCTGCTCAAGAGCAACTATGCGCTCCTTCTCCCGTCTTGCCTCCTGCTTCTTTTTTAGCGCTTCGACTAGCTCTATGAGTGAAGAGATTTGCTCCGTCAAAGCCTCAATCTGCTGGTCCTCTTCTTGGTAAGACAGCTCGACTACCTCGCCACTGACGTAATGTCCTTCTCCTTCCACAGACATGTAGGAGATAACCGTCAGCGTCAGCGTCAGCGCCGTTTTCTTCACCTGTAAGGTTGGCGTTTTCGTCTGTTTGGTTGTTGGCGGTGATCGCTCCATTAGCCTCTTTGACGTTTATGTCGTCCGCCTCAGCTTCATCGTCGCCTTCTTCGTTCTTGTCGTTGTTGTCGTTTTTTTCGTTGTTGTCGTCGTCATCGTTGGAGAAGCTATCCAGCTGCCTCTGTATTTTGGCCTGAGCCGAAGACTTGGCTGAACGCCCGCGCCCTCCTATTTGCTGGGCTGCTACAACATCTGCTGTTTTTTTTTTTGACTACCAGATTTGGTTTATACCTTATGTAGCGCCTTCTCTTCATAGGGTCTTGTTCTTCGACACATGCCGGTCCTGGATTTTTCCCTTTTATCGGGCTTGATGTTTTTGCCGTTGCCATGTTGATGGTTCCGGACTCGGCACCTGCCGATAATGATGATGTTGTTGTTGCTTTTTGGGCTTTGGACTGCCCTGATGCTGCAGTTGGTCTTATTGCTTGGCCTGATGGCCCCGCTATTTGGCTGTCGGCTCAGATCCGTCGTCTGCCACTCTACCATCTAGGCTAACTTGCCACTTGAAAATGGTAGGTACCAATTACTACTTTACTCACTCACGTCTCTAAGTATAATTTACACAGTGAAAGTCGCCAACGATGTGCACACTTCCACGGTTGCTGAACGACTGAGATTTTACTCAGTCTTCGAAGTCGTATGCACAACGCATTCCACATCTTATGACCACTGATGACACAGGTTGAGATGTTATGTCTGTTGTTTTTTCAAACGCATTTGGAGCTTCAACATTTTTCTAAGCGCTTTTAAGTATGTTGTTTTTTTTTTTTTCATTTTTAATTCATTTTTATTTTTTCATTTCCTTATATCTATCTTAATGCTAGACAAAAAATCTTAAGCAACTAGCTTACCATATTAACTTAACTAACTTACTGGCCCCATGCGGGGGCTCTAAATTAAACTATGGCTATACTTAAAAAATGTCTTTCGACGGAAAATAACTTATTATTAGAATTCATGATTACTTAAAACTAACGAGAAAATTATTTAAAAAAAACTCATTTTCTATATCATTTTTTAATTTTTTGTAAAACTTAAAGCTACCCTTTACCTAATAAAACTAATTAAAATTAAATTAAACTATCTTAAACTACATTATATCTAATTATAACTACTTAAAATAACTTAAAAACTAGAACAGTTACCAGCAATTTTTTTTTTTTTGCATACGCATATTCACACTCGCGTACGCCCATACACATGTATATATGTTCATATACATACATACATATACATTCGCAACCGCAAGTACCCACATACAAATACATTTACTAATGTACTTTTTTTTTGGTGCCACCGTCACTGTTCTACCTACTCTACTTATCTTTACCTTAGAACTATGTAAGCCGGCCAAAGCAACAATATGGTCAACTTTCCATATCACGGTGGTCACCCAACCACCAGAATTTTTTGACTTGCTTAACTAAGTCCTTTCTGTCCCAAAGGGGCACAGCTCTACTGAACCGCAGACGCTCTGCTCCGTTCCCTGAGCCGACGTCCCGATCGTAAAGAAGTCGCCGATCCACAGTCCTACGGCTGACGTGGTAGATTAACGGAACCGCCAATCTATCCTGTATCAGCCCACGACTGTCTAAAAAGAGGAATGTCTCGGGCGAGATGAAACCGTTAAGACGTACACTTTCACTATACTCATCATTGGGGTAGTAAGCCCCAAAAATAAGTCCATTGGTCGAAGTCATCGCTCTTGCTATGTGACCCCGAATCAGCTTGATTAAAAAGTTATCTATCCTGTTTATATTGGCCCTGTTGTATAGAACCTCGTTGGCATAGTAATGTGTTTACTCCGACTCTGGTGTTCTGTGTAATCCAAGGCAGCGTCTAAGACACTGCCTCTCAAACACCCAAATCTTTTCCATTTGAGATGGGGCAACGTTGAACCACACAGGGCACCCATAGGCAATCATTGGCCGGATAAAGGCCATGTACCAAATCACCTATACTCTGCTGTCAAGGCGGCTGCTATAAAACAACCGTCTTGTCAACCCAAAGGCTAACCTAGCTCTGGCCAGCGCAGCATCTACATGTCGATTGAATTATAGATACTGATCTAGCCAGATGCCAAGGTACTTGACCACATCTTTACTCGCCAGTGGATGTCCACTTGGTCCAACGATCACTAGATTTCTCCAGTTCTTTCTTGTATCCCTAGAAGCCCTAGACAACGGGGTTCTAAACAGGATAGTTTCTGATTTCTGAAAGTTAACTTTTAACTTCCAATCATCACAATATCGCTGAATCTTGTCGAAGTCACGCTGCAGAAGAATTCTGATGACTTCAACTTTTGGACCCGTTCTGTACGCTACAAGATCATCGGCATACGCAATTGAATGAGTTAGACTACCTATAAGATCGCTGGTGTAAATACTAAAAAGAATCGGCGAGTTCACAGCTCCTTGCTGTAGACCATTTTTAATATCAAAAGTTGTGGTAGAAGTTGCATTGCCACTTTTGACAACAAACTTTCTACCAGTGAGCATGTCATGAAGCATATAAAACAGTGGTTTACTTATGCCAAATCTAGATAGCTTCAGATAAAGACCGTCTAACCAAACGGTGTCGAAAGCTTTATCTAAATCAACCAGAACGGCACCCGTGCATTGATTTTTCGTTTTGTTCCATTGAACATCAGAAACTAACTTAGACGCGGCATGAATAGTGTCATGCCCCGCCTTAAAGCCAAACTGATTATCTGGAATAATATTTTTGTCCTCAGCCCACTTGAACAGAGCTCTATTGAGAATCTTTTCGAATACTTTACTGATACCTGGAAGAAGACTTATCGACCGAAGATTTGCCGGATTGGAGCTGTCCTTTCCCTTTTTGGGGAGAGGATGGACCACAGCTGTCTTCCAACTCACTGGATAATATGCATTATTCAATGCGTTGTTGAACAGTGTGGTATAAATGTCTATGGCTTCCTCAGGGAGATGTCGTAACACAATGTTGGGTATACCATCGACCCCCGCAGATTTCTTTTTCTTTAATGTTTTAGAAATCAACTGAAGTTCTACCTTCGAAATTAACAATGAACTGGGTCCATTTCGCTCGGCGATGGTGGCGTTTGCCAAATGTTGGTCATTGAACCCGGTGAAACCAGTATTCTCAGATCGCCATTGCGTTATGTTATTTTCAAGATAGAAATTGTGCAGCAAGGCTCTGTTCTCCAGGTCATGATTCGGACGAATGCTAGCATTCACCTTATACACTTGCTGGAAAGCAGCCCCTACAGCTTCTACCTTTTTCTGTGGATCTTCTATCATAAAAAAGTTGTCATCGAAAACGGCACCCTCCGGATCTATTCCCGCAATCGTAAGTACGTCTTCGTTATCTGTTGTCCTCTGGAGTTTAAGACATGGAAGTTCGTTTTGATCATTTCTTCTAAATATCTTATTTATTTGGGGAAACATACTAGGGTCGCTAGAATTAACGGCCCGATTTCTGTTATCCCAATATAAATTAATAGACAATCTATAGTTTTGTTTAATCAGAACATTAATGTTTTTGATCGACGACTTCAATGTCCTAATCTCCAGATCACGTGTGTCCGTGAAACGTCTGTAAAGAAGTTTCAACCTAGTCAGCAGTCCACTTTTTTGTCGGTGTAGTGCGTCGATTGTCGCGTTATTGTATAAACCAGTAGGGTCTTGTTCCTTATATTTTGGGATTGTTCTGTCCATTGTTCGTTTTATAGTCGTATCCATTTGAGTCAGGTACCCGTCGATCTCGACGTTCGTCAGGTTTCTGTCATTTGGTGGAGAAATTTCATCGGAACGTATTTCTCTTGCCAAGGAGTTGAGAAGCGTGGCCAACGCGTCTTACTGAAATTGTAAGAGTGCGCTGGCACATACTCATCCAATTCCACAAGTTCACTTGGAAGCTGTATTACGGTGGCGAGCCCGCAGTGATCACTGTCATATTCAATTGTTCGTAAGCAGTTTCTTGTCAGTTGATTTGTTGCATCAGTTATAACTAGTCGTGAGTCAAGCAGTAAAAGATCCAGAAAACTACCACTTCTCGGAAATGACGGTCTATCTGTAGCCAGAAGGTCGATCCTACACTCAACACTGTATCGTCCCATCCAATTAAGAAGATGGTTCCCTCTAGGATTTTGAACTTGATTTCCCCAATCTACATGTTTGGCGTTCAAGTCCCTTGCCATGAGATAATAATTCTCATCCAAGTTCAGTCTTAAGGATTCAAAAAGTTTTTTGAGCTCTGTGATAAAATTAGCGGGCTGAGGTGCGTCAGGTGCGTACACCGCGATTGCGTACATTCTTTTCCCTTGCTGGAGAGGAATGCAAACGATGCAGGCTTCTAGCAGTCCGAATCTTCGCACTTCGCTATCATATATAACCTTATGTTTAATGCCCTTTCGTATGAAAATTGCGACCCCACCCCCTTGAGAGGAGTTGGGCCTATCCCTTCTTACTATATTGTAATTTTTATTAGTCAGTTTGTGTTTCTGGCTTAGCTTAGTTTCGCTAGCCATAAACACATCAGGACTTTGGTCTTGCAGCAAATGAAAGAGGTTTGCTCTACGTTCGGTCCTAATCAGCGAATTCACATTCACAGCTACGATCTTAAAGGGTCGCTCAGGCAGCGCGCCTTTAACCATTTCGCGTTGCCGGCAGAATAGAGTAGAGGTAATTCACCCTAGCCGCCTGCTCCCTGATTTGTTTTTGCACGTCGGTTAACTGACCATGAATGGTCAGCAACACCTGCATCAGATCTGCCTCTGGCACAGGAGCCGTAGGTACTTGGACCTGTTTGGCTACCTGTGGTTGAGGCTTTACCGTTTTTCCCTTTCCAGACGCCATTTGGGCGTAAGAAATTGCGGGATTGACGGAAGTTGTTGTCTGGCGTACTTCAGGGCGTCTCACCTCAACTGTTTTCTTTTTGGCTTTGTTTTGCTTGATCTCCTGAAACTTCGGACATCCCCGATAGTTTGCGGGGTGCCCAGAGCCTCGGCAGAGCGCACATTTTAACTGGGTCATATCTGTGACCCTATCTTGCCCGAGTTTACACTCCCCTGTTTTGTGAGTATCTCCACAGTTAACTGCAACGTGTCCAAACCCTTGGCAGTTCATGCATTGAAGCATGTCTTTCTGCTTGTTTAATTTTTCCCATCGTACAACTTGGTAATCCAGGACTGTTATATTCCTTAGACCACTCAATTTGCTTTGGGGCGAGAGATGAACTAGGAAGAATTGTAACTTCCGTTTCTCCCGTCTGGCTTTGACTGTGGTAAACGGTCTGACCCCGATAAAATCGAGATCGTCGCTCGCCACTTGACGGAGCTCAGCTAAGAGCGCCTGCGGATCCGTAGAGGATTCGATACCCTTCAGGAGGACTGTTTGAAGCTTGTCTTCCTTTGAGGTGAAACTATAATACTCAGTTTTAGTTTGTGACAGAAGGTCTTTAACTTTTTTGTAGTGCTCTAAAGAAGAGCACTGAATTGAATGCCTGTCTGCGTTTAGCCGCTTAATTATAAAATTGTTGCCTACGACCGACCTACATATTTGAATAGTTTCTTTTATTTCCATTTTGTAAGTATTTATAGGTGGCACCTTACCTTTCTTTGCTTGTGGCTGTTGCTGTTGTTGCTGTTGTTGTTGTGACTGCTGCTGTTGTCTCTGCGGCTGCTGCATCGGCTGCTGTTGGGACTGCTGCTGTTCTGACTTCTGCTGTTGCGTTTGTTGCTGCTGCTGTTGCTGCTTCTGTGTCTGTTGTTGTTGCTGTTGTCGTTGTTGTTGTGGTTGTTGTTGTTGTTTTTTTGCTTGCGGCTGTTGAGGCTGCTGAGGCTGATGCTGTGGCTGCTGAGGCGGCTGCTGTGTTTTCTGAGTCAAATGTTGCTGCTGCTGGACTGGGAGTGGTTGTTGTTGTTTCGGAGGCTGCTGCTGTTGCCTAGCTTCTAGTTGCTCTTGGAGCGCTTCTTGTCGGGTGCGCTGCTCAAGAGCCACCTGACGCTCCTTCTCCCTTCTTACCTCCTGCTTCTTCTTAAGTGCTTCCACTAACTCGATGAGCGAAGAAATCTGCTCGGTGAGTGTTTCGATCCGCTCGTTTTCTTCTTCATCAGTCAGATCCACTATATCGCCACTGACATAGTGCCCTTCTCCTTCTTCTGACATATAGGATATGTTTACTTCGCCTGTTACGTTGGCGATATCGTTGACAGGCTCTGGATTGTTAGAGCCTTCTTCTTCAGCCTCATTGACGATTACGACATCAGCCTCAGCCTCGTCGTCGTCTTCCTTGTTATTGTCGTTATTGCTGTCTTCGTCGTCGTTGGAAGAGCTGTCCAGCTGCTTCTGGATCTTTTCTTGTGCTGAGGCCTTAGCAGAACGTCCGCGGCCACCGGATTGCCGTGTACGCACCTTAACCAGATTCGGTTTGTATTTTATCCGTTTTCTTCTCTTGAGCTCATCTTGGAGTTCTAATTTGCCTTTTGCAAGGCATATTTTTGCTGCTGTACTGCTGCGGGCTTCGGCACGTGTCGATGACGCTGGCATTGTCGTTGTTGTTGTCCTTACAGCTTTGGGTGGTACCACTGCTGTAGCTGTTGTTGCTTGGACTCTGGATGGTCCCGGTACATTGTGATCTGCTGTTCCGATTTCACCTGATTTCACAGCTTGTTTGGTTGTTGTTGGGGGATCATCTTTCGATGTTCCCGTTGGCTTGACCATCTGATCTTGTTTACCTCTTCTCCTTGAAACTTCTTGCCAAAAGTTATTTAAAAAATAACCTTGCCCGGGATGGGGCTCGAACCCACGACCTTCAATTCTGTCGTCTGCCACTCTCATTTTTCATTTTTAATTCATTTTTATTTTTCATTTTCTTATATCTATCTTAATGCTAGACAACAAATCTTAAACAACTAGCTTACATATTAACTTAACTAACTTACTGGCCCCATGCGGGCGCTTTAAATTAAACTGTGACTATACTTAAACAATGCCTTTCGACGTAAGATAACTTATATTTAAAATTCATGATAACTTAAAACTAACGAGAAAATTATTAAAAAAAAACTCATTATCTATATCATTGTTTTTTAAATTTTTTATAAAACTTAAAGCTACCCTTTACCTAAATAAAACTAATTAAAACTAACTTTTACTACATTATATCTAATTAAAACTACTTAAAATAACTTAAAAACTAGAACAGCCACCAGCAATTTTTTTTTTTTTTTTTTGCCACCGTCCTGTTCTACCTACTCTCCTCTACCTACATTTACCTTAGAACTATGTAAGTCGGCCAAAGCAATAATGTGGTCAACTTTCAATATCGCGGTGGTCACCCAACCACCAGAATTTTTTGACTTGTTCAATTAAGTTCTTTCTGTCCCGAAGGGGCACAGCTCTACTGAACCGCAGACGCTCTGCTCCGTTCCCTGAGCCAACGTCCCGATCGCAAAGAAGTCGCAAATCCACAGTCCTACGGCTGACGTGGTAGATTAACGGAACCGCCAATCTATCCTGTATTAGCCCACGACTGTCTAAATAGAGGAATGTCTCGGGCGGGATGAAACCGTTAAGACGTACACTTTCACTATACTCATCATTGGGGTAGTAAGCCCCAAAAATAAGTCCATTGGTCGAGGTCATCGCTCTTGCAATTTGACCCCGAATCAGCTTGATTAAAAAGTTATCTATCCTGTTTATATTGGCCCTGTTGTATAGAACCTCGTTGGCATAGTAATGTGTGTACTCTGACTCTGGTGTTCTGTGCAATCCAAGGCAGCGTCTAAGACACTGCCTCTCAAACACCCGAATCTTTTCCATTTGAGATGGGGCAACGTTGAAATAAACAGGGCACCCATAGGCAATCATTGGCCGGATAAGGGCCATGTAGCAAATCACCTTTACTCTGCTGTCAAGGCGGCTGCTATAGAACAACCATCTTGTCAACCCAAAGGCTCCCCTAGCTCTGGTCAGAGCAGCATCTACATGTCGATTGAAATATAGATACTGATCTTGCCAGATGCCAAGGTACTTTACCACATCTTTACTTGCCAGTGGATGTCCACTTGGTCCAACGATCACTAGATTTCTCCAGTTCTTTCTTGTATCCCTAGAAGCCCTAGACAACGGGGTTTTAAACAGGATAGTTTCTGACTTCTGGAAGTTAATTTTTAACTTCCAGTCATCACAATATCGCTGAATCTTGTCGAAGTCACGCTGTAAGAGAATTCTAATCACTTCAACTTTTGGACCGGTCCTGTACGCTACAAGGTCATCGGCATACGCAATTGCATGAGTGAGACTACCTATCAGATCGCTGGTGTAAATACTAAAAAGAATCGGCGAGTTCACAGCTCCTTGCTGTAGACCGTTTTTAATATCAAAAGTTGTGGTAGAAGTTACATTGCCACTTTTGACAACAAACTTTCTACCATTGAGCATGTCATGAAGCATATATAACAGTGGTTTACTTATGCCAAGTCTAGTTAACTTCAGATAAAGACCCTCTAACCATACGGTGTCGAAAGCCTTCTCTAAATCAACCAGAACGGCACCCGTGCATTGATTTTTCGCTTTGTTCCATTGAACATCAGAAACTAACTTAGACGCGGCATGAATAGTGTCATGCCCCGCCTTAAAGCCAAACTGATTATCTGGAATAATATTTTTGTCCTCAGCCCACTCGAACAGAGCTCTATTGAGAATCTTCTCGAATACCTTACTGATACTTGGAAGAAGACTTATCGACCGAAGATTTGCCGGATTGGAGCTGTCCTTTCCCTTTTTGGGGAGAGGATGGACCACAGCTGTCTTCCAACTCACTGGATAATATGCATTATTCAATGCGTTGTTGAACAGTGTGGTATAAATGTCTACTGCTTCCTGAGGGAGATGTCGTAAAACAATGTTGGGTATGCCATCGACCCCCGCAGATTTCTTTTTCTTCAATGTTTGAAAAATTAACTGAAGCTCTACCTTCGAAATTAACAATGAACTGGGTCCATTTTGCTCGGCGATGGTGGCGTTTGCCAAGTTTTCGTCATTGAACCCGGTGAAACCGGTATTCTCGGATCGCCATTGCGTAATGCTATTTCCAAGGTAGAAGTTGTGCAGTAAGGCTCTGTTCTCCAGGTCATGGTTCGGACGAATGCTAGCATTCACCTTATACACTTGCTGGAAAGCAGCACCTACAGCCTCTACTTTTTCCTGAGGATCTTCTATTATAAAAAAATTATTATCGAGAACGGCAGCCTCCGGATCTCTTCCCACAATCGTTAGTACGTCTTCGTTATCTGTTGTCCTCTGAAATTAAAAAATGGAAGTTCGTTTTGATCATTTCTTCTAAATAACTTATTTATTTGGGGAAACATACTAGGGTCGCTAGAATTAACGGCCCGAATTCTGTTATCCCAGTATGAATTAATAGACAACCTGTAATTTTGTCTGATCAGATTATTAAGATTTTTGATCGACGACTTCAATGTCCTAATCTCCATATCTCGTGTGTCCGTGAAACGTCTGTACAGAAGTTTCAACCTAGTCAGAAGTCCACTTTTTTGTCGGTGTAGTGCGTCAATTGTCGCGTTCTTGTATATACCAGTAGGGTCGTGTTCCTTATATTTTGGGATTGTTCTGTCCATTGTTCGTTTTATAGTCGTGTCCATTGGATTCAGGTACCCGTCGGTCTCAACGTTCGTCAGGTTCCTGTCATTTGGTGGAGAAATGTCATCGGAACGTATTTCTCTTGCCAAGGCAAGAGAAATACAAATTGTTTTTTTAAATTTTTTATAAAACTTAAAGCTACCCTTTACCTAAATAAAACTAATTAAAACTAACTTTTACTACATTATATCTAATTAAAACTACTTAAAATAACTTAAAAACTAGAACAGCCACCAGCAATTTTTTTTTTTTTTTTGCCACCGTCCTGTTCTACCTACTCTCCTCTACCTACATTTACCTTAGAACTATGTAAGTCGGCCAAAGCAATAATGTGGTCAACTTTCAATATCGCGGTGGTCACCCAACCACCAGAATTTTTTGACTTGTTCAATTAAGTTCTTTCTGTCCCGAAGGGGCACAGCTCTACTGAACCGCAGACGCTCTGCTCCGTTCCCTGAGCCAACGTCCCGATCGTAAAGAAGTCGCCGATCCACAGTCCTACGGCTGACGTGGTAGATTAACGGAACCGCCAATCTATCCTGTATCAGCCCACGACTGTCTTAATAGAGGAATGTCTCGGGCGGGATGAAACCGTTAAGACGTACACTTTCACTATACTCATCATTGGGGTAGTAAGCCCCAAAAATAAGTCCATTGGTCGAGGTCATCGCTCTTGCAATTTGACCCCGAATCAGCTTGATTAAAAAGTTATCTATCCTGTTTATATTGGCCCTGTTGTATAGAACCTCGTTGGCATAGTAATGTGTGTACTCTGACTCTGGTGTTCTGTGCAATCCAAGGCAGCGTCTAAGACACTGCCTCTCAAACACCCGAATCTTTTCCATTTGAGATGGGGCAACGTTGAAATAAACAGGGCACCCATAGGCAATCATTGGCCGGATAAGGGCCATGTAGCAAATCACCTTTACTCTGCTGTCGAGGCGGCTGCTATAGAACAACCATCTTGTCAACCCAAAGGCTCCCCTAGCTCTGGTCAGAGCAGCATCTACATGTCGATTGAAATATAGATACTGATCTAGCCAGATGCCAAGGTACTTTACCACATCTTTACTTGCCAGTGGATGTCCACTTGGTCCAACGATCACTAGATTTCTCCAGTTCTTTCTTGTATCCCTAGAAGCCCTAGACAACGGGGTTTTAAACAGGATAGTTTCTGACTTCTGGAAGTTAATTTTTAACTTCCAGTCATCACAATATCGCTGAATCTTGTCGAAGTCACGCTGTAAGAGAATTCTAATCACTTCAACTTTTGGACTGGTCCTGTACGCTACAAGGTCATCGGCATACGCAATTGCATGAGTGAGACTACCTATCAGATCGCTGGTGTAAATACTAAAAAGAATCGGCGAGTTCACAGCTCCTTGCTGTAGACCGTTTTTAATATCAAAAGTTGTGGTAGAAGTTACATTGCCACTTTTGACAACAAACTTTCTACCATTGAGCATGTCATGAAGCATATATAACAGTGGTTTACTTATGCCAAGTCTAGTTAACTTCAGATAAAGACCCTCTAAAGCCTTCTCTAAATCAACCAGAACGGCACCCGTGCATTGATTTTTCGCTTTGTTCCATTGAACATCAGAAACTAACTTAGACGCGGCATGAATAGTGTCATGCCCCGCCTTAAAGCCAAACTGATTATCTGGAATAATATTTTTGTCCTCAGCCCACTTGAACAGAGCTCTATTGAGAATCTTCTCGAATACCTTACTGATACTTGGAAGAAGACTTATCGACCGAAGATTTGCCGGATTGGAGCTGTCCTTTCCCTTTTTGGGGAGAGGATGGACCACAGCTGTCTTCCAACTCACTGGATAATATGCATTATTCAATGCGTTGTTGAACAGTGTGGTATAAATGTCTACTGCTTCCTGAGGGAGATGTCGTAAAACAATGTTGGGTATGCCATCGACCCCCGCAGATTTCTTTTTCTTCAATGTTTGAAAAATTAACTGAAGCTCTACCTTCGAAATTAACAATGAACTGGGTCCATTTTGCTCGGCGATGGTGGCGTTTGCCAAGTTTTCGTCATTGAACCCGGTGAAACCGGTATTCTCGGATCGCCATTGCGTAATGCTATTTCCAAGGTAGAAGTTGTGCAGTAAGGCTCTGTTCTCCAGGTCATGGTTCGGACGAATGCTAGCATTCACCTTATACACTTGCTGGAAAGCAGCACCTACAGCCTCTACTTTTTCCTGAGGATCTTCTATTATAAAAAAATTATTATCGAGAACGGCAGCCTCCGGATCTCTTCCCACAATCGTTAGTACGTCTTCGTTATCTGTTGTCCTCTGAAGTTTAAGACATGGAAGTTCGTTTTGATCATTTCTTCTAAATAACTTATTTATTTGGGGAAACATACTAGGGTCGCTAGAATTAACGGCCCGAATTCTGTTATCCCAGTATGAATTAATAGACAACCTGTAATTTTGTCTGATCAGATTATTAAGATTTTTGATCGACGACTTCAATGTCCTAATCTCCATATCTCGTGTGTCCGTGAAACGTCTGTACAGAAGTTTCAACCTAGTCAGAAGTCCACTTTTTTGTCGGTGTAGTGCGTCAATTGTCGCGTTCTTGTATATACCAGTAGGGTCGTGTTCCTTATATTTTGGGATTGTTCTGTCCATTGTTCGTTTTATAGTCGTGTCCATTGGATTCAGGTACCCGTCGGTCTCAACGTTCGTCAGGTTCCTGTCATTTGGTGGAGAAATGTCATCGGAACGTATTTCTCTTGCCAAGGCGTTGGAAAAGCGTGGCCAACGTATCTTACTGAAATTGTAAGAGTGCGCAGGCACATACTCATCCAACTCTAAAAATTCGCTCGGGAGCTGTATTACGGCGGCAAGTCCGCAGTGGTCACTGTCGTATTCAATCGTTCGTAAACAGTTTTTTGTATGTTGACCTACAGTGTCAGTTATTATCAGTCTTGAGTCAAGCAGGAGTAGATCCAGAAAACTACCACTTCTCGGAAAAGACGGTCTATCTGTAGCCAGAAGGTCGATCCTACACTCAACACTGTATCGACCCATCCAATTAAAAAGATGGTTCCCTCTAGGATTTTGTACTTGATTTCCCCAATCTACATGTTTCGCGTTCAAGTCCCCTGCCATGAGATAATAATTCTCATCCAAGTTCAGTCTTAAGCACACAAAAAGCTTTTCGAGCTCTGCGATAAAATTAGCCGGCTGAGGTGCGTCAGGTGCGTACACCGCGATTGCGTACATTCTTTTCCCCTGCTGGAGAGGAATGCAAACGATGCAAGATAAATTAACTCTTACATAGAGTAATTTTTAAAAAAGTTTTTATTTATTTCTTACACTTAAGATACACAAAGATGTTCTCTAAATGACACGCGAATTGTACATGAAGTCCAAATAGTCTGGAGAGCACTATTTATACAAAGATTTCTTTTGTTCTTACTTATGACTAATTACTTATCTTAAAACTATGAAACCGTATGTTGATGATGATCTCATCGGGATTCTGGATAGGTGTAATATGATCCCGGAACGTGCTTAGTAGGCTGTTTGTGATCTCTGCATCTTCGGCACGATTTCAATTACCATTACTGGGTAATTATGACTCCTTAACTCCCCTCTTTCTTTAGGAAGAACGTCCCGCTTCTTCTTCAAGACGTTTCGTCAGAAGTATGACTCGCTTGTTGATATTGTCGAACATGATTTCATCTTGGTTTCGTTTTTTACTAAGTTTCCTTAGATATAGTATCTTGATATATTTATTTAAAATTATACATGTTATGACAATAATTATGACTAATAGAAAGATGGAAAATGGATGGTTTTCAATATGTTTTGATAATTTTGACATTAAATTTATATTTTCAAATTTCAGATCTTTATTGTCTGAATCCATATATTTTGTTATCACATAATTGTTTATATGAGTTGTTCTTATATAATTCCAAATTTTTGAAGTTGGATTTTCATATGTTACATTATCTATTAACGTTTTGTTTTCAAAAATTATTAAATAAACTCCATCTATAGAGTAGTTATCCACAGTGTGGTTACCTGACAGCAAAATGGCACCATCTTTAATTATTTCTATATTTTTATTCTTTTCTTTAATTTTAGTACAATTACCATTTTCCTTATTTAGAATTTTGGATAAACAAGATTTTTTCCAATTGAATTTACAAAATGTTTAATTCTATTTTACAATTGTCAACATTAAAAAATGTATTATTACATTTGACTATTTCTTTATCGATCTTCAATTTACCATCTTTCTTACTTATTGCTCTAGTTTCATAAAGTTTACAATTTTTTTGGACTATAGGGTATTTTATATAAATAACTATCGCATCTTTATTTTGTAAAATTTTAAATTTTGATATGTCCATAAGGTCAGTCAATGTTATACTTTCGTGTTCGTGTTTTATAATTTGTTGCATGTCTTTAAGATTTAAAATGCCTGTGTTTAAAATTTTAGCTTTAGCTAGAGTAATTGTCTGAATGGTATTTTGTAGTTCAATTATTATAAATGTATTTATTTGTTTAGCAATTCTTGATTTTGAATCGCTTTTAGTCATTACAGCTATCTGTTTTAATTCGTCAATAGTCTTATATATTTCTGAGTTTATCATAAATTGCTTGTTATTGTTTTCTATTAATTCTGAAAGTTTATTTGTAACAAATAAATGGTCATCGTGGTCTGGTGTTCCAGCAATCCACTCCCATAAGGTTCCTAATTCATTGATACCTCTTCTTTTTCTAATATTTTTAATTTCTAACTGACTTAATAATATTTCAATAAGATCAATGTCTACATCTTTATTCATTTTTACGTAAACAGAAGAGTTATGCGAATTAATTGTTTTGTACCCTAATCTTTCGTTTAGTATATTTCTGTTAGTTTCTAAAATAGTTTTGTAATATGTTAAGTTAATAACATGAAATATGTCTCCGTAATTTTCGTATATGACTGCGTCTCCGTTCTCTATTAATACGTAGTCTTCCCTAGTGTAGTTAATGATTTCGCATGATGCAATAGCGATAATTGTCGTTAATATTACTAAGATAGTCATTTTCTGAAATGAAAATTATGTTTTGATATTATCCTTATGTATAATTCTATTATTCTTATGAATAACTAACGGGTGATTTTTTAGCTGGTTTGGTTTGGCAACACTGGTTTTGACAGCTGACGTGTGTTTAGTACCTTGTGTCACTGTCAAACAGCTTCAGTTTGGTTTGCAATTTAACCATGGATCGTCTTACAAATGAAAAACGCTTGCAAATTATTGAATTTTACTATCAAAATTCGTGCTCGGTTCGAAATGTTCGAAATGCTTTTTTAATCGAAAAATTGTGTTCAGCGATGAGGCTCATTTTTGGTTGAATGGGTACGTAAATAAGCAAAATTGCCGCATTTGGAGTGAAGATCAGCCAGAAGCATTGCAACAGCTACCAATGCATCCCGAAAAAGCCACTGTTTGGTGCGGTTTATGGGCCGGCGGCATTATTGGGCCATATTTCTTCAAAGATGATGCGAATCGCAGCGTTACTGTCAATGGTGAACGCTACCGAGCGATGATAACAAATTTTTTTTTGCCCGAAATGGAAGTTCTTGACTTGCATTTTATGTGGTTTCAACAAGACGGTGCCACATGCCACACAGCACACGAAACAATGGCGCAATTGCGAGGCGAGTTTGGTGAACAGTTAATTTCACGTTTCGGGCCGGTCAATTGGCCGCCTAGATCGTGCGATTTGACACCATTAGACTATTTTTTGTATGGGTATGTCAAAGCTAATGTCTATAGGGACAAGATCGCTTCGATTGACGCACTGGAAGCCAACATCCATGCATTCATTCGTGAGATACCAGCCGATATGTGTGAAAGAGTATGCCAAAATTGGACTCAGCGGATGGGCTACCTGAGACGCAGCCGCGGTCAACATTTGCATGAAATTATCTTTAAACATTAAATTGAAAGGTTCAAACTATCGATTCAAATAAATATTTCATTCATTTTTTCGAATTTTTTGTGTTTTTTTTTTTTTAAAGTTCTAAACCTCTTAAAAAATCACCCGTTATATTCCTTCCTAAATCTTCTTAAACTTTTTGTTTCTTATATCTAGGTAAAAGCTTATTTCTACAACCTGCGATTTTCTCGTAAATTATTTGGTTTGGTCTATACTCTTTGGTATTTCTTTTCCTGTTATGGGTCTGAAGCATTTTTCCTTGTGCTTCTGAAAGTCTATTAGGTATATTGTCATGTATTTTCTTGTTATACAGTATTTCGTAAGGCTTTTCATTTGTCACTGAATGTATGGTTTTATTGTATTGGTGGGCGGATCTAAATATGGATTCTAAGTCACTTATTAAACTAAATTCTTGTTTAAGACATCTAGCTATTTCGATCAAAGTTGAATGTACTCTTTCAATTTGTCCATTCGTGGAACTGTGATGTGGATCGCAATAGTAAATAATTATTCCTAATCTTTGCATAAGAGTCTTGAATTGAGGTGTGGAAAAACCTGGTTCATTGTCAACTGTGATATGCTTTGCTTCAGGGAAAGCCTGAAGTATCTCTAATACTTTTTCATCTAATTTTGTGTTATCCTCTATATTTTTTATGAATAAAAATTTAGAGTATGAATCGATGCATGTTATAAATTTTAAATTTTGGGCAAAAAATATGTCTAGGTGTACATGTTCCCCCTCCTTCTTTGGAATTGGATCCTATCCAATTTGTATTTTTTGTGGGTGTCTGTCGTATTTATTTTTATTGCATATCTCGCAATTTCGTACAAATTCCTTAAATTCCTTTTCCATTTGTGGCCAATAATATGAACTATAAATTTGTTTAACATTTTCTCTATGATTCCTATGAGCTCTGGTATGAGTTTGCTCGATTATCATTGCTTGATCGTCTTTATTTGTTATATCTAGAGGAAATAATTTCGTATACAAAAAACGATTGTTAAAGGTTACTTTTATCATAGTTTTTATTTCATATAAGTCCTCTGGTGTGCAGTAGATTGCTACTACTCCTGGTTGAATAAATTCTTTTAATATTGTCTTTAAGTTTTCTAATGTATCGTATTCTATTATATGTCTTGTTCTACCAAAGTTTCTTAATTGTTCATGTATTGTAAAGCGGTTTTTGCTAAGTAAAATTTGTTGTTTAAACTGGTTTAATGGCTTCGTTGTTTCTTTTATTTCTTCGTTATCACTGCTTTCTGCGGAATGCTGGTTAGCACCGGATGAAGAACTATCCGTTAGGTGATTTAGAAATTTATCTCGAAAGAGCATCTGCAACTACATTTGTAGCTCCCGGTTTGTAAATTATTTTTGGGGCATATTCTTTTATGAAATTGTGCCATCGCTTCATTTTAGCATTAGGATTTCTTTTTGAAACCGCAAACGTTAGGGGTTGATGATCCGTATGGATCTCTAAATTCGTAACACCATATAAGTAATTTCTTAGATTTTTTAAGGCATAAACTATCGCATATAGTTCTTTTTCATTTGCCGCATATGATCGTTCTGTACTATCTAGTGTTTTACTAATGAAAGTTATGGGTTTATTATCTTGAGATAATACTGCTCCCACTGCATCGTCAGACGCATCTGTTGTCAGAACAAATTTTTTTGTATAATCTGGTTGATTTAGTTCAACCTGGGATTGAAGGTGTTCCTTCAATGTTTTGAAAGCTTGAATTGCACTCTCATCTAGATTTACTACCGTTTTCTTTGCAACATGCGTGGAAACTTGACCGTTTTCACTTGACAAATACTTTGTTAGTGGTTTTGAAATCTGAGCGTAATTTTTTATAAACTTTCTATAATATCCAATCATTCCTAGGAAACTCCGTAACTGCCTTAAAGTAGTTGGTAATGGATATTCGTTTATCGTTTTTACTTTATTACTGTTAGTCTTAATGATATTATGTGCTACCACATAACCTAAAAACTCAATTTGATCGTTATAAAACGAACTTTTTTCTAAAGATATTTTCATATGCGCTTCTTTAAGCGTATTAATTATCGTAAAGATATGTGTGGTATGTTCTTGTAATGTATTTGAAAATATGATGATGTCATCAATATACACATGGCAAAACTTTCCTATATATGGACGTAGTATGTCATCCATAGCTCTTTGAAAAATACTCGGTGCATTTTTCAAACCGAATGGTAATCTTAAATATTCGTATTTACCGTTATTTATACTGAAACTTGTCTTTTCTATGTCTTGAGTTTTCATCTTTATTTGATAAAACCCTGATTCTAAATCAATAGAACTGAAATATTTGGCTTTACCTAAATTACTCAGTATGACGTTTGTATCTGGAATCGGATATTTGTCAGATATGGTATTCTCATTTAATTTCTTAAAATCAATCACCATTCTATGTTTTGCTGTGCCATCTTCATTAAATCCTTTTTTGGGAACGACCCAAACTGAACTGTTATATGGCGATTTACTCGGGCGAATTATATTATTCTTTAACAATTTCTCAATTTCCTTATTGACAAAATTATTCACACTGAGGGGATATGGGTATTGTTTTGACCATATCGCTTTATCTGTTGTAGTTCTTATCTCAGCAACTACATCTGTTCTAAATGGCAGATTTGTATTTATATCTTTATGTTCCCGTTGTATGTATGAGATAACCTTAGATCTCAAATCTTCTATATTTAAATTTGTTATATTATGTAAATTAGGGAAATCTTCATAAAAGAGTCTTTCTCTTTTATTATTTATTATGAGCAAATCGTTAGCGTAATCTATATTTGCTCCTACCTGTCTTAACGTCTTACTACCTATTAGAATGTCGTATTCTAAATCTTTTATTTCATATACTCTTATTATTTGGTCAAAAATTCTAGCTTCATAAAAATATTCTATTATAATTTTGGAGTTAACCGTTATTGCTTTCTTTTTTATTATTAGTTTCTGTCGAAAATCGAGGATACCTGCTTTACAGTAATTACAACTAGCTCCGGTATCTATTAAAATTTTAATTCGTTTGTTATTAATTATTTTTCGTATATGGGGTAGTCCGTGCGATCGTCGGGAGAGAGAGAAAATAGTACGTTGGACAATGGAGGATTTAATCCCGTTATGAATACTCGGAGAGCATTTCGTCGATGAGCGTTATTCAATTCCTTTGTTAAGGGCGAGTCGTTACCATGAGACATAATGGTTTTATTAATAAGTAGTGTTAATTTTACGTTCACGAGATTGTAATAATCTATCAGACTTGTATTACCTTGTCGTAATACACTCGATTCTTGCTCTATAACGTGAGCTGGTCTTTTATCTGCATAAGCGAAATCGAGACGTGATATAATTGCGTCGAAATTCAAGACAGTACCGTGGTTCGTCAGTATGTCGTTAGCGTTATGTGTTATTTTGTTTCGAAATATGGTCAATGCAGCGAAATACTTTCTACTTCCTTTATTGTATAACGAAATCGAGTTGTGTGCGGCTTCCCGCCAACTTACATAGGAATTTAAGTTTTGACCTGAAAACTCAGGCAAAGATCTAATTACATCGAGTGTCTCGTTACACTCTACTCCGTCTGTTATAGTTTGTTTTTCGTATTCTGTCACTAAATTTGAGTTTGCCACGGCCTCTAAAGTCGTTTTTAATTGATTAATTTCCGCACGTAGGGAAACTGATTGTTCAGCTAATAGCTGAGAAACTAAATCTTGCACCTCCTGTGTTACAGGCATTTTGTTTTCTTCGTTTTCTAATTGTCTTTGTCTTATATTCAAATTGTTAAATTTTCTTAGTAAATCGTCCAGTTTTAAAAACTTTTTATAAAAATGCGTTTCACAAATGATTTTTATAAAAAATGTTAATTCATAATTTAATAATTTATATTTTAATTAGATTCTTAAGCGTAAAATGTCTTACTTATAATATTATGCTTCTTGATGTTGTCTGTACTCGGCTGCTTCTCGGGTTGTACTGGTGATCTTATTTGTTTTTAATTTTTGTTAATGTTTTTTTATTTTTTATTTTTATTTTTTTTTTATTATTTATTAATAACACTTTGTTTGCTTATTATTTATTTATTTTTTTTTTCACTAGCACAAGGAATAGTTTTTTTTATTTTTATTTTTTTTCACTGGACGTTGTTGTTCTCAACGTCTTCTTGGTATTCCTTGAATACTTTTTTAATTTTGTTAACCCTCACTATGACTTCTTTAGCTTTCTCAATATCGGGTTGTTTTTTCATTTAAAAAAAAAAATTAATTTTTCTTTCACTTTTTTTTCACTATTTAAAAAATATTGTTTTTTTTTGATTTTTTTCCTTTTTATGAAGGATACTTTTTATATTAATTGTTTCCCTTTTCTTTGAATGGTACTTATTTCTTGAATGTTCGTAGTAACACTTCACTTTGTCACTCACGAAGACGATAGTTTTTCCCCTTACTTGTTTTTTCAGGTTAACAGAAAAAGCTGATAGTCCTGTCACGGTCGCCAGATAAATTAACTCTTACATAGAGTAATTTTTAAAAAAGTTTTTATTTAATTCTTACACTTAAGATACACAAAGATGTTCTCTAAATGACACGCGAATTGTACATGAAGTCCAAATACTCTGGAGAGCACTATTTATACAAAGATTTCTTTTGTTCTTACTTATGACTAATTACTTATCTTAAAACTATGAAACCGTATGTTGATGATGATCTCATCGGGATTCTGGATAGGTGTCATATGATCCCGGAACGTGCTTAGTAGGCTGTTTGTGATTTCTGCATCTTCGGCACGATTTCAATTACCATTACTGGGTAATTATGACTCCTTAACTTGCAAGCTTCTAGCAGCCCAAATCTTCCCACTTCACTATTATATATAACTTTATGTTTAATACCCTTTCGTATGAAGATTGCGACCCCACCCCCTTGAGAGGAGTTGGGCCGATCCCTTCTTACGATATTGTAATTTTTATTAGTCAGTTTGTGTTTCTGGTTTGGCTTAGTTTCGCTAGCCATAAACACATCAGGACTTTGGACTTGCAGCAAATGAAAGAGGTTGCTCTACGCTCGGTCCTAATCAGCGAATTCACATTCACAGCTAGGATCTTAAAGGGTCCCTCAGGCAGCGCGCCTTTAACCATTTCGCGTTGCCGGCAGAATAGAGTAGAGGTAATCCACCCTAGCCGCCTGCTCCCTTATCTGTTTTTGCACATCGGTTAACTGACCATGAATGGTCAGCAACATCTGCATCAGATCTGCCTCTGGCACAGGAGCCGTAGGCACTTGGACCTGTTTGGCTACCTGGGGTTGA
This sequence comes from Baccha elongata, assembly GCA_951217065.1. NCBI lineage: Eukaryota > Metazoa > Arthropoda > Insecta > Diptera > Syrphidae > Baccha > Baccha elongata. The sequence continues at coordinate 60,052 of CATNUY010000087.1, forward strand.
GGCTGTTCCGTGTTTTCCTTTCCAGACGCCATTTGGGCGTAAGAAATTCCGGGATTAACGGCAGTTGTTGTCTGGCGTACTACTGGGTGTTTTACCTCCACTGTTTTCTTTTGGGCTTTGTTGTTTTTCATTTCCTGAAACTTCGGACATCCCCGATAGTTTGCGGGGTGCCCAGAGCCTCGGCAAAGTGCACATTTTAACTGGGTCCTGTCTTCGACCCTATCTTTCCCGAGTTTACATTCCCCTGTCTTGTGGGAGTCTCCACACTTGACGCAAACTGGATCCATACCACAGTTAGCTGCCACGTGGCCGTACCCTTGGCAGTTCATGCATTGAAGCATGTCTCTCTGCCTATTTAATTTTTCCCATCTTACAATTTGGTAGTTTAGGACGGTTATACTCCTTAAACCACTCAACTTGCTTTGGGGCGAGAGCTGAACGAGGAAGAATGGTAAATTCCGTTTCTCCCGTCTGGCTTTGACTGTGGAAAACGGTCTGACCCCGATAAAATCGAGATCATCGCTCGCCACTTGACGGAGCTCAGCTAAGAGCGCCTGCGGATCCGTAGAGGATTCTATACCCTTCAGGAGAACTGTTTGCAGCTTTTCTTCCTTCGGGGTGAAACTGTAGAATTCTGTCTTCGTTTGTGACAAAAGATCTTTAACTTTTTTATAATGCTCGACCGAAGAGCACTGAATAGCGTGTCGGTCTGCGTTCAATCTTTTAATAATAAAATTATTGCCTATGGCCGACTTACATAGTTCTATTGTATCTTTTAATTCTATTTTATAAGTATTAATTGGTGGCACCTTACCTTTTTTTGCTTGTGGCTGTTGCTGATGTTGCTGCTGCTGTTGTGACTGCTGCTGTTGTGCCTGCTGCTGTTGTATCTGCTGCGTTTCTTGTTGCTGTTGTATTTTCTGCTGCTGTTGTTGCTTCTGTGTCTTTTGTTGCTGTATTGGTTGTTGTGTTTGTTGTTGTATTTGCTTTTGTTGCTGATGTTGTTGTTGTTTCTGTTGTTGTTGTTGTTGTTGTTGTTGCTGTTGTTGTAGCGGTTGCTTTTGCTGTTGCTGTTGTTGTTGTTGTTGTTGTTGCTTTTGTTTTTGTTTTTGTTGCTTTGCTTGCGGTTGCTGATGCTGTTGCTGGGGCTGCAGTTGCTGCGCCTGCTGCTTCTTTTTGTGCTGAATTTCCGGAAGTGGTTGTTGTTGCTAAAGGGACTGCTGCTTTTGTTCAGCTTTTTGTTGCTCTTGGAGCGTTTTTTGTCTTTTGCTTTCAAGAGCAACTAGGCGCTCTTTTTCCCTACGCGCTTCTTGTTTTTTTTTCAGTGCTCTTACCATTGCCATAAGTGCAGAGATTTGCTCTGTCAGTGATTCTATTTTTTCTTCCTCAGTTTCTGATTCTGGAGGTGAAAGATCTACTAACTCGGCACTCACGTAATGCCCCTCACCTTCTACGGACATGTAAGCAATGTCTTCGGCATCTGCCGCAGCGACGTTTTGCTCATCTGTCTTCTTGTCAGTCTCGTTGACGGCCCCTTTGGCGACCTCATAGTCAGCTTCTCCTGCTATTTCGTCGTCCGCCTCTGCCTCGTCATCGCCCTCATCTTCGTGTTCTTTGTCATCCTCGTAGGAGGAGCTTTCAACCTGCCTGTGCATTTTAGCTTGAGCCGATGCCTTAGCCAACTTTGCTCTTGTGCTCCTGTCAGGGCGGTTTACAAGATGGGGCTTGTATCTAATGATACGCCTCCTCTTTTTGTGTTCTTTTGTTGTTGCTGCGGCACGTGCCGGTGTTGATGACTTGCCTTTTGGAAGGCTTGATGTTGTTGCAGTTGCTAAGCTGCTTTTATTGGCCTCGGCACGTGCCGATGACTTAGTCGTTGTTGTTGCTATAGTTATAGCTGTTGATACTTGAGCATTGGAAGGGCCCGTCTGCCACTCTGCCACCTAGGCTAACTTGCTACTTGAAAATGGTAGGTACCAATTACTACTTTACACACTCGCGTCTCTAAGTATAATTTACACAGTGGAAGTCGCCAACGATGTGCACACTTCCACGGTTGCTGAACGACTGAGATTTTACTCAGTCTTCGAAGTCGTATGCACAACGCATTCCACCGCTTATGACCACTGATGACACAGGTCGAGATGTTATGTTTGTTTGTTTTTTCAAACGCATTTTGAGCTTCAACATTTTGCTAAGCGCTTTTAAGTATGTTGTTTTGTTACAAAAATGGTCAGTTATAAAAACTGACATTCTAGTACGAATAGTACAATATAACAACAATAATAACTTAAATAGTCTGATATGTTACCTATCTTCCAACCTCTCCCCCTTTGATATATGCTACGAATTGTAGTCTATCAAATTAAGGTTAGGAGAAAATGGAGGCGGAACAAAACAACATACTTAAAAGCGCTTAGAAAAATGTTGAAGCTCCAAATGCGTTTGAAAAAACAAACAAACATAACATCTCGACCTGTGTCATCAGTGGTCATAAGCGGTGGAATGCGTTGTGCATACGACTTCGAAGACTGAGTAAAATCTGAAGGCGTGGGTTCGAATCTCACGAGGTGCATGTGAAAAAGTTTTTCACAATAAAATTGGATTAAAGCTCAAAACCACTAAAAGGAGACTGATGAAAGGAATTTGCAATCCTTGAAATAGCTATATCTCCAGCCAAAAATAGAAAGAAACGAATAATAATATTCGTAAACGAGTAAATAAAATTCGTTTAAAAATTAGTGGTAGCGCCTTTAAGTTGTTGTTGTTGTTCAAACACATTCAATGAAAATTAACAGAATGGTCAGTAATAAAAACTGACATTCTAGTACGAATAGTTCAATATAACAACAATAATAACTTAAATAGTCTGGTATGTTACCTATCTTTCAACCTCTCCCCCTTTGATATATGCTACGAATTGTAGTCTATCAAATTAAGGTTAGGAGAAAATGGAGGCGGAACAAAACAACATACTTAAAAGCGCTTAGAAAAATGTTGAAGCTCCAAATGCGTTTGAAAAAACAAATAAACATAACATCTCGACCTGTGTCATCAGTGGTCATAAGCGGTGGAATGCGTTGTGCATACGACTTCGAAGACTGAGTAAAATCTGAAGGCGTGGGTTCGAATCTCACGAGGTGCATGTGAAAAAGTTTTTCACAATAAAATTGGATTAAAGCTCAATACCACTAAAAGGAGACTGATGAAAGGAATTGGCAATCCTTGAAATAGCTATATCTCCAGCCAAAGATAGAAAGAAACGAATAATAATATTCGTAAACGAGTAAATAAAATTCGTTTAAAAATTGGTGGTAGCGCCTTTAAGTTGTTGTTGTTGTTCAAACACATTCAATGAAAATTAACAGAATGGTCAGTAATAAAAACTGACATTCTAGTACGAATAGTACAATATAACAACAATAATAACTAAAATATCTTTAGCAAATCTAGTACTTAACTAATCGCAATCCGACCTATAATAACATATCAGTAGAATTTACTAAGTTAAAAGAAAACTATTGACATACTTATTTATTTATTTCTGTATGAAATCTGTCCTAAATACTTACTTTTAGTGGAAATATTTCTCGTAAGAAAATTTACCATGCTCAACCAAAGTTCAATGTAAAAAACTCCAATGAGACTCACAATTGAAAGAAAAAAAAAATTTACCAATAATTCGTTAGTAAAAATATAATCTTCTCATTAGAAAAACTTACCAATAAACGATAACCTTCAGCCTAAATACTTATTATTGACACGAAATAGAAACAAGATGTAAATCAAACTAGACTATCACTTCACGTGGCTCATAGTGTAAGCAGACCACAAGTCGGTAAAGTAAACAACGTCAAAACTAGATTTGGCGGAAGAGGAGTAAACTTAACTACCTCCAAGTTCATACTTAACGTTAAATTGAAGTTTCGTAAGGAAAAGAATTCCAATTGTAAAAATCAAAACCTAAGGGTTGCAAGAAAATTTCAATAAAAGTCTTTTCGATTCTGTCCATCAAACCAAAAACATTTATAAAGAATAAAGAGGTAATTAAATTTAAGAAAGTAAAAGTGAAATTTAGAAAAGAAAATAAGTGAAGATTAAGAAGTAAAAGAAAGATAAAGAAATAAAAAGGATACTAAAAAGAACATTAAAAGGAGCAACGAAAATAAAAATTTGGATAATCCAAAAGCTCAGGTGAGAAACATACTTATAGTTAGAATAGTCGGCACGAGTACGATAACTTTGGCGCCAAGAATTGATAACTGTTTTTTTTAGAACAGATCAATACAAGCATTTTTTACTATGGGTGGGGGGTTTATCTCCCTCCGTTTTTGGCGGGAGGGTCAATTTCATAAGAACAGTGCCAACAATTTAAAACAAACTTTAAACTGAAAAATTGCGAAAAAAAGGTAAAAAAAAAATTTTAAGTGTGATTTTTTAAACTGTGGAATGAAATAGTACTTTTTTTTACAAAATTCGTTGCTAATATTAATTTTAAATCATAAACTGAAAACAAAATGATTTTATATTTTCTGGTTTTTGAGAAAATGGAAAATTACTAAATGTGAATTCGGGATCTCAAACTGGGCACGAGTACGATAACTTTGGCGCCAAGAATTGATAACTGTTTTATGTAGAACAGATTAATACAAGCATTTTTTACTATAGGTGGGGGGGTCTATCTCCCTCCGTTTGGGCGGGAGGGGCAATTTTATAAAAACAGTGCTAAAAGTTTAAAACAAATATTAAAAAATAACTGTAATATTTACAACTAAGTTTTATATTTTTTTTTAAAGCCAATACTTTTTTCTATTAGATGTTTTTTAAATAAAGTGAAAACTATGCATAGTCTTTGAAAAAACGGACTTTAAACTAAAATATTGCGAAAAAAAGGTAAAAAAAAAATTTGAAGTGTGTTTTTTCAAAACTGTAACATAAAAAACTACTTTTTTTTATAAAATTCGTTCCTCATATTAATTTTAAATCATAAACTGAAATTAAAATGATTTTATTTTATCTGGTTTTTGAGAAAATTACTAAAACAACTTTTTTATTGGATACTTGTTTTATAAACAGTGAGGTATGTAAGGGGGGGCATGCTGCCCCCTCCAACCCCCCTGCTTGGACACACTATAGGATTTGGGGTGGGTGCGAGGTTGGGTGTATGCAAAGTTTCTGTTGCATTTAAAGATGCCCAAGCATCATTACAAAAACGAACCTACGTACAACATTCACCGTATACCAAAAAAAAGAAAACTCTTATAAGAAAGTAGTTTTAGTAATTTTCCATTTTCTCAAAAACCAGAAAACATAAAATCATTCTGTTTTCAGTTTATGATTTAAAATTAATATTTGCAACGAATTTAAAAAAAAAAAGTAGTATTTTATTGTACAGTTTTGAAAAATCACACTTCAAAGTTTTTTTTAACTTTTTTTTCGCAATTTTTGAGTTTAAAGTCCGTTTTTTCAAAGAATATGGATAGATTTCACTTGATTTAAAAAACATCTAATAGAAAAAAGTATTGGCTTCAAAAAAAGATATAAAACTTAGTTGTAAGTATAACCGTTATTTTTTAATATTTGTTTTAAATTTTTAGCACTGTTGTTATAAAACTGCCCCTCCCGCCCAAACGGAGGGAGATAGACCCCCCCACCCATAGTAAAAAATGCTTGTATTGAACTTTTCATCAAAAAACCGTTATCAATTCTTGGCGCCAAAGTTATCGTACTCTCCCCGAATAGTCAAAAGTGAAATTTTTATGTACATAATAGTACCATAGGTAATGTAAAATCACCTAGCCATCAACAGAAAAAGTTTTTTTTTGATTTTTATTAAAAATACATTCAGCAGCAAAACTTTTAGTGCATGCGGATTAAGACGCAACGCAAACCAGAGCTTGATCCCATGCAAATCATACAAAGGGTGACTGTGGAACATCGTGATAATACCGAAAGTAATCCCAGCCAAGACATTTCCAAGAATAATCCAATTGGAAAAGGTGTCAAAGGGAGGCTTAGTCGAAAAGTCGGTCCAAGAGTGTGCGTCCATGGGAGTAGAAATAGTTCACGAGATTTAGCAGAAAATCCTAATCGAGCCAGGTAGAAATATATAGAAAAATTTTTAGTTAATCAGAAAAATTTATGCGTTTGCAATAAGTGCACGTGTTAATATGTGCGTTGCAAAAAAGGCGCAAAGATTCGCATATGAATTACAAAAAGAAGTAAAACACGAGGCCAGAATATGAAAACAAGTTCATTTCTTTTAGTGGAAGTGCTTTTTTTGAGAAATTTTAGTCTTTGAATATGAAAATATGTAAATTTACCAATTCCCATATAAAACACTAAAACCGATTTCTTTTACACAGGCAGCTACAGAATTACAGAAGTGGCAGCGGACGTTACTGGGAACCTCAGTGGAGGCGGGACATTCATCTAGAAACAAAAGTGTCCACCCCCACAAACAGGTAACTAGCCAAAACTCCGCCCACTCCCAGAAGATAGCCTGCCTGGATTCTTGTGCTGGGCTGAGAAGAAAATTACGAAAAAACATAGTATTAAATTTAGTCGAAGTACTAAATCTACTTGATCCTAAATGTTAACAATATCTGGAAGAAGGAAGAAAATATTAATATCAATACCCCATTGGTCTGATAAAATATTAAAACGAACAACGTGGGAAAAAGTTTTTATGCGGCTGACAACCAATTCCAACACGGGATTCATCTTGTCGACATCTTCTTACTTTTCATCACCAGAAGGAGCACACACAATAAGTACCATTTTTTAAAATTTTTGTAATTCCCAATTTTATTCGAAGCAATGGTATGAATCTTAAATATTTTTTTTTATTGCCATATTTATTTTTGAAATTTAATATTCTTTTTATACTATAACTATCGAAGTGTATACATCTGAAGTTGTAGGTATTAGTCCCTTAAAAAGAAAAAAAAGAAGAAAATTCAATAAAGACTCTATAAAGAAAAAAAAATATGTATACATATTCTTATTAACTGATTTGGAAAACATTTGGAGCAAATATTGCTCAACTTATCAAAATTAATTTGATTCCTCTTAAATTTTAATTTCCCGCGCGAGACGATCGACTACAATAAATCCGAATAATTTAATAATTATTATTATTTAATTTATTATGTATGTATATGATGTGACCTTTGGTTTATCAACTTTTTGAATTATTAAGTGGGCTTCAGGTCAAAAAATGAAACAAAGTTAATTTGTGTTCGACGTTTCGTCCATGAATATGGACATCATCAGGAAAGATGTGCAATCTATATTTGTATACATAATTATTAGTTGCAATTCACAATATATATTTAACATAAAAAAGAAGAAGACTTACAAATATTACATTTATATTGCACTTTAAAAAAATATGTAAGCTGAACTTACAAGCAAAATCAAAACTTTATAATGAAATAAGAAACCAATAAAACACGTATTCTCATTGATTGTAGTTGTTAGCGAGCTTTTTTCCCTCTTTCTCTAACAGATGTTTGTATTGTGGGCTAACGTTCTCCATATCTGTACGTCTGTTGATTGTATTGTCGGCATTAATAATGTGAAGAGTTTCAATTATCATTCTCTTATTTGGGTTCTCTTCGCGTTGTAAAATTTTTGTGTCGTCGTAGCTTGGGGAATGGTTAAGTGTGATGTAGTGTGCTGCCAGTGCTGTCTTCTGTGGTGCGTTGTTTTTAATGTCTGATTTGTGTCCTGATAATCTTTTTTTAAGTTTTTGTTTAGTTGTCCCTATGTAAATTTGGTCGCAATTGTCGTTTTTTCCTCCTTTGCAGCTAATTTGGTATATTACATCAGAGTGTTCCATTCTATTCGTCTTTGCTTTTAGTCTTGTGTACAGTTGTGATGCGGTATTTGTCGATTTCATTGCCATTTTGTATTTTTCGGTGTCGAATAATTTGGCAGTTTTAAACCAGTCAGCAACTTGTTTTACGTAGGTAAATGATTTGTAAATTATATTTTGTTCTTGTGGTTGGCTGTTTCTCTTTGCATGTTGTCCTATTAATTTTCTTATTATGTTTTCCGGAAAACCATTCTGCATTAATATATTCTTAATTTTTACTCGATTTTGTTTGTGGAATTCTACGTCACTTATTAGGAGTACTCGATTTATTAGATTTTTGGCAGTGTTGAATATGGTTTGTTTTGGATGTTGGGATCGGAAATTTATCAGTCTCCCTGACGACGTAGGTTTTTGATACCAATCCATTTTTAGAAGTTTTCCTTCTCGTATTACGACTGTGTCGAGGTAAGGCAATCTGTTATTTGTGTCAACCTCAACTGTAAACTGTATTTTTCCATGGAAGCTATTAAGGACGTTAAGTATTTGGTCGATTTCTCCCATTTTCACGATAGCAAATATGTCGTCCACGTACTTCGTCAGTATTTTTGGTTGGTTTATAAGTTGAGGAAGGCATGTATTTAAAAGTTCCTAAAGAATAATGTCCGCTATTATTAGAGAAGCCGGATTTCCCATCGGCATACCATCTCTTTGTTGATAGGTTTTGTTTCCATATACTAAATAATTGTTATCAATAATGCAGAAACGGATCATTTCAAGAAATTTGTTTTTTTTATGGTAGTGTGTTCTTTTATTTTTTCCCAGTTGTTTGCAATCAGCCATTTTGAGAGGTATATTTGTAAAAAGTGATATTACATCAAAAGACACTAGAACATCATCATTTTCGATGTTAAGTTCACGAAGTTTTGCTTTGAACTCGGTCGAATCCATAACATTATATTTGGAGTCTGAAGTTATGTTTTTCAATATACCAATGAGGTATTTAGCTAAGTTGTAACATGGAACTTTTACTGAGGAACATATTGGTCGTAGTGGCATTCCTGTCTTATGGATTTTCGGAAGACCGTAAATTCTAGGCGCTACAGGATTGTACGTCGTCATGTTTTGTTTTTGTCTATTGTCAATAATTTTACCATCAAATAGATATTTGACAAATTCATTATTGATTTCTTGAAGTTTGTTTGTTGGGTCTGTTCGTATTGGCCAATATACATTTCTGTCTTCCATCATTATTTTCATTTTCTCTTCATAGTCACACTTGTATATTACTACCGTAACGTTTCTTTTATCGGCCGAAACAACAAATATTTCTTTATGTTTTTTAAGAAACAGTTTTGGTTCGTTGAGTACGTTCGTTATATATTTGTTGAAATCGTTGAATTTTCTTTTTTCCATGCAGTTGTCTAATATTTTTGCAAACATGGCACGGGATTTTTCTCTATCATCGTTGTTCATGATGGTTTGAATGCATTCCTCACCATCAGCAATAATTTTTAAAAGTGTATTAGAAGTGGAATGAACAGTACTAGGAAGTGCGTATTTTGGACCAAGTGACAAAAGGTATTTAATATCATCTGGTATGGTAACACTGGTTTTATTTACAAACATAACTTCAGACTCCAAATATAATGTTAAGGATTCGATCGAGTTTAAAGCAAAACTTCGTGAACTTAACATCGAAAATGATGAAGTTCTAGTGTCTTTTGATGTAATATCACTTTTTACAAAATGGCACTACAACTGATTGCAAACAACTGGGCAAAAATAAAAGAACACACTACCATAAAAAAAACCAAATATCTTGAAATGATCCGTTTCTGCATTATTGATAACAATTATTTAATATATGGAAACAAAACCTACCAACAAAAAGATGGTATGCCGATGGGAAATCCGGCTTCTCCAATAATAGCGGACATTATTATGGAGGAAATTTTAAATAAATGCCATCCTCAACTTATAAACCAACATAAAATACTGACGAAGTACGTGGACGACATATTTGCTATCGTGAAAATGGGAGAAATCGACCTGTAATGTTTGTACCCCTGATTGTGAGTCGTGGAGGTTCATTGTATGTGTTGTTTCCGTAGAGCAGACTTGGCCCGGCGAGTAGCCAAGTATACCTTAACCCAAAAGCGGATATCTCTGTAGGGCGCGTCTGAACTACTGAATTTAACTTAATCGAACCTCCAGCGAGTTGCTAAGTAAAAGAATCGACTTCGTTGGCTTCAGAGTTTGAAGTCTTTTAATAAATTTTTATTATTCCTATTTATACACAAAATTATTTGACTTCGTATACATCCAACCATACTTCGATAATCGATAACGTTCTATCGATATTTCCACAATATGCACAATCAGCATTTGACCTTACCATGCATTTGCTTCAAAAATCTACGACACTTGAAATTGGAAATACAAAAATACTCGTGCACTAAAAGTGTCATATGAGTATTTTTTTTTATTTTGTATTTCTCCTATAGTTCGTGCACTGAAGGTGCCGGTTGAACTATATGAGTATATTATGCACAAAGTGTGCCAATAGAAATATGAATACTTTTTTTTATTATGATTCGGCTCTATAGCTATAGCTATAGCCGACGCGGTGACCGACGCGACGGGACAAAGTATGTGCAATGGATATGGACGGGAAACCGAGTATCAAGTATCGAAGCAGGTTGAATGTATTTTTAATTGTTTGGCGGCAATTACTTAAGTGGTCGCTGGTGCGATCCCTTTACAGACCAAATATTTAACGTCCTTAATAGCTTCCATGGGAAAATACAGTTTACAGCTGAGATTGAAACAAATAACAGATTGCCTTACCTCGACACAGTCGTAATACGAGAAGGAAAACTTCTAAAAATGGATTGGTATCAAAAACCTACGTCGTCAGGGAGACTGATAAATTTCCGATCCCAACATCCAAAACAAACCATATTCAACACTGCCAAAAATCTAATAAATCGAGTGCTCCTAATAAGTGACGTAGAATTCCAAACAAAATCGAGTAAAAATTAAGAATATATTAATGCAGAATGGTTTTCCGGAAAACATAATAAGAAAATTAATAGGACAACATGCAAAGAGAAACAGCCAACCACAAGAACAAAATATAATTTACAAATCATTTACCTACGTAAAACAAGTTGCTGACTGGTTTAAAACTGCCAATTATTCGACACCAAAAAATACAAAATGGCAATGAAATCGACAAATACCGCATCACAACTGTACACAAGACTAAAAGCAAAGACGAATAGAATGGAACACTCTGATGTAATATACCAAATTAGCTGCAAAGGAGGAAAAAACGACAATTGCGACCAAATTTACATAGGGACAACTAAACAAAAACTTAAAAAAAGATTATCAGGACACAAATCTGACATCAAAAACAACGCACCACAGAAGACAGCACGGGCAGCACACTGCATCACACTTAACCATTCCCCAAGCTACGACGACACAAACATTTTACAACGCGAAGAGAACCCAAATAAGATAAATGATAATTGAAACTCTTCACATCATTAATGCCGACAATACAATCAACAGACGTACAGATATGGAGAACGTTAGCCCACAATACAAACATCTGTTAGAGAAAAGAGGGAAAAAAGCTCGCTAACAACTACAATCAATGAGAATAGGTACGTGTTTTATTAGTTTCTTATTTCATTATAAAGTTTTGATTTTACTTGTAAGTTCAGCTTACATATTTTTTTTAAAGTGCAATATAAATGTAATATTTGTAAGTCTTCTTCTTTTTTATGTTAAATATATATTGTGAATTGTAACTAATAATTATGTATACAAATATAGATTGCACATCTTTCCTGATGATGTTCATATTCATGGACGAAACGTCGAACACAAATTAATTTTTGTTTCATTTTTTGACCTGAAGCCCACTTAATAATTCAAAAAATTATTTAATTTATTTACAAAAAAATTTAAAAATTAAAAATTTAAACGCGAACAATTATTGTTTAAGTAAGAACACTGACGATTTAATAATTTTTAATCACGACCGGCAATATACAACGACGAAGATGAAACTAAAGCGACAACACAAAAAAATTTTACACGACGAGATGACAAAATTGGTTTTCTTTATATTTGATAACACGATGGGCGAATTAAAAGGGAATTGTAACACAGCAGATGCTGTTCTTGGCTACCTCAGCTGGGTCGTTGTTCGCGATATAGAAATTTAATCTATGTATGATTAAAAAAAAACAAATCAATGATAAAAAAAATTATAAAAAGGGGTATAGGTAATTATTTGTACTTACCTGTTATACGTATGCAAATCCAGGTACGTATACAAGGAAATGCAAAAAGGGTAAAGGGCGCCAGAAATTTTGTTTGAAAAAGGAAATTCCAAACCTTCGAAGCGGAACCGACGGTGAAAAGCCAAGTAAATAAAAAAAGAAAGACAATAATTATTTTAACTTCCCAAAAATGGATTTAAATGATCTTAAAATTTGCCCAGGAATTCTTTTGAGGAATAAAACCTGCAATCTTTTTGAAACAAAGTGAACAGTAAAAAAAAAATAGGTATGTACCTATTCAAACAACGAAAATGGACCGTTATCGCTTAGCCCCGAACAATTCCAGAAAAAATTCGAAACAGAAGTCTACCGAATTTGAATCTTTTATTACAAAAAAAAAAATAAAAGATGCTTAACATAAAATGTCGCACAACTATCAACCACTACTATGTACTTATCTGCCAATTTTTCCTTCGTTTTCTACTTGTCTGCCTAAATTAAACCCACTTTCAATTTAAACACTTTATTTTTCTCTACTCTACTCTACGTACAAATCACAATTTTCAAAATTCAACGACTTTTCTTTTCTTGTCTTTTTCAAAAATTAAACCTCTACGAATGATAGCCACTCAAGAAGTGTCCTTCCAAACTTTCACCATGTTTGGAAAGCATCTTCTTTATTGTCGTCCCCTATGGTTTCGGCCAATCAGTGGCCGCTAATCTCGATGACGAGGTAATACAGCAATCATATAGCATAATTTGCTAATATGTGCTGTCGTCATCGAAATTCAGCGGTCCTGCTTACTCCCATATAAAACCCAAGCTTACTGCATTTCATCATTGAATTCGCCGTCCACTGTTCTTTTTCAGTGGAAAGCTATTCAATGACAATAAATTAATAAATTATTGTTTTAAGTGACCTTTGTGTTCATATTGCTATTCAATGACTGCATTCAGCCCATACCCACAATTTGTTGAAAAGAAAAATAATTGAAAGTTGAAAAATCTAATATCAATTCACAATCACTTTTCCCCTCCAAAAAATATCAAACAAATTAAAATAAATAATTCAAGGCAGACAAATAATTAAACCCAATACTAAATATATGAAGGAAAATATGGCAGTTATAACTCCTTTTGGTGATTTTAAATACTTCGGTGGACTTCTGTTCAGATTTAGAAAAATTGGGGCTAGCTAGATAACGTTACATCTTATACAATATATATTATTAACTATGTGTCATGCTCTCGGCCATTCTCTAACGAGTAACATCAGCTTACGGAGACCAAATGTGTAGGAAAGGACCTTTTACCTACCCCAACAGTAGGCAACTTGAAAATTCATAATATTAACACATTTACTATGCTTACAAAAAGTCCAACTATTTTGGAAATTTTTTTTTATGAATCCGTTCAACAAATTTCATCGATACCTAAAAATGAGTTATCAATTCAAACATCGATATTGATACACCAAGATTTGTCGTAGCAGAGACAATTACGAAGCAAAATATCGCAAACTCAAACCTACCATTGACACTGTCATGACACCTATCGGAATACATAAGCGAAAATTCAACCGCCCAAAAACTCAAATGTACTGCGCAAGCAAAAAATCGAAGATGTCTAATCAAAGTCAACGAAATGGAGACAAAAGAAGGCATATTTCTTTTTTGGAGGTAGACAACGCCACAGTAGAAAGATGAGACCACACTAGAATCCAAAACTGGACGAATGACGGACAGGGATGGTGAAGAGTCTTACACAAGTGCTACGTGTGGACGGGCATGATCCAGTTGTACCCATGGGTTTGGTAAAAAATTGCATGTTTGTCGGAACTTAATAATTTTCAATAAGTATTAACAATCATAAAGGAAATTTGAGGAATAGTTGCTCAGATGAAATCAATAGTTCAGAAAGAAAAACAAAATTGAACTAAGTTAGTTAATTAGTAGATCGTTGGTTTAGTTGTCACAAGTGTCGGATATTGAGTAAGCAAGGCTATAGTCAATGAAAACAGAATAAGGAAGCATTAGACTAAAAGAGATAGCGAATTTCTAATTATTTAGACAGTTAGTCAAGTTGAGAGAAAAAAAAATAACATTATCTGAGGTTATATTTTAACCGTGGGTTAAGTATCAACAGATCATCGAAGTTACATGCGCAAACAAGGAAGTCAAAAGAACAAAAACTAGAGTTAGCGAAAATTTTAGTAAGTCAGCTAAAGGAGTACCAGACAGCTGTGAAATTCAAGAAATATTGAAAATTGCTATTCGTACGACTAAAACTACTGGTCAAAGTTACGAAGTTAATTAGCATCGAAAATCTTAGTTGTGTTTATTTGATTATTTCGACCGAAAAATTTTGCTAAGTACTTACCTTTTTCCATCTAGAAAATCTTCATTAAAATTGTATCAATACTTACCTTAAGTTAACTTAAGATCACCAACAAGATTCAAATCTGAAAAGAAAAGAAAAAGAATTCGTTCAAATCTATCTATAAAAATGAAAATACATATTGTTTACCTTACGAACATTTTCTAGAAAACATTAATTTTCAATAAATATTGTTACTTACCATCAATCTGAAATAAAATAAATCATAATAGAAAACTATTTTTATCACTTCACGTGTAGACCATGTAAACAGCTCATGAGTCGCTTAAGTAAAATGTATTCATAGTAGTACCAAGTTCAGCGGATAGAGTTTGACCTATCTACAACCATGTTCGCGCTTGACGATCAACAGCTGTTTCGTAAAGAAAAAGGTTGAACGCTTGATAGAAAACCGAGCCATCGTGAATAAAAATTTCTGTAATAAAAAAAAAAAAACATCGAACCAAAAGCTGGAGCAACCAAAGGGAAAAATTATTCCGCTAATAAAAAGGAAAGTTATCCAGCGAAAAAAGGATAAAAATTGGAGGTGAGAATAATTCCATTATAATTTGTGAAAAAAAATATATGTAATTGCCATTTGCACTTAGAGTAGTATGATGTGTTTAGCGAGTGAAACAAATGTCTTCTGATTTTACATACAAAATCCAATTTATTAAACTTAAAAACGAGGAATCACAATTTATACTTTTAAAATAATATTTAATCAAGCAAGGTGTTAGCAGTAGGAAGAATCATCAACGACTGTGTCGTGTGTCAAGTTATATAATTATTATTTCAGCAAGAGAAAATAATACTAGGCGTGTGCAGCCTGCAGAGAGTTAATTACGATATCGCACAAAGACTAAGACACTTTTTATTTCGGATAATGATGATGATTGGGAAAGTATAGGGTGACCACTACATACTCCCCTTCCAGCTGTAAGCGTTCTGAGACTTGTACATTATTGAACTATAGTACAAATTTTATAACATAAAAGAATTCAAGCGAATGTAACTTTTTTTCTTTGCACAGAGTTTGATTCATTTGCGATGACATGCGCAGGTGTCAATCGGTCGATTGAGACTGAAATGTGTTTATTATTTATGTCAATGATAGACCAGGCCGGACTCTATCAACTCTTAAGAATACATAATCCGAAGTACTGAGAGCTTTGGGTACATTTAAATTTGATTGTACAGAACTCCTAGTAGGCGTGGGAATCGCAGATTGCATAGATTGACGCATTTGTGTCACAAAACTAGACGGATCGGTAATTTCAGTGTTTTTGGAGATAAAATACTCTCCGGGGATTTTCAGAGTCTGGCCGTATACCAGCTCTGAAGCTGAACAACCAAGATCTTCTTTTACAGCTGTTCTTATACCAAGTAGTACAAGAGGAAGCTCATCACCCCAATGTTGAGTGTTTCCTCGAGCTACTATGGAAGCCTATAACTGTAGGTGCAGTCTTTCCACCATTCCGTTGGCTTGTGGATGGTAAGCCAAAGTTCGGATTCTATGAGACCCTAACATGCTTCTTATTGCTGAAAATAACTTGGAATTAAACTGTGTTCCTTGGTCGGTTGTAATTTGGGCTGGTACACCGAATCTACAGACATATTCTTGAACAAGTTTTTGGCGACGGTGGCTGCACGAATATCACGGATGGCATAGGCTTCTAGCCATCGAGTTAAACGGTCGACTATAGTGAGAACATATGAACATGCATTGGAGGGGGAAGAGGACCCACAAGATCCATATGTATGTGTTCAAAGCGCCCAGTTGGCATTTTGAATGAGTCATGTTTTGTTTTTGTGTGCCTATGTACCTTTGAGCGTTGGCACGCTACACATGTTTTTGCCCAGAGATTGCAATTTTTATTCATAGAAGGCCAAAAATATTTGGATGTAACTCTTTTACGTGTAGCGCGAATACCTTAAAAGATTGTGTAAAGAGTCAAAAATGAGTCTGCGTAGACTTTGAGGAACAAATGGACGGTTGGTATCTGTGTTTGTTTCACACCAAATTTGTTCGTTAGTAATAGGCATTTTTACGATTTCTAATTTAATTTTAGAATTAGGTCTGTTATTACACGAAATCAATGAGTTAAGCTCTTCATCATTTTCTTGTAACTTTGAAATTTGCTTTAGATCGAAGTTAATTCAATTGATCTCTTTAGAGGTATTGCCAGGGCGTGAAAGAAGATCAGCTACCACATTATCTTTACCACGAATATGACGTATATCGTTGGTAAATTGCGATATGTAATCCATGTGTCGAGTTTGACGTGGGCTTCTCTCAGCTTTGGACATCAAAGCGTTTGTTAAAGGTTTGTGATCTGTGTAGATTACAAATTCTCTACCTTCAACAAAACACCGAAAATGTTTGATCGCTAAATAGACACCAAGGAGTTCACGATCAAATGCTGAGAACTTTTGTTCAGAAGGTTTTAGTTTCTTCGAAAAGAAGGCAAGAGGTTGCCATACCTTGTTTCTGTTTTGTTGTTGCAGTACAGCACCTACATCTGTATTTGACGCGTCTGTGGTGATGCTTAAAGAACAGTTTTCTGTTGGGTGTGTTAGCAGCGTAACTTCGGATAAGACCTGTTTTGTTTTTGAAAAGGCAGTTTCACACTCCGGAGGCCAGTAAAAATGATTCTTGTTTTTCTTTATTTTTTGTAGATTGGCAACATGAGTGTGAATCGGTGACAACAATTCGGCAAGATTTGGAATGAACCGATTGTAATAATTTATCATCCCAACAAACTGTTGGATTTGTCGAATCGAACTTGGAGGAGGCATGTTGATAATTGCCTCAACTCGTTCCTGAGAAGGAGCGATTCCATGTTCCGAAATAGTGTGACTCAAAAAACTTAAACTCGATGCGCCAAATACACATTTTGAGGGATTAAGACTTAGGCCATAATCAGAGAGTCTTTGAAACCAAATCTTGAGGTGTTGCTTGTGCTCTTTTTCGCTTTTGCTGCCTATTAGGAGATCGTCTATGTATGCAAATACAAAATCGAGATCTTGAACAATTGAGTTAATGAACCTCTGAAATGTCTGACTGGCATTTCGGAGACCGAAAGGCATCCTAATAAACTCGAATAAGCCGAATGGCGTAGTTATCGCAGTTTTATGCACATCCTCAGGAGCGACGGGTATCTGATGATAGGCCCTTACTAAGTCGATGCATGAAAACACCTTTTTTTTTTTATGTTAAGTTTTTATAGTTCAATTTTCTTATAACTACTTACTTGCAAGACAAAAACCTTAACAACTAGCTTACATATTAACTTAACTAACTTACTGGCCCTATGCGAGCGCTCTAAATTATACCATAATCAACTTAAAATTATTGCCTTTCGGCGTACCTAGCTTAAATACTATCGAAATTCATTTATTACTTAAAAATAAGAAAATTGTTAAAAAACTTATTATATCTATCATTTTTATTTTTTATAAAACTTAAAACTACACTTAAAACTACTTAAAATAACTTAAGACTAGAACAGCCACAGCAACCGTTTTATTTTCTTTTTAGTGCCACCATAATTGTTTTCTACTAACCTAGCCTACTTTTAAAGCCAGGGACACGCCTAAGCCTGCGTAAGTCAAACCAGGGCAATAAACTCAATAAGTCAACTTTTATTATTATATATTTTTTAAAGTTTATTAGTTTTTTACACATCATTCAACCACCAGAACTGGCGATTTTGGTCCAATCTATCTATCTGGTACCTTACGGACACAGCCCTACTGAACCGAAGGCGCTCTGCTCCGCTTTCTGCGACGACGTTACGACCATAAAGGAGTCGCCTATCCACAGTTTTTCGGCCGACGTGGTAGATCAGCAGTACCGCTGAACTATCTTGTATCAGCCCTCTACTGTCTAAAAAGAGGAAAGCGTCGGGTGGGATAAATCCGCTTAGACACACACTTTCGTAGTATTCATCTTTGGGGTAGTAAGCCCCGAAAATCAAGCCATTTGTTGAAGTCATCGCTCTTGCAATATGACCCCGAATCAGCTTGATTAAAAAATTATCTATTCTGTTTATGTTAGCCCTGTTGTATAGAACCTCGTTGGAATAATATTTTATGTACTCCGACTCTGGTGTTCTGTGCAATCCAAGGCAGTGTCTAAGACACTGCCTCTCAAATACCCGAATCTTTTCCATTTGAGATGGTGCAACGTTGAACCACACAGGACATCCATAGGCATTCATCGGCCTGATTAAAGCCATGTAATAAATCACCTTCACCCTGCTATCAAGATGGCTGCTGTAAAACAGGCGTCTTGTCAGGGCAAAGGCTCCCCTAGCCCTGGTCAGAGCAGCATCTATAAGTCTGTCGAAATACAGATATTGATCCAGCCAGATACCAAGGTACTTCACGACACTTTTACTTGCCAGTGGCTGTCCAAGGGGTCCAACGATCACAAGTTTTCGCCAGTTCTTTCTCGTATCCGCAGAAGCTCTAGACAAAGGGGTTCTAAACAAAATAGTTTCGCATTTCTGAAAGTTGATTTTCAACTTCCAGTCATCGCAATATTGCTGAATCTTTTCGAAGTCACGCTGCAAAAGAATTTTTATAACTTCAACTTTTGGACCTGTTCTGTACGCTATTAGATCATCGGCATACGCAATTGCATGAGTTAGACTACTTATAAGATCGCTAGTGTAAATGTTGAAAAGAATCGGCAAATTAACCGCTCCCTGCTGCAGACCATTTTTTATTTCAAATATTTTGGTAGACGTTATACTGCCACTCTTGACAACAAACTTTCTACCGTTGAGCATATCATAAAGTATTTACAATAATGATTTACTAATACCAAGTCTGGTCAGCTTTAGATACTGACCTTCTAACCATACGGTGTCGAAAGCTTTCTCCAAATCAACCAGACAGGCACCCCCGCACTGTTTTTTCGCATTGTTCCATTGAATTTCAGAAACAAGCTTAGACGCGGCATGAATGGTATCGTGTCCTGCCTTAAAGCCGAACTGTTTATCAGGAATAATATTTTTGTCCTCAGCCCATTTGAACAAAGCCCTATTGAGAACTTTTTCGAATACCTTACTTATACTCGGAAGGAGATTTATCGACCGTAGATTTGCCGAATTGGAGTTATCCTTCCCCTTTTTAGAGAGAGGATGTACCACTGCTGTCTTCCAACGCACTGGATAATATGCATTATTCAGTGCGTTGTTAAACAATGTGGTGTAAATGTCGACTGCATCCTGAGGTAGATGTCGTAGTACAATATTGGATATACCATCTACTCCTGCCGACTTCTTTTTCTTCAATGAATCGAAAATGATCTGAAGTTCTAGCTTCGAAATTAACAGGGAATCAGACCCGTTTCGCTCGGCGATGATGGCGTTTGCCAAGTGTTCTTCATTGAACCCCAAAAAAGAGCGGTTTTCGGATCGCCATTGCGTTATATCATTTTGAAGGTCGAAGTGGTGAAGCAGGGCTCTGCTTTCCAGTTCATGATTTGGGCGAATACTGGTATTCACCTTATACACTTGCTGAAAAGCAGCCCCCAAAGCCTCCACTTTCTCCTTAGGATCCTCGATGATGAAGAAATCATCATTAAAAACGGCATCCTCTGGATCTATGCCTGCGTTCAAAAGTAAGTTTTCGTTTTCAATCGTTTTCTGAAGCTTGAGACACGGAAGGTCATTTTGATCTTTCCGTCTGAAAATTTTATTAATTTTAGGAAACATACTTGGGTCACTAGAGTTAATAGCCCGAATTCTATTATTCCAATAGGAATTAATAGTCAACCTATAATTCTGCTTTATCAGTTGATTGATGTTTTTAATCGAAGACTTCAGAGTCCCAATCTCCGAATTATGTCTATCAGTGAACCGTCTGTACAAAAGTTTTAGTCTTGTAAGCAGTCCGCTTTTTTGTCTGTGTAGTGCGTCAATTGTCGCGTTTCGGTACTTGGCAGTTGCGTCTTGTTCTTTGTAACGTGGAATAGTCGTACTCATTGTTTGTTTTATGGCCTCGTCCATTTGTAGTAGGTATCCGTCGATCTCTTCGTTTGTTAAATTTCTGTCATTAGGTGAAGATATGTTTTTTAAACGTAATTCTCTTGTCAAGGTGTTGGAAAAGCGTGACCATCGCATTTTACTGTAGTTGTAAGTATGCTTGCTCAGGCACATACTCCTCTAACTCCACGAGTTCGTTTGGAAGTTGAATCACAGCAAAAAGTCCGTTGTGGTCACTGTCGTAGTCAATCGTTTGTAAACAGTTTTTTGTATCTTGAGTCACTGTATCAGTAATTGTCAGTCTTGAGTCAATTAGCAGTAGGTCCAGAAATGCACCGCTTCTTGGAAATGACGGCCTATCTGTAGCAAAAAGATCGATTCTATACTCAATATTGTACCGACCCATCCAATTAAATAGATGGTTCCCTCTAGGATTTTGTATTTGATTTCCCCAATCTTCATGTTTGGCGTTCCAATCACCGGCCATGAGATAAAAGTTCTCCTCCAAATTCAATCTAAGGCATTCAAAAAAATTTTCGAGTTCTACTGTAAAATTAGCTGGCTGAGGTGCTTCTGGTGCGTACACCGCGATAACATACATTCGTTTCCCCTGGTGGAGAGGAATGCATATGATGCAGGCTTCTAGCAACCCGAACCTGCGCACTTCATTCTTATAAATTACTTTATGACTAAAGCTCTTTCGTACAAAGATTGCGACCCCACCCCCTTGTGAGGAGTTTGGCCGGTCCCTTCTTACGATATTGTAGTTATTATGAGTCAGTTTGTGCTTCTGATTTAGCTTAGTTTCGCTAGCCAAAAGCACATCAGGACTTTGATCTTGCAAGAGGTGAAAGAGATTTGCTCTTCGTTCGGTCCTAATCAGTGAATTTACATTCACAGCGAGGACTTTAAAGGGTCTATCTGGCAGCGCGCCTTTAACCGTTAAGCGTTAAGCTCGGCAGAATAGAGTAGAGATGATCCACTCTAGTTGCCTGCTCCCGGATCTCTTTTTGAAGACCTGTTAACTGACCCTGAATGGCCAGCAACACAGTCATTAGATCCGCCTCTTTCGCCGGCGCCTTAGGCACGGGGACCTGTTTGGCTACCATTGGTTGAGGCTGTACCGTTCTTTCCCTTCCAGACGCCATTTGGGCGTAAGAAATCTGGGGGTTGACGGGCGTTGGGAGAGGACGGGCTGGTGTTCGTTTCTCCTCTACTATTTGCTTTGAGACTTTTTTGTTTTTTTCATGTCCTGAAACTTTGGACATCCCCGATAGTTAGCAGGGTGTCCTCCGCTATGACAAAGTACACATTTAAGCTGGGTTCTGTCGATAACCCGTTCCTGCCCTAGTTTGCGTTCCCCTGACTTGTGGTTCTCTCCACACTTTACGCATCGTGACAGCATTTCGCAGTTCGCTGCGGCGTGGCCGAACCTTTGGCAGCGCATGCATTGAAGCATGTCACCGCGTCTTTTTAATTTATCCCAAGTTACAACCTGGTAGTCTAGGACGGAAACACTCCTTAGTCTATCCAGTTTGCTTTTGGGTGAGAGCTGGACCAGGAAGAACGGTAGTTTCCGCATCTCCCATCTGGCCTTTACTGTGGTAAATGGCTTGACTCCGATAAAGTCGAGATCGTCGTTCGTCATTTTGCGGAGCTCAGCCAAGAGTGCCTGTGGTTCCGTTGAGGAATCTATGCCCTTCAAGAGGACCGTTTGGAGTTTGTCTTCTTTTGGCGTAAAGCTAAAAAATTCTGTGGTTGAATCTTTAAGAAGACTTCTTATTTTTTTATGCTGTTCAACTGTGAAGCAGTGTATAGCATGCCTATCTGCGCTTAATCTTTTAATTGTAAAATTATTGCCTATGGCTGACTTACACAGATTTATTGTATCCTGTAGCTCCATTTTGTAGGTGTTGATTGGTGGCACTTCTTCTTTTTTATTTTTGTTGGTTTGTGACTGCTGCTGATGATTCGGTCGCTGTTGGTTCTGCTGCTGTTGGTTCGTCCTCTATTGTTGCTGGGACATCTGTTGTGTTTGTTGTTGCTGCTGCTGCTGCTGTGATTGTTGTTGTTCTGCTTGTTGTTTGCATGTTTGTTGTTGCTGTTGTGTTTGTTGTTGTTGCTTTTGTGGCTGTGATGGCTGTGGCTCTAGTTGTTGCCTTATCATTTGCTCTTGAAGTGTCTGCGATTTTATTTGCATGACATTTTTTTTCGCCCGCTGTTGTGCTGCTTTGTCAGCCTCCTCTAGGACCTTTATCTTTTTGCGCTCTACAGCATCAAGGTTCTCTTTTTCTCTACGCGCCTCTTGTTTTTGTTTTAGAGCTTGAACCATTTCAGTAAGGCGCGTTATTTGCTCTGTGAGGGAATGTATTTCGTCCTCCTCAGCTCTCTCTTCCTTTTCGGAGTCTGATGATTGAGCTGCTGACGTCAGGTCAAGCAGCTTGCTGTCTCCTGTGAAGTGCCCTTCACCACCATCCGATATATATTCCATCTCATCGGCGGTGTCGGACACTGTATTTTCCAATTGTTGATGGATTTTTTGTGCTGCAGTTGCCTTAGCTATGCGCGTCATTTCCCTCCCTTCAGCTGGCAGCTCAGCTGTAGTTGCTTGGGAATAGCGCTTTGCATCGTCATTCTGATTCTTCCTTGTCTTTTTCCTTTTCTTTGGGGCCGTGGTGGCTACATCTTTCGATGAAACCGCTATATCGGCTGTTGCATCATCTAAAGTGCCAGCTGTTGCTTTGCTTTTTGTTGGGGGACCATCTTTCGATGTCCCCGTTTTTTTTGCACCATCTGATTTTGCCGTTGGTGACGATTTTTAATTATTTCGTCCCAAAAATTATTTAAAAAAAAACCTTGGCCCTGGTTGGAATCGAACCCACGCTCGTGGGATCCGCTCTCTGCCACTCTTTTTTTTTTTTTTTTTTTTTTATTTTAAATTCATTTTTATTTTCAATTTAACTTATAACTAACTTAAATGCTAGACAAAAATCTTACCAACCTACCAACTCTACCAACTGGGCTAACTCGCCGCTTAAAATTGGTAAGTTAATTGCCGATGCTGCTTGTGCAATTATAGCACTTAATATTTAAAATGATTTTAATTCAACTTGAACTACCGAAATTTATTATGTATGCTGAAGATCGACTGATGAAAACACATGAAAACACCTTACAACCATTGAGATTCAACGAAAAATTTTGTATGTGGCTAATGGGGTGTCGATCAGGTTCAGTGACATTATTTAAGCCTCTATAGTCTCCACATGCTCTGAAACTATCACTGTCCTTTTTGGCTACCATATGAAGTGGGGAAGAAACAGGTGAGGAAGATGGTCTACAAATTCCTAGACTAACCATGTTTTGAAATTCTAAAAGAGCAGCTTTATGTTGTTTAACATTCAGTCGGCGTGGTTTTGCAAAAGGTAAACGACCTTTTGTTATGATTTGGTGTTGGACAGTATGTTGTACTGGCTTGTTAAAATCCGGAGGAGCCGTTAGGGAAGGAAATTGTTTTAAAATTTCTCCGTAAGCATTGTTAATGGAAGGGATTTTTCGGGGAAGGTGTATCAACCAAAGCTTCCATAGCGCTAATGTGTAATTTAGTTACTGAATCTATAAGACGGCGATTCTTTATATCGACTAAAAGCTCGTATTTGTTAAGAAAATCGGCACCAATTAGTGGGCGATTTACTGCGGCTATTGTGAATTCATGAACGAATTGTCTTCGAAGTCCAAGATTAACCTTCATTAGTTTTGTACCAAACGTGCTTATGGAAGTACCATTAGCTGCACAAAGTGATAAAGAGGTATTTGTTTCTTTTGTTTGAAAAAGATGGCTTGGAAGAACTGACAAATCGGCACCAGTATCAATCAAAAAGGTTAGGTTGTGATCCGGATCTCGAATAAAAAACGGCTTTGTAAAGAACAAACCGAGCTGTGTGCCGTAGAAACAGTTGGTTTATTTAGTTTTTTTCATTTTTGATAGTTTTGCTTGAAGAAGACAAATGTTTGTTGAAATTGCAAGGACTAGAACAATTTCGGGCATGAGATCCAAACTTAGAATGAAACCAGCAGATATCTGATCTGCTACGTGACCTTTGCCTTCTACGTGAATTGTTTCTGTTGAAATTCGGGTGCGACCTAAAATTTTGTCTACTGAATCTAGTTGTAATTTGCTCTACCATTGATATTAATTCACTTATTTCAGAACGAAGTTGAGATAGGTCGTCAGAAAAATTCGAAGTCTTTTTATTATTTGAATGTAATTCGGAGATTCCACCTACTACAGCAGAAGCTTCCCAAATTTTATCGGCCAAACTAGTTATCTCAGCTTCCGATTTGGAATCTTGCGAAATGAGTGCAATGCTAATAACTTGAGGAAGTCGTCGCAACCACAGCTTTTTAATTAAGTCACTGCTAATTGTACCCGACGCTGTGCCTGCTAGCTGCTTTAAAGATCGCAGAAACTCAGAAGGTTTACTGTCACCTAGTTGTTCACTAGACAACAGCTTCTCTATTCGGTGCTCTTCACTTAGTGAGTGTCTTTGTATGAGGGTTTCTTTAAACTTGTCGTAAATGAAAGATTCAGGTTGGGTTTGAATGAAGTCAATAACAGTCTCGAGAACTTCTTGTGGCAATGCGCCAAGCACATAATTATATTTTTCAATATCTTTTTTAATTTTCGCGATTGAAAACTGTGCTTCTTCCTGTATGAACCAAACTGCTGGCGACTTTGGCCAAAAAGGCTGTAATTTCACCGAGACAGAGTTAACATTGACATTATTTGAAACTGAAGGTTTTTGATCATCGCCGCTTTCCTTATCTCTGACATCCTCATTATCACTTGGCATTTTGAAAAACTTAAAATTTTGCAATTTATTTTAATCTTCACTAAATTAAAAAAAATCATGAATATCTGCAAGCCGCGCATGCACATACACAGAAAAACTAGTCTTTGACTTCCTATGGATGGTGATTCTTCCTATACATATGTAACTGCTAAAAAAAAATGAAAAGAAAAAGAAAAAAAAAAGAAAGAAGGAAAATATTTTAAATGAAATAAAAGAATTCAATAATTTGTAAAGTAGAAAATAATATAATAAGAATGAAAGTGATTAAATATACAAAATATTGTGAATATTTCAAAAGAAATATTTTAAGTTGAAAAGAATTATGATTTACAAATAATATAATTTCCTAAAAAAAAATATAACGTAAGACAGCCGCTGACGTCTCTTGTTGGTGGTTAAATTTGATCAAGTAGGATTACTAATCCGTTTTGTAGATGAAAAGCTTTCTGATGTTGTTTGAAGCTTTCGAACAAGTGCAGTTGGTTACAGTCGATATATAGGAGTATGTTATGTGCGGGTGGTAACAGGCAATATATAGGAGAACGTTATCTTGCGGTGCTTTCGTTACTATTTCGATGAGTGCGAACAAAAAAATGATGGTCTGATTTTAATGATCATTAATTTTGTTCTTGAATTTCGTTGGTATCGATATGGTTTGATATGTGTATTATCGATGTCTTTATCGAGTCGATGATGATTTAAAATAGTTTTTTTTATTTTATGGTTTGAACTTATTTTTTGTTTGAGCTTAGCACTAGTGATTAAATGGATAGTTAATAGTTTTTTATTTAGTTTGATTTGTAACACAATCACAATTAAGTTTTTGGCTTTTAGTTTTGCATTTAAAATGCGTGAACTTATTGTAGGGGTCACTAATTGATGTGTTTAGCGAGTGAAACAAATGTCTTCTGATTTTACATACAAAATCCAATTTATTAAACTTAAAAACGAGGAATCACAATTTATACTTTTAAAATAATATTTAATCAAGCAAGGTGTTAGCAGTAGGAAGAATCATCAACGACTGTGTCGTGTGTCAAGTTATATAATTATTATTTCAGCAAGTGAAAATAACACTAGGCGTGTGCAGCCTGCAGAGAGTTAATTACGATATCGCGCAAAGACTAAGACACTTTTTATTTCGGATAATGATGATGATTGGGAAAGTATAGGGTGACCACTACAAGTACTTCACGTACGACCAATTTATTCATTCTTTTGCATATAAGAAATAAAGATTTTTTTTGATTTTTGTCAAAACCACCTGTAATTCAACAAAAATTCATGTTTCATGCGGATAGGGACGCGGTCTAGAATTAGATCTGTGCTCCTTGCGGAACCGTATGAAGGGAGTTTGGGAAGCGTGGAGATATCCTCGAAATTATTTCTGTCCAAGGCATTTCCAACACAAAAAAAAGGAGCAAAAAAATCCAATTGGAATGTGTGTCCAGAGGACAACCAGACAGAAAAACTATTCGAAGATTTACTCCTATGGAAGCACTACATACCTACGAAATTAGGCGAACGATTCTAAAAAAAAAGCCAGGTAAGAAAAGATAAAATTCTATAAAAAGCTCTTAGTCAAAAAATTCGTCGTGAATCAGTAGAAAATGCACGCGGTAGCACGTGCCAAGATAGAAAAAGCGCAAAAATCCTTATAGAAGCTATAGGAAGACACGAGAACAGATTATGAAAACCAATAAATATTATTATGTATTAAAGTATTCCTTTTGATTGAAATATTTTTGAAGAAATTTAGTTTTTGAAAACATGTAAATTTACCATGTGGTATACAAGGTACTAGAGATTAACAATCCCAATAATAACGAATAGTATCGTGTCGTTACGATTGCTTTCATTTATTGAGATTTCTCTAATAATCTTCGACGGAGTCTTGGAGCAGCATTGGATGAAACTTATAACCAAAAATAAAAAGAATCAGTTTAAATTTTTTTTGTCAAAATTTTTATACATTACCTTTAACATACTGATAGCACGTCGTCAGATAGGGTGCACCTTCTCATTCGTCGTACCTTTATATTTTTTTATGATATTAATTATATTGATTATAATTTTGCAACTATATTGTAAATTTCATTTATTAACATAACTTTTTTTTACAGCGTCTGTTTTATATTAATAACTTTTTTTATTTCGAAATCGAATAACCAATCTTTTGGAATAATTCGAAAACTATTTTCGATTTTATACCATCTTGTGGAACATTTCTTATAAAAGATTTCATCTTTTTTGAAATCATACTATTCGTCTTTTTGTATGTGAAAAATTTTAATATTTGTAATTACGTGTTAAATTCATTTGTACTGATAAATATTGTCAGTCGGTTTGGAACGTAGTTCTTTGGAGTCTCAGGTCCGTAGAGCGACTTCCTTGACTAACATATAATCTTGGATTTATGTAGAGTTAAGTGACCGAAATAAAGACCCAACGGACAAATTGTTCAATTATCCGTATTTTGATACTCGATATAAAATTTTTTTTATGCTTTTTAATTCGGTTCTCAGAAATATTCACTGGAATATTTCTTGCTTTCGCGAAAAGATGGGAGGTGATTTACTTCCATCCTCGAGTCTTAAACGGCCTGAACAAGGCATAATTTCAATTTCGTTCGTTCTACATAAACAAAAAAAACTTTTTTTGACATTTCGAGTTTTCTCTTAAAACTTAAATCCACAATTAATCGAGTATCTTGGACAGTAGTTTTTCTGAAAATTTTTATATAGATACCAACTATAATTTTGAAAAGTAAAGATTGATTTTGAAACTTAGTTGAATAATTACTTAACAACTTATTTAGAAAGAAGTATATATGAGAGTTTTAAATTATTAAAACATAGAGGGTAATAAGGTACCTATATTTTTTTGAATTATTAAATAAAACTATTTCTAGAATAATTAGTAATTTAACTTTTTGCATTAATTTTCTAATAGGGTATTCATGAAAATAAATTTGTAGGTAATTAAGTCAAGTATTGTTAGATTTTAAGATTCATATAATAAATTTGTATTATAGATTGAAGTTAAATCAATATTTTTTTATTCATTTGAGTAGTCAATATGCAATTGACTAGTGAATTTTGGGAAGTATTTTTTTTGGTTTTGTATCAATTATAGCTTATCATGGATCTTTAAAGAATAAGGATCGGGAGTCATGGCTGGGATGGAAGTCGTGATGCTCCCATACATTCATCCTGGATGTCAACAGCAACAGCAACAACAACAACAACAACAACTTCTTCGACCACTATAAGTTCAATCTTCGAAAGATTTAATAGAATGTAGTTTTTTTTTGAAACGCATTAAGGTGTAAACTACACGGATTTTCGTTCTTTAGAGGGATGCATCTACACAAATTTTCGCCAGTAGATTCATCATTGGGAAGGGTTGCAAGGAACGTTTAAGGTCCTTTCGCGACTTTCGGACGAGAAGTTAAGCGATAAAGGCGGAAATAAATACACCTATTTCTCCCATTTTTATTAGGGTTCCAGTAAACTTAATCGGATGATATGGAACAAATGGTTGGGTTATGGGGCAACGCAATCCGAATGGACTATCAACACCTAGTTCTGTTCATGAAATTTTCACGGTTTTCTGACTTCTATTCTTTTTCCATCTTAACTCAGCTTCATTCTATTTTTTTGAAAATTAGTACATCGGCCCTTAGCTTTTCAGCTTAGCATTTCAAATTATCAGAGTCATCCAACAACAAGATTCCAGGTCCATCAATATGTAAACCCACTACACGCTTCTGCAGCATAGACTCACTTCCCTGATGACTGAGCCAGCTGAAGCAACTTTTAGGACCTGTAGCAGCAGTCGAGCGGTAGTACCCTATTCCTCCGAGTTGATCAACCAAGTAGAGTTTTACGTCGATTAGGTGACTGACTCGTGGAGATGCGATAGGTAATTAAGTAGGAACTAATAGTTTTTCTAGTTTTCATGTTTTTATCTCGGTCAGGTAAGTTTGTCTGATGGATAACTTTATTCTCAAATAAAGTCAGGGGATTAAATACCTCCTGGAGACGAACTCCTATATTGACATTATTTCCTTGAGCGAAAGTCAAAGCGGTAAACGACGATAATAACCTATCTATTATGATCAGATGGATGAGTTATTAGAGTTTCAACCTATTTTTTGAGGTTTTAGCAAACAGTGTATGTGACATCTAAATACACAGGATTCGAGTTTTGGAGAATTGACTGGGGAACGGCCTTACCCCTCTCTAAATGATCTAATGCTTATTTAGAGGGGGGATAGAAACCGTCCCCCGCTTA
Organism: Baccha elongata; assembly: GCA_951217065.1. NCBI lineage: Eukaryota > Metazoa > Arthropoda > Insecta > Diptera > Syrphidae > Baccha > Baccha elongata. The sequence continues at coordinate 89,690 of CATNUY010000087.1, forward strand.
CTTCTCCGAACAACCGCATCTAAATTTATTATGTAGAGTATTTAAGGGGTATTAGAAGTTTTCACTTCAAATTAGACTTTGAGTATCAACACCTGTACCATGTGAACAGTCTTATATTCGAAGGATGAAGACTGAACTGGCAACCATTAAAATTATTTTTGAGACCCAACTCCACCACAAAACATGACTTTCGTGTAGTCACATGAGAGATGAGTTTTTCTTTGGTCGCACAGTTTAGCTTTCTGAATTTTAGTATCTTTTAGCATTCCGCGTGTAAGGTCTTCTAACACTTTTATGTCCATTAAATAATTGATGCCTAAGGAATTTTCGCTTAGTTTAAGGGTTTTTGAGTTTCTTCTTTTTTTCATTACATAATTGGCGCCCAACGTGGGGCAGCGAAATTTCGCAGGTGCGGAAATCTCCGCAAGAACGAAATTTTCGAATCATAGTTTTTCTTGTCTGATTTAAGAGTTTCGGTCCCAGATGGTGCGGTATTATGTGTGGGCTTTTTGTTCCTTTTTTTTTCATTACATAATTGGCGCCCGAACGTGTGGGGCCCGATGGAGTTTGATTTTCAAAATTTTTGAAGAAAAATTTTGAGTTAAAATAGAAGTATCTTCAAGTGTTTAAGTTTTTTTGCTTTTCAATGGTAACATTGAGAAAACCATCAAGTAGTTTTTTGAGTAGATAATTTTCTGCAGAGATTCAACATCGGAGGGTAGTAGACTTATGTGTCGGCCGATGATTAGTCGATCTACGTCCTGATCATGTCTGTAGCGATAAACAACTCTATTGCACTTCCACTCTCTTGGAAATCATCATAGTACAGTAAGAGATTTTTCGAAATTGGATGTCCGTACTGGATGTAATTTCGTCCAGCAGCCGTAGCTTCTAATCTTAATTATTTCGAACTTTTATGAAGTCTTTTCTTTTTTTTCGTGTGTTCTTGCGACCGGTGAATGGTCGACGCGTGTCCTATTCACGTCAGCTGCTTAAGTCAAACGACTAAATTACAAGGGAAGAAATATCAACACAAATAATCATTTTTTTTAATAACATCGTTAGCACTCGAAAGAGTATATTAGTAACTTTCCCGTCAATTCACTTTTGCAAATTTTTCTTGTCCGTTGTCCGCTAAGGAAATTATTTTTTTTAGGTCAGTAGCTACAGAAAGATGCGATGAGTAGAAGGGAATAGTAAGAAGAGATTACAAGTATTTAGAAAACAGTGAAAGTTCGTGCGGTCTACACCAAAATTTTTATTGTCGTTGGAGAATTGTTTGGGAAACGAAGAAATTCCAGTCATGACTCCGAATCTATAATGAGAATAAAAAAAAAATAAGAAAATATTTGAGTAGAAAATAATTTTAGTATTAATTCATTAATTCAGTTTAAATATATATTAATTTAATCATTATATCAAATGATCAAAATTATTAAGTTGATTTTCATATATTTAGATTTATTATGCTGGTAGCACATATTTAGTTTATTATTACATGCTATTAGCACATATTTAGTTTATTATTACATGCTGGTAGCACAAACATATTTAGAATTGCTGGTAGAACACTTTTAGATTTATTATGCTGGTAGCACAAACTTTTTGATTTATTATGCTGGTAGCACACTTTTAGAATTAATTTGCTGGTAGCACTTATTTAGATCTTTAGTTTTGAGTATTTTTTTTTAGGAACTTAGATAGTTATATTTTTTGAAGTGACTATATTTTTGGATTTCAAGTATTTTGGTATTAAGGTTTATATTTAGATATTTAGTCAGTTTATATATTTTTTTTTATATTTTAATTCAATTAATTTTTGAATTTTAGTTTTTTTGAATATTAAGGGGTTTACCCATAAAGAAAAGTAGGTTAAGGTTAGTTAATAAGTTGTTGTAGGATTAGGTAGTAAGTTATTTTTAGATTTTTAGAAGAAGTTAAGATTTATAGTAGGTAGAGTAAGAACATAGAAATAGTTTTTTTTTGAGGCTCTCAACAAATACAATTTCTTTGAATTCAACAACCAAGGTTTTAGAACCTATTTTTGACTAATTATACTATATAAAGATCCCAATGGGAAAGAAAAAAGGATCGGGCGAGAAAGGAAAGCGGAGGCAATCCGATCCCGAGTCGCCAAAAGCCCATAGAATCGCTACGCCAGAACCACACAATACTCGATTCAGGAAGCACCAAGACCTTTTCCACAATATGACCATGGAGCCAGGTGAAGCAATAGATGAGATTCATATCGAAGAAGCAGGCCCATCCAACATCGAAAGACATGGTGCGGAAAGAGTGAGGATTCTTGCCAACGAAACGTTGAGAACACCGGAAGGACAACTTTACGCGGGTAGAACTCCGTTAAGGCAGGACGAAGACTATGAGTCTTATATTTAGGAATTCGCTTTGGCAGCAGTTGGTCTCAATCGTGCTGAGGATCGAAAAGCTTTGCAGGATTCACTAGCGCAAAGTCAAGCAATGTTGCTGGAGAAAATGGATGAGGCGATGCGTAACATGTTAGCCCAATTCAATATTAATAGACAAGCCGAAGCTGCTTCGATTCCTCTTTGCGACCAACCAACACCGTATCGACCGAATTATACGACACAAAGAGAACCGACGGCGAACACTAGGGCTAACGTCCCAGACTTTCCCAGAATTTGGCCAGAAAGAGCTGCTTCGACAACTCGAAGAGAAGCCCATCGAAATGTAGAACCAGATTTTTATGAACAACTTAACAGAATGCAGTTCAATAATACTTCTGCGAACCGAGATGCCAGACCACCTATACCATCACCAGCCGCTTCTATATACCGATCACCTCACTACCAGAAATATGGAATTTCGTTCAATTCCAAGAACATGACTGTGGATGAATTTTTGTTCCGTTTGGACAAAGTCAAAGACAGTTATGGCGCTTCTTGGGATGAAATTGTGTCTAATTTCCATCACTTCGTCAGTGGACCTGCAGAAGCTATACCAGAAGATATACCTAAAGAATAATCCACAGACATCATGGATTTCGCTGAAGTTAGCTCTCGTAGACCACTACGGCAGCCTGGAGACGGATTCGGAGATTTCAAGGCAGATGGCGGAAAGAAAACAAGCGCCAGGTGAAAGTTTTGACAACTTTTACGATGCCCTACTGAAACTAAATTCGAAGATGAAGAATCCACGGCCTAACGAAGAATTAGCCGAAATAATTAAGCAGAATGTTCGACGCCGGATGGGTGAACTTTTGCTTAATTTTAGGACTACGAGACTAGCAGACTTAGTGTATACCTGCAGAGAGATGGAACGCTACCTGACCCAACATGAGCCGATTCGATAAGGGAAACCAGTCACTGAGTCAGCGATCATCCGAGAGGGAGCTGACCATGATGGGCAACTCGGGAAATCCCAATTAGAATTTTTACCTGAAAATGACAAAAATATCACCATATTAAAAAATTTAGAAACCCAAAACATTAACAATACTTATCCAAAAATTACTCCAATTCCCAGATTAAGACCTCTTAAATCTCTTCATCAGAGGCAAATTGATTACGCTGAAGCGCGTAAACGAATATACACCTATCCTAAGCTTCTAAATAAAATTGCAAAATTAAGAAACAGATTTATTCAAAAACGTAAGTTATATCGAGCGGTAAACATAGCCGAAGTAGAATGTCTCAAAGACGATCCGCGAGCCTACTTAAAGGTAGAATTATTTAACAAAAAATGGCTTTGTTTACTCGACTCCGAGGCGAGCATTAGTTGCCTCGGTAACGGTGCTGCTAAATATGTTGAAGATGCTAATATTCCATATAGAAAATTCGATTCTAATATATTCACAGCTGATGGAGCTAAACAGCGTATAGCAGGAGTGGTTACTACGAACATTAAGTACAAAGATCTAGTTCTTCCGATCGAACTGTACATAGTGCCATCTCTAGCTCAAGACATATATTTAGGTATAGATTTCTGGAAGTTTTTTAAAATAGCTCAAGTTATTTCTTCAATAGACACGGTAACCGAGACAACAACCGCACAGGCAAATAAGCCGGAATGTCTCCTATCCGTAGAGGAATATACTATTCTTCAAAATACTATTAAGCTATGCCTCGACTTCCGAAAAATTAACGCCGTAACTAAGAAGAATGCGAATCCAATTGCGCACATAGAAGGTTTGCTAGCACGCCTTTCCGAAACACGTTACATTTCTAGCGTGGATTTGAAAGATGCTTACTGGCAAGTGCCCCTGGAGAAAGAATCACGGGAGAAGACAGCGTTTACAGTCCCAGGTAGACCCCTGTATCAATTTAAAGTGATGCCGTTCGGACTTTCGAACGCAGCGCAAAGTTTGACCAGTTAATGGACAAGGTAATTCCTCGCGAGTTGAGAGACCAGGTGTTCATTTACTTAGATGACTTGTTAGTCATCTCAAAAGATTTTAACGATCATATATCTATTCTATCTAAAGTAGCTAAGCATTTAACAGATGCCGGCTTAACGATAAACGTTAAAAAATCTAAGTTTTGTTTTAAGGAATTGCAATATCTAGGATATATTGTTGGGCAAGGTTGTTTGAAAACCGATCCTAATAAAGTGTCTGCAATAGTGGAGTTCCCTGTACCAACCACAATACGACAAGTCCGTCGTTTTCTAGGAATGGCCGGCTGGTACAGGCGATTCATAGAGAACTTCTCTACACCTACTGCTCCAATATCTGACACTTTGAAAAAAAAAACTAAATTCGAGTTTGGCCCAGAAGCAATATCATCCTTAGAAGCAGTAAAGAAAGCTTTAACGTCAGCGCCAGTGTTAGTCCACCCTGACTTTAACAAACAATTTATTATCTGTTGTGACGCCTCATCCACAGGGATAGGGTGTGTTTTATGTCAGTTAGATGAGGAGGGGAATGAGAAACCGATCTACTTCTACTCACAAAAACTGAATTCTGCTCAACAAAACTATACGGTGACTGAAAGAGAGTGTTTAGCTGCTGTTCAAGGGATTTTTAAATTCCAACCTTATGTCGATGGCTATAAATTCTTGGTAATAACTGACCATGCGAGTCTACGGTGGCTAATGAACTTGAAGGACCCGACGGGAAGGTTAGCTCGATGGAGCTTAAAGCTTCAAAGTTTCGAATTCGAAGTAGTTCACAGACGTGGATCTCAACACCATGTGCCAGACGCGTTGTCGAGGGTCTATGAGGTAGACGCACTTGAGATTGAGAAATCCGACTCTGTAACCACAACGAATATATCTAATGTATTACATATTAATCTTGAAGATCCGGCATTTAAATCAAAAGAATATAGCCAGATCATTGCACATGTCAGCAGCAATAAAGATCGTTTACCTGATCTACAAATATCAGATGATTTTATATACAAACGAGTCAGACATTCTACGGGGAATCCTCTCCAAGAAGATTCGACATGAAAGCTTTGGGTTCCATCGCAGCTGACTGGAAAGTTGATAGAGCAAGCTCATTGCCCACCTAGATCGTCGCATGGAGGTATTGCCAAGACGTTATATCGCCTTCGACAAGAATTCTATTGGCCAGCTATGAGTAACCAGGTTAAACTATATATAAATAATTGTGACACGTGCAAAACGACAAAAGCACCAAATTGTACCTTACGTACGGAGATGGGGAAAGCCTTTACGGTGGACCGTCCATTCCAACATATATATGTAGATTTTTTGGGACCGTATCCCAGATTCAGAAGAGGGAATACATTCATAGTTATTGCTCTCGATCAGTTAACCAAGTTCGTTTTGATAAAAGCTTTAAAGAAAGCAAATTCAAACGAGTTGATAAAATTTCTCACGGAGGAAGTATTTTTGATGTTTGGGGTTCCTGAAATTTATCCGACAACGGATCACAATTTGTCAGCAAAGATTTTGGGACCTGTCTAAACAATTTTGACATTACACATATAAGAACCGCATCTCACGCACCACAGACTTATGCCAGTGAGAGGGTCAATCGCTGTTTTCGGCTGAATAGCCTTGAATTTATTTATTTTAATTTAATTGGAAATCAAAAAGAAAACACAATATTATAAAAAAGACCAACTTTATTTTTCTTATGGTTTATTACACCTTTTCTTGTATCTATCACATGAAAAATCGTCTCATTCTCAGATAAGACATTTGAAGTATTGTCTTTGGACTTCTTTCGATTGAATGAGCTCTTTCGTGAACTGTCATTTGGATTAGGATTATTTCATCTTGACCTTTTCAGCTGGCTGTAACTTGAGTCGATTTTTAAACGTTTCAGAGTGCCTTGAACATTCTCCCCGAGCGAAAGAAGAATCTGCTGAATCGTTATCTTTATGTACCAATTGGAAACACATCTTGTTTTTTTTTTTTGGTTTGTCTTCATCTCGGTTTACATGAAAAGAAACAAACTTTATTAATACTTGACAAATAAACATGAACAATTGAAACATTATTTATGGTATTGATCGTAATTGCGAGGTTTTTTTTTTTTTTTTTTGAGCAATCAAGTCTTCGTAATGTAATGTTCGAGTGTGGTTTCCAGGAAGCGAGTTCAATTGCGTTTACTTAAATGAAACTATTTGCGTTTTCGAAGACAAAATGAGCAATTTAACGTGATGCATATCAGTGACCATGATAGGTACGTGAATTTGAATGGTTTGCGTTTGCGTCTTTTTTTTGTGAAGTGAGCAAATATAAATAATTTTCTTTTCAAAAAGTATTTTGCGTATTTCGTAGAAATTAGTGAGAGCAAATATTTGTATGCCTTAGCAAAGATTTGTCACCATGATGCTTGTAGAGATGAATGTAAATAAGGTTGATGTCACTTGGTATGTGTATGTTTGTTCGTGTATATAAGTGTGTGTGTGTATATGTGTGTGTGTGTGTGTGTGTGTGTGTGTGTGTGTGTGCGTGTGTGTGTTCGTGTATATCATTTTTTTTTTTAATTTGTATTAATTATATCGGTTGGAATAGTATTGATTGGAAGGGGGCATAACTTTGTTATAGGTCGTTTCAGTTCTCCTTGTTGCGTTTTCAATTTAACAACTCTAGTTATATTATCCTTTCCTGGAAAAGTCTCCAAAACCCGTCCCAAGTTCCATTTTGTGGGGGGAAGTCTCTCATCTTTAATGAGAACAAGATCTCCGATCTGGATTTGAGGTTGCGGCTTCAACCATTTTGGTCGTTGTTGTAGGCGCGCCAAGTACTCAGTTTGCCAATGCTGCCAAAAATGTTGTAAATTGAACTGAATATTTTTCCATCGATCTACATAACTTGTTTTTCCTATTGTTTAATCTGGTTCTGGTACTACGTGCATCTCTGCTCCGATTAAAAAATGTGCTGGAGTTAGCGCTTGGAAATCATCTGGGTTTTCAGTTAAAGCTTCGATTTGGGTCAGAAGCGTGGAGAGTTCCTCAAAAGTGAGAACGCTCACTTCCCGACTATTCTTTTAAAGTGGTGCTTAACACTCTTTACTCCTGCTTCCCATAATCCTCCAAAGTGGGGAGAAGCAGGAGGAATGAAGTTCCACGTTGTTCCTTGTGATGATAAAGTTTCAGCAACATTTTTCCAGTAATGGGTGGCGTTGTTCAAAAGACGCCACAGTTCAGCCTCAGCTCCTTTGAAATTCGTACCGCAATCACTGTATATCTGGCTACAGATTCCTCGCCGCGAAGTGAAACGTCGAAACGCTGCTAGAAAAGCTTGAGTGGTTAAGTCGCTTACCGCTTCAAAGTGTATGGCCTTTGTTGCTAGGCAAATAAAAATAGCCAGGTAACCTTTGTAACACTTTGCTCCACGTCCTTTCCATGCGCGGATATTGATTGGACCGGCATAATCAACACCCGTGTTGGAGAATGGTCTTGAGATAGTCACTCTAGGCGTTGGTAGTTCTCCCATAAGGTGATGGGCTGTTTTCGCCCTGTGCCGATGACAGATAATGCATTTGCCAAAGTGCTGTTTTACTGCTCTTTTGCATTGAAAAATCCAATATTTCTGTCGGAGATATCCCATCATCAATTGAAGGCCACCATGAAGTGTATTCTTATGTGCTTCATGAAGAATCAATTTTGTCAAATGATGATTTGTTTCCATGATGATAGGATGCTGTTGATCATAAGACAGTTAAGAGTTTTTCAGTCTTCCTCCAACGCGAATAATACCAAAAGAATCAACAAATGCACTAAGAGATACCATGCCTCTGGACTCAATACTATTAGGAAACATTTCCAATTGAGCTAACTTCACTAATCTTTTGCCAGCCTCATCAAGTTCCTGTGGAGATATGGTACCTGTTTTCCAATCAGGTATGTACAGTTGCGAATTGTTTACAAAACGTAGAATCAAAGCGACAATGCGGATTAATTTGTTTATTTCTGAAGATCGATACATCAGTTCGTTGATTGGAGATATACTCTGTTCGATGTGATGAACTTGTATGGTTGGAGATATATTCTGATCAAAGTGATTAAGTTGTATGTTTGGCTGTGCAGGATATTGAAAATTCCATGATTCCCGTAAAAAATCAGGTCCATTCCACCATAACCTGTTATTTAACAAAATAGATGGTAAAACTCCTCTGGAAACCAAGTCTGCAGGATTTTGTTGAGTAGGCACATGTTTCCATATTTTGATTGGAGGCAATCGCTGAATTTCTCCGACTCTGTTCCGCACAAAGGTATCCCATCTGGTTGGCGAAGCTTGAATCCATGAAAGAGTGATTGCGGGATCAGTCCATGCAAATTTCTCGACCTTAGAGTTATTTAATACTTGAGCAACATGATCTAGAAGTTTGGCTAGCATAACAGCACCGCAGAGTTCCAAGCGAGGGAGACTTACTGGCCTTACTGGGGCAACTTTAGATTTTGCAATAATAAGATGCATTGTTGCTTGGCCTTCATCGTCCTTAGCCCGTAAATATATTGCTGCACCATATGCTTTCTCTGATGCATCACTGAAGCCATGTATTTCCACACGAGATATATCACCACCTGTGTGAACCCATCTTGGAAATTGAATCTTGTTGATGGATTGCAAGTCGTCGTAGAAAATTTTCCATTCCTCCAAAAGTTCTTCTTCAATTGGTTCATCCCACAATAGTTTTTTCATCCACAATTGCTGCATAAATATTTTCGCCTTAACGATACATGGAGCAATCCATCCCATTGGATCAAAAAGACGGGCTATCGTTGATAGAATAAATCGTTTTGTCGGCCGTGGATTGGAAAGTGAAGTGTAGCAGAAAGAAAATTTATCAACAAAAGGAAGCCGATGAACATCGAGCATCTTAACTCGTTCCGAATCTGGTAATGGCATTGAAAATATTGATTCCCGATCTCCTGTCGGAATGTTCGATAATAACTCATCAAAATTTGAAGTCCATTTCCGTAAGTGCATTCCAGCTGTCTCTAATGTTGATTTAATCTGCATTATTTTTTCCTTAGGCTCTTCAATTGTATTTCCTCCGGATATCAAATCGTCCACATACATTTCCTTACGGATCATAACAGATGCAAATTGATTTTTTGAAGTATCTTCAGCCAACTTCTGCAACGTTCGAATCGCTAGGTACGGTGCAGCGGCTGTTCCGAAGGTAACCGTATTTAGTTTGTAAATTTTCAAAGGGTCTTTAGAAAATTTTCTCCATAGAATCAATTGATAATTTCTGTCCTGTTCCGATATCAAAATCTGACGATACATCTTTTCAACATCAGCTGTAAAAGCGATCTATACAGCCTCCACCGCAGAATGATATCGCAAATATTTTGTTGAAGTGTTGGACCTACCATCATAACGTCGTTTGTCGTTTAACGAAACTCCACTTGATGTTTTGAAAGATGCGTCAAATACAACCCTCAATCTTGTGGTTGAACTGCTTTCTTTGATGACAGCATGATGCGGCATGAAATAGTGCTTATTTTGGGGCAAAAGATTCTTATCAACTTCGCTCATATGTCCTGTCCCAGTTTGATATAATCTTCCATGCAATAAGAATATTGATCTCGGAGAGTTGCATTTGCTTCAAGACGACGTTCTAAACTTTGGAATCGACGTAAAGCACCTTGAAATGAGTCGCCACCGGAGATACGTTTCCTTTGAATGGTAATGCTACTTGAAAGCGTCCATCAGTTGTACGTTCAATGTTTTTTATGAAGTGGTTCTCACACTCAATGTCTTCCGATTTTTGAAACGGCTTGAAGGGCGTCTCTTCCAATTCCCAAAATTTTCGAAGTTGGGTCTCGACATCTATAGTTTGCATGAAACTTCTTACTGGTTGAATTGATTGACAGATAATTGGAGCTTTTCCGAATAAGATCCATCCTAATGTTGTCTTCTGCATGATTGGCATCGATTTGTCTGTTGGCCGAATTAAATCTGGCAATAAAAGTTCAGCTAAGACATCACTGCCAAGTAACAAATCAATTTTAGATCTTTTAAAGAATTCAGGATCGGTTAAGATAAAACCGTTGAGATGAGTCCAATTATCAACGTGAAGGGTCCGGGCCGGCAAATGCCCAGATAGTGACTTTAAAATAAAAACCTCCGTTGTTGTCACAAAAGAGGAGTGATGCGAAGCAAAAACAATATCTGCGACTCTTAGACGTGTGCCACTTCTGACCAAACCCAACCCGGACACCTCCGTATGAGTTGGTTTAGAATTCAGTTTAAGTAATTGATCGGCAAAGTATGTAATGAACGAGGCTTCAGAACCAGAATCTAACAATGCTCGCAGCGTCAACCATTCCCCTAACGATGACTTGACTCTCACAATGGCAGTTGCCAATAAGACTTGTGAATCTTTTGTCGGAGAACGATAATGAGAGTGGTTAGAAGATACATTGTTAGAAACAGATGGTGATCTGTTGACAGCCTGGAAAGATAAAGCCTCAGCGTTTAAAGTTCTTTGCGAAGTTTGGTTGTTGTTCTGATGCTCCGTTTGATGGTTTTGATGACTGAAATTGCTAAGGTGTTGGTGCATTGGTTGGAAAGAGTTACGATTATGCTGCAAGCTTGAAGGTTGTTGTCTTGGCTGAAAAGGAATATTATTTGCATGTAATAAACTATGATGTGGCTGTTGGCAATAATAACACCTACGACCACTTGGACAGTTTTCTGTTGCATGGTTATATCCTAAACAATTTCGACTTAAACCCAATTTATTGATACCCTGAAAACGCTCAGTAATACTCATTTTTAAAAATTTATTACATCTTCTAACGGCATGTTTATTTTTCTGACAAATTTTACAGGTAAAATTCCTCTTTTCAGCTAGAGCGACAAACGACTGCTTGTGTGGGGGATTCCGTGATGTATTGGATGTAACATGAGTGTTCTGCTGATCAAGGGCTTCCAATGTTCTGAATCGTGTCTCCAAGAAAGATGTAAATTCAGTCATTCAGCTTCTCCTCCCACATTTGCTGAGTTTTACCAGGCAACTTTCGCACAAGTACAAAAATTAAAATGGGATCTAAGTGTTGTACTTCTATTTTTAGATTGGCAAGGCTGTGTATAACTTGAGTCGACGTAAATAGCAAATCCTTGATCGACTCGGCTCGCTCTTGTGTACACGATGATAATTTGAATAAAGCGTTCAACTGTATGCTAACAAGAACGCGTGGGTGATCATACCGATCCTTCAGAATTGACCATGCCTTTGCGTAGTTGTGGCCTTGAATCTTCAAAGTTGAAAGTAGTTTCTCAGCATCACCTGTAAGACTCGTCTTAAGATAGTGCATCTTCTGGACATCAGAAATTGATGCTTAACTGCCCACAAGAGTTACGAAAAGATCGTGAAAGTTCGGCCATGATTCATAATTGCCGTCGAATGTAGGTATCTTGATTGTAGGTAAATGCATTTCCTCACACCTTAATTCACTTTCTTTGCCAGATACACTATTGGATTGTTGACTGCTGCTGCCACTAAAATTGCCTAGAGAATCTAATAGTCTTGCTTGAAAATCGCAGTAATCGTCTCGTATGCTATCGTAAATAGTTTCTGCTTCTGGATGCTTTGAAGCAACACCATCATCTGCCTCCAAAAATTCTTCGTATATTTTTGACACACCTTTCCACAAATCTTCAAGCAATTTAAGTCGCGTTTGAACATAATTTTCATTTATTGCTTTGCCTTTTTTATTAAAATTTTCAACATCCTTTTTCAAATGCTTTTGTAAAGCGGTTAGTTGTTTCGTTGCCATTTTTAATGAAGTTATAGGTATAATAAATTTTTAATGTGTTTAAAAGTAAGAAGTTTACTTACTTACTTCGCAAATTTTTGTTCCACTGGTGAGGTTGCCGTGTAGGTTTTCCCACGTTGACACACAATTTTAATCAACACACACTGTAGTAATCCTTGGCTGGATTTTATTATTTATGTTTTTACTCGAAGGACCAATGTTTTCGGCTGAATAGCCTTGAATTTATTTATTTTAATTTAATTGGAAATCAAAAAGAAAACACAATATTATAAAAAAGACCAACTTTATTTTTCTTATGGTTTATTACACCTTTTCTTGTATCTGTCACATGAAAAATCGACTCATTCTCAGATAAGACATTTGAAGTATTGTCTATGGACTTCTTTCGATTGAATGAGCTCTTTCGTGAACTGTCATTTGGATTAGGGTTATTTCATCTTGACCTTTTCAGCTGGCTGTAACTTGAGTCGATTTTTAAACGTTTCAGAGTGCCTTGAACAATCGCTCTATCTTAAGCGCCATACGTGCTTACATAGACCCTAAGCAAACTAACTGTTATGTACATTTATCGGAGATAAGTAGTGCTTTACGCACTTCGACACATAGCGTTATAGGTATGTCGCCACATGAGGCACTTTTCGGTCAACAGATGGTTGAACATGGTTCGGACTACCGACTATTGAGAAAACTAGACGGATTGAACCAGGCTGAAATCAATTGGCTACCTAAAGCGGCAAAGCTCTAAACCAGGCCCATGAGAACTATGAACATAAATATAATTTAAGAAGTAAAATGGTTACATATCAAATAGGTTTTTTTTTTTTTTTTTTTTCTTTCGGTAGGTGGAAATCTTCAAAAGACACTTGATAATATTCGGTATCAAGTAGTGTGGGACTTCTACCGCACTAAAACCACCTAGAATCATGACCAATCTATAAAAGATCGACAAATGATTTTAGTTTCTCAATTTTTAGTTCACATTTTGGGAAGTTTGATGATTTAATACTTTCCCATCGCTTTTAGACCATCAGCTCATGAGGCTTGGTTCTTTTTAGTCTCCGAACATTGGTACGTACATTTAAGACTGTCTCCATTTCGGAGTTAGTGTGACTAATCAGTCGCTGATTGTGTGATACAGCGTGTTTTCTAATTACTTCTGTAACCATTTCTACTTGAAGGTCACAATGTAAATCGCTGTTTCTTATATACCAAGGGGCGTTTACTATTCCACGAAGGACTTTGTTTTGGAATGTTTGGATGGTTTCCGCATTTGTTTTCTTTGTACAACCCCAAAGTTGGATGCCATACGTCCAAACAGGTTTTAATACCTGCTTATACAACATTAATTTGTTTTCAATTGATAGGGCAGAGGTTTTTCCCAGTAACCAGTACATTTTTCTATATTTTAAGTTAAGTTCTTCCCTTTTTTTCTTGATGTGCTCTTTCCATTTTAGCTTTGCATCCAAAGTCATCCCAAGGTATTTGGCCGTATTGGAGTAAGGTACTACTTTACTATTAATAAAAAGTGGAACATTATTAATCTTTTTATTAGTAAAGTTTATATGCGTTGATTTTGTTTCATTGAGTCTGATACGCCACTGTTGCGTCCATTCTCTTATCTTGTCGACTGCATATTGCAGTTTTTCTGTTGCCTTTACAACGCATTTATCTGACACTAATATCGCAGTATCATCTGCAAAAGTGGCCATGATCGCATTGTTGTCCACTGGAATATCCCTTGTATACAACAAATACAGGGTTGGTCCTAAGACACTTCCTTGTGGTACGCCGGCTTCGATTTTCTTAAGTTCCGAATACTCTTGCTCGTACCGTACTCTAAAAAGTCGGTCGGTAATATATGATTTGAGTATTTCATAGAACTGCCTGGGAAGGTCCCTGTGCAGTTTGTACTCGAGCCCCAAATGCCAAACCTTGTCAAAGGCTTGAGCAACATCTAGAAATAGAGCGGAACATACTTGTTTTTCTTCAAGTGCTTTTTCAACAACATCCGTAATTCGATGTACTTGGTCTATCGTGGAATGTTTGTTTCTAAATCCAAACTGATGATTTGGTATTAGTTTTCGTTCTTCTATTATTTTGCTTAGTCTATTTAAAAGCAGTTTTTCGAAAACCTTTGCCATAATTGGTATAAGCGATATTGGTCTGTAAGATGTAACTTCGGTTGGTGGCTTACCTTGCTTTGGTATAACAATGACTTCTGCAATTTTCCAATGATGTGGAACATAACGGAGTTTAAGGCATGCATTTATTATGTATTGGAATTTTTTGAAGGCTATTGTTGGCATTTCTTTCAAGACCTGAGCCGTAATTAGATCATACCCGGGTGATTTTTTATTTGATAACTTTTGATGGCACATGCTTTTTACTTCTTTGAGCCTTACTAAGGGAATTTCTAAGTCATCATTTTTATTAACAAATTGTAAGTTATTTGCCCCTGCACTTTGTGGAAACGGCTTAAAGACATTCGAGAGATGATCTGCGAAGAGGTCAGCTTTTTGTTTCGGATTTGCAGTCCATTTTCCGTCTTGTGCTTTGATGGGCGGATTTTGTTGTTGCGGTCTATTCAGACGTTTGGTAGCTTTCCACAGTGAGTAATCAGTAGAAGCATCCGTCGTCAAACTTTCAAGAAAATTGCTAAGTGAATCATTTTTGAATTCATAGATTCTTTTTTTCAATTCGTTATTTAGACGATTAAATACTCTCTTATCGCCCGGAAATCTCGAAGTTTGCCATTTTCTTCGAGCCCTTCTTTTTTCCAATATTAACTCTGTTATTTCTACAGGGTATTTTATTTCTGTTTCTCTTCTGTTCAAAATAGTTGGCGTGCTTTCTTCTGCAGCCTGTTGCACATCAGCAATAAATTGTTCAACTTCGTGGTCAATTTGTTCACTAGTTTCCATTGGGGATCTAAGGTCAATAAAACTTTCCAGTTTTACTTTAAATTCTTCCCAATTTGTTCTTTTATTCACGAGCTTTGGATTACTTTTTTCTTTTATTTCTACTTCACTCAGTGATAAAATAGCTGGAGTATGATCTGATGAAAGATCGTAACTACCTACAACACTTACATGATTTCGCTTTATACCTTTGGCCACGAAAAAGTCTATAAGGTCTGGTATTTTGTTAGGATCAGATGGCCAGTAAGTTGGCGTTCCAGAGGAAAAGAATTCACATTTGTGTTTGCGACCTGCTAGATAAAGTCGTTTACCTTTTGTATTTATGAGCCTAGATCCCCATTGGGTATGTTTAGCATTGAAGTCACCACCAACAATAAAGTTATTTCCAAGCGAATTAAGGAGTTCTTTATATTCTTCTTCTGTTGGAGAGCGCCTCGGTGGACAGTATATTGCAGCTATTTTAAACTCTTTCTTTTTCATGCCTATACTGATTGTTGCCACTTGCATATTTTCATTTATTAACCCGGCTTCCTCATGATGTACCAAGCACTTTTTTATTAGTATTGCCGATCCTCCTCTAGCTTTGTCAGCTGGATGCGGAGCGTGATAGCACGTATAGTTTGGCATTTTATTCTCAAAACTTTGTCCAGTGGCAAAGTGTGTTTCAGACACGAGACAAATGTCTACATTCTCTACGTCTAAAATGATGTTTAATTCGGATGCATGTTGCAAAAGGCCGTTTGCATTCCAAGTAGCAATTTTAAGTATTCTGTCCATCATTGTTTTTTAAGAGCGACTTCTTCGCTTAGCTGTTTGATGGTTAAATCCTGTTGGTCGATCCTTTTGAGAATAAGTTGCAGCATTTCTTTTACGGAAGTTTCTTCATTTTTCCGTGCATTTTTTACTATAGTCGAGTATGTTTTTTCAACAGTTCTGCTTTGGGTAACTTCCTTAGAGGGCTCTCTCTTAGTTTTATTTTCCACAGCTATTTTTACTTTTTCTGCGTTCCTAAGTTTTTTTCCAGCAGACGTGTTTTTTCTTAAATTACTGCCTTTATATTCTTGGAATTTTTTAGCAACAGGACATCCTCTATAACTAGCAGGGTGATTACCTTGGCAGTTCACACATTTTGCTTTAACTTCTTTGCTCACTGTACAGCTTTTCGTTGCATGTTTTCCTCCACACTTTACACAAGCAAACTCATGGTTGCAGTATTTTTGAGTGTGACCAAACGCCTGGCAACGTTTGCATTGTGGAACAATCTTCGGCTTTCGCAAAGGTTCAATTTTAACAATTATGCCCATAATCGATCTAATATTATAGATCTTTTCGAGACTTTCTTTGTTGTCAAAAGTGAGCATGAATAAAGGAAGAGATCTTTTTCTTGTCTTGGTTTCCCCAGAGGAGTCTTTCGTTGTTTCATTCTTAAAAAGATTGACTGCATCAACTGCTTGAAAGCCTTTTTGAACAAGGTCCTCAACTATTTCTTCAGCACAGCATGAAGAATGGAGGCCTCTGGCCACTACTTTTACGGCTCTTGTAGCTTTGTTCTCGTACGAGTGCCACTGAAATTCGTGCTTGCTTAGTTCTTCAGTGACAGATCTATACTCATCGGCGTCTTCGACAGTGACTTTCCAATTGTTTTTATTGTAAGATGTGTATTTACACTCTTTTTTTGTTACATTCTCAATTATTTTCTTCAAATTTCCAAATATTGGCAATCCAGAGATCATAATTGGAGGTGGCAATGCTTTTCTATTGCCTCTAGAGTTAGATTCTGCTCGCACATTAGCTGGCACATCTTTTACTTTTTGTTTTAATGTACTCAATTGTTTTTTATTTTCGGTTGGAGAACTTTTGTGATTAATGGGATCAATCTCAGGGCTACCTTCCGCTTTTCTTTTTTTAGCATTACGCCTCTTTCTTTTACTTTCGGTTTCAATCAAAAGTTCTTCTTCATCAGTTTGATATACAGTTGCAGATTTGTTTGCATTTGTCTGTATTGTAGACTCCGACTTTTCCTCGTCTAGCAAGGAAATTTTCTCTTCGAGTTTTTTGACCTGTTGTTGAAGATTCTGAACTAAAACTTCAAGTTTTTTTCTAGCTTTTATTTCTATTTGCCATTCATCAAAGTAGTGTTTGGATTCAACTTGGCACTTTTCTCTAGAACTCTCTTGATCTATATCGTCGATTTTGTCGATCTTTTCATAGTCATTGGTTCCATTTTCGTTAATGATTATTACATCATTTGTAGTTGTCTGAGTTAAAGGTGAATTAACCCTTAGCGTTTTTAGCGGAGTTTTCGGTGTTCTTGTACTCCTATCAAATTTTATATGCAATAATTGGTCCTCCCCAGAATCCGTAGGACCGATCTCATTAGAGAGTGGATTTTCCAGTTTTGCTGGAGTGCCACCTGGGGTATTTAATCTGTTTGTTTTGTTCATTGCCATAAATACATGTTTAACTTTGCTTTTTGCTATAAATAGTTCAGTTAATTCTATTCACAGTTTTATATTCAGCCGTCCCTCTGGGATCAGACGCTGACCAGTGTGCCGCACAATTTGTGTCAGACGCTCTTGGATTTAATGTTGAGCTGGTACATTCAGAGTGATATTTTTCTCCTAGTTCCTGAAAAGATAACTCAGGTGACACAGCTCTGGATCCAGTGGATCCACGTTCGTCGTTAGTTCACCTTTCGGCTATCCAGCGGGCACCACATGGAGGTGACGATACGATTTTGCGCCGCCAAATAGGTGACAAAGTCTTTCGAAGAAACTTTATACTCAGTAGTGCAGCAAAGCACATCAATGCAAAGCTAAGTCCCAAATTCTTAAAAGCTTGGGTAACAAAAATCGTTGGCAACAACTTATACCGAGTAAAAGACGAAAAAGGTTTTGAAATGGTAGTTCATACCAAAGACTTGAGAAAATAATGTATCCAAGAAATAGTAGTAGTTTCACAACCGGCTAGCTCAGCAGCACACGAGACAAAAGGGTCGTGGGTGTAATACTCGAGTTTCAAAATAATTTGTTTTTATGATTTTTTTATGATATCAGCTTTTCGTTTCCATCATCGTTGCAAGTGTTGGTAACACGTACAACGAAGATGTTTTGTAGGAAAAGACCTTTTACCTACCCCGACAGTAGGCAACTTTAGGTTAGGTTAGGTTAGGTTTATGTGGCTGTCAGGAAGACTACTGACACACTTAGACCACAGATAGGTCCGTTGTGATACCACAAAATGAGCGAGGGAGTATTTCTTTAATTAAACCAGTTGGAGCTTCTTATGAAGCGATGTAAAGATAGAATATCAACGTTCGACATATCGCTTGGATCGTCGAAAAAGAAATTACCCAGGTGTAATTTACGTCTTTGGGAGAGAGCTGGGCATGAACAGAGAAGATGGGTGATAGTCTCCTCCTCCTCCTCGTCCATGCAGCTTCTGCAAAAATCATTAGAGAATACGCCAAGTCTTATGGCGTGTCTTCCTATGAGGCAGTGTCCGGTTATGACACCAATTACGGAGCTAAGATGTAATCTGCTCATAGATAACAAACATTTAGTACGTTTCTGATCTAATTTTGGCCAGATTTGTTTTGTCGCTACGCAGGTAGTAGTGTTTGTCCATCTTAAATTTCTTTTCTCTATGGCATCTAGTTTTAGCATGAGTTTGCTTGTAGCGATAGGTATACCAATATTCACCTTGTTAGGTAAAACCGGTAGTAGGGTTCCATTTCTGGCGAGTTCATCGGCTTTGCAGTTTCCCTCAATGTCTCTGTGTCCCGGCACCCAGAAAAGGTGAATATTGAACTGTTCTGCCATCTCCATGAGTGATGATCGACAGTCGCGGGCAGTTATTGAGTTTGTGGAAACAGAACTGATTGATTTAAGGGCTGCCTGACTGTCTGAAAATATACGGATATCCGATACAGATATCACGTTTTCCCTTAACCAGGATAATACCTCTTTAATCGCCAGAATTTCCGCTTGGAACACACTACAATGGTCAGGGAGACGGAAGGAGAGACTTAAATTTAGTCTGTCTGAGTACACGCCACCACCAACCCCATCTTTAGTTTTTGAGCCATCAGTATAAAAATGAACTGATTCATCTTTCAAGAATCTCTCATTTTCCCAAGTGGATCTTGGTGGGATGGTGACTTGAAAATTCTTGTCAAAAACTAGCTGGGGTATAGAGTAGTCGGAGTGACTTAGTTTTGGTCCGAATGCTTTCAGAATAATGGAGTGACCAATTGAATTATCGGTTCATTGAGAGATGGCTTTGAGACGAACGGCTGTGCTTGCGGCCGTTTGTTTGCTAAAAATATCAAGGGGTATGAGATTAAGTAGAATGTCAAGAGCAGCTGAAGGTGTCGAACGGAGAGCTCCGCTAATACACATACAGGCTGACCGTTGGACTTTACTTAACTTGTCACGATATGTAACTTTGTCTAGGGCAGTCCACCATACTGCTACCCCGTAAGTTAGTATTGGTCTGATGACCGCTGTGTAGAGCCAGTGGGTTATGTATGGGGATAAGCCCCATATATTTCCGATAGCTTTTTTGCAAGAGAAGAGTGCTACTGTGGCTTTCCTAACTCTTTCCTGTATATTTGCTTTCCAATGTAGTTTTTTGTCCAGGATTCTTTCGATTGAATGAGCTCTTTCGTGAACTGTCATTTGGATTAGGGTTATTTCATCTTGACCTTTTCAGCTGGCTGTAACTTGAGTCGATTTTTAAACGTTTCAGAGTGCCTTGAACAATCGCTCTATCTTAAGCGCCATACGTGCTTACATAGACCCTAAGCAAACTAACTGGGATGTACATTTATCGGAGATAAGTAGTGCTTTACGCACTTCGACACATAGCGTTATAGGTATGTCGCCACATGAGGCACTTTTCGGTCAACAGATGGTTGAACATGGTTCGGACTACCGACTATTGAGAAAACTAGACGGATTGAACCAGGCTGAAATCAATTGGCTACCTAAAGCGGCAAAGCTCTAAACCAGGCCCATGAGAACTATGAACATAAATATAATTTAAGAAGTAAAATGGTTACATATCAAATAGGTGACAAAGTCTTTCGAAGAAACTTTATACTCAGTAGTGCAGCAAAGCACATCAATGCAAAGCTAAGTCCCAAATTCTTAAAAGCTTGGGTAACAAAAATCGTTGGCAACAACTTATACCGAGTAAAAGACGAAAAAGGTTTTGAAATGGTAGTTCATACCAAAGACTTGAGAAAATAATGTATCCAAGAAATAGTAGTAGTTTCACAACCGGCTAGCTCAGCAGCACACGAGACAAAAGGGTCGTGGGTGTAATACTCGAGTTTCAAAATAATTTGTTTTTATGATTTTTTTATGATATCAGCTTTTCGTTTCCATCATCGTTGCAAGTGTTGGTAACACGTACAACGAAGATGTTTTGTAGGAAAAGACCTTTTACCTTCCCCGACAGTAGGCAACTTTAGGTTAGGTTAGGTTAGGTTTATGTGGCTGTCAGGAAGACTACTGACACACTTAGACCACAGATAGGTCCGTTGTGATACCACAAAATGAGCGAGGGAGTATTTCTTTAATTAAACCAGTTGGAGCTTCTTATGAAGCGATGTAAAGATAGAATATCAACGTTCGACATATCGCTTGGATCGTCGAAAAAGAAATTACCCAGGTGTAATTTACGTCTTTGGGAGAGAGCTGGGCATGAACAGAGAAGATGGGTGATAGTCTCCTCCTCCTCCTCGTCCATGCAGCTTCTGCAAAAATCATTAGAGAATACGCCAAGTCTTATGGCGTGTCTTCCTATGAGGCAGTGTCCGGTTATGACACCAATTACGGAGCTAAGATGTAATCTGCTCATAGATAACAAACATTTAGTACGTTTCTGATCTAATTTTGGCCAGATTTGTTTTGTCGCTACGCAGGTAGTAGTGTTTGTCCATCTTAAATTTGTTTTCTCTATGGCATCTAGTTTTAGCATGAGTTTGCTTGTAGCGATAGGTATACCAATATTCACCTTGTTAGGTAAAACCGGTAGTAGGGTTCCATTTCTGGCGAGTTCATCGGCTTTGCAGTTTCCCTCAATGTCTCTGTGTCCCGGCACCCCGAAAAGGTGAATATTGAACTGTTCTGCCATCTCCATGAGTGATGATCGACAGTCGCGGGCAGTTATTGAGTTTGTGGAAACAGCACTGATTGATTTAAGGGCTGCCTGACTGTCTGAAAATATACGGATATCCGATACAGATATCACGTTTTCCCTTAACCAGGATAATACCTCTTTAATCGCCAGAATTTCCGCTTGGAACACACTACAATGGTCAGGGAGACGGAAGGAGAGACTTAAATTTAGTCTGTCTGAGTACACGCCACCACCAACCCCATCTTTAGTTTTTGAGCCATCAGTATAAAAATGAACTGATTCATCTTTCAAGAATCTCTCATTTTCCCAAGTGGATCTTGGTGGGATGGTGACTTGAAAATTCTTGTCAAAAACTAGCTGGGGTATAGAGTAGTCGGAGTGACTTAGTTTTGGTCCGAATGCTTTCAGAATAATGGAGTGACCAATTGAATTATCGGTTCATTGAGAGATGGCTTTGAGACGAACGGCTGTGCTTGCGGCCGTTTGTTTGCTAAAAATATCAAGGGGTATGAGATTAAGAAGAATGTCAAGAGCAGCTGAAGGTGTCGAACGGAGAGCTCCGCTAATACACATACAGGCTGACCGTTGGACTTTACTTAACTTGTCACGATATGTAACTTTGTCTAGGGCAGTCCACCATACTGCTACCCCGTAAGTTAGTATCGGTCTGATGACCGCTGTGTAGAGCCAGTGGGTTATGTATGGGGATAAGCCCCATTTATTTCCGATAGCTTTTTTGCAAGAGAAGAGTGCTACTGTGGCTTTCCTAACTCTTTCCTGTATATTTGCTTTCCAATGTAGTTTTTTGTCCAGGATAAGACCTAGATATTTAGCTGAAAACCTTAGTGGAGTTCCCGTAATTGATGGGGGACTTATTTGGGGAATTTTATATTTTCTTGTGAAGAGGACAAGTTCAGTTTTGTTTGGGTTTATACCCAGTCCGCATTTTTCTGATCATTTGAGCATAATATTTAGAGCATTTTGCATTAATTCAACGAGAATTTGAGCATGTTTTCCCGATATTGCAATGGCAACATCGTCGGCATACGCGATCACTTTGAAACCTTCTTTTTCTAGGCTTTTTAACACCTCATTTACGACTATGTTCCATAGAAGTGGAGAAAGGACTCCGCCTTGAGGTGTACCTCTGCTGACAGATCTTCTTTCATGAGTGCCACCTAAAGATGAATTAATAATCCGTTAAACAAATTTCATCGATACCTAAAAATGAGTTATCGATTCAAACATCGATATTAATACACCAAGATTTATCGTAGCAGAGACAATAACGAAGCAAAATATCGCAAACTCAAACCTACCATTGACATCTTCATGACACCTATCGGAATACATAAGCGAAAATTCAACCGCCCAAAAACTCAAATGTACTGCACAAGCAAAAAATCGAAGATGTCTAATCAAAGTCAATGAAATGGAGGCAAAAGAAATCATATTTCTTTTTTGGAGGTAGACAACGCCACAGTAGAAAAATGAGACCACACTAGAATCCAAAACTGGACGAATGACGGACAGGGATGGTGAAGAGTCTAACACAAGTGCTACGTGTGGACGGGCGTGATCCAGTTGTACCCATGGGTTTGGTAAAAATTTGCATGTTTGTCGGAACTAAATAATTTTCAATAAGTATTAACAATCATAAAGGAAATTTGAGGAATAGTTGCTCAGATGAAATCAATAGTTCAGAAAGAAAAACAACCTTGAACTAAGGTAGTTAATTAGTAGATCGTTGGTTTAGTTGTCACAAGTGTCGGATATTGAGTAAGCAAGGCTATAGTCAATGAAAACAGAATAAGGAAGCATTAGACTAAAAGAGATAGCGAATTTCTAATTATTTAGACAGTTAGTCAAGTTGAGAGAAAAAAAAAATAACATTATCTGAGGTTATATTTTAACCGTGGGTTAAGTATCAACAGATCATCGAAGTTACATGCGCAAACTAGGAAGTCAAAAGAACAAAAACTAGAGTTAGCGAAAATTTTAGTAAGTCAGCTAAAGGAGTACCAGACAGCTGTGAAATTCAAGAAATATTAGTTTGGCCATGATTGGTGTCCATATTAATGAAGTGTCAGTCAAGCAAAAGAAGTTTTGTCAACAAATATGATAATTATCAAATTGCTATTCGTACGACTAAAACTACTGGTCAAAGTTACGAAGTTAATTAGCATCGAAAATCTTAGTTGTGTTTATTTGATTATTTCGACCGAAAAATTTTGCTAAGTACTTACCTTTTTCCATCTAGAAAATCTTCATTAAAATTGTATCAATACTTACCTTAAGTTAACTTAAGATCACCAACAAGATTCAAATCTGAAAAGAAAAGAAAAAGAATTCGTTCAAATCTATCTATAAAAATGAAAATACATATTGTTTACCTTACGAACATTTTCTAGAAAACATTAATTTTCAATAAATATTGTTACTTACCATCAATCTGAAATAAAATAAATCATAATAGAAAACTATTTTTATCACTTCACGTGTAGACCATGTAAACAGCTCATGAGTCGCTTAAGTAAAATGTATTCATAGTAGTACCAAGTTCAGCGGATAGAGTTTGACCTATCTACAACCATGTTCGCGCTTGACGATCAACAGCTGTTTCGTAAAGAAAAAGGTTGAACGCTTGATAGAAAACCGAGCCATCGTGAATAAAAATTTCTGTAATAAAAAAAAAAAAAATCGAACCAAAAGCTGGAGCAACCAAAGGGAAAAATTATTCCGCTAATAAAAAGGAAAGTTATCCAGCGAAAAAAGGATAAAAAATGGAGGTAAGAATAATTCCATTATAATTTGTGAAAAAAAATATATGTAATTGCCATTTACACTTAGAGTAGTACTTCACGTACGACCAATTTATTCATTCTTTTGCATATAAGAAATAAAGATTTTTTTTGATTTTTGTCAAAACCACCTGTAATTCAACAAAAATTCATGTTTCATGTGGATAGGGACGCGGTCTAGAATTAGATCTGTGCTCCTTGCGGAACCGTATGAAGGGAGTTTGGAAGCGTGGAGATATCCTTGAAATTATTTCTGTCCAAGGCATTTCCAACACAAAAAAAAAGGAGCAAAAAAATCCAATTGGAATGTGTGTCCAGAGGACAACTATTCGAAGATTTACTCCTATGGAAGCACTACACACCTACGAAATTAGGCGAACGATTCTAAAAAAAAAGCCAGGTAATAAAAGATAAAATTCTATAAAAAGCTCTTAGTCGAAAAATTCGTGAATCAGTAGAAAATGCACGTGCCAAGATAGAAAAAGCACAAAAATCCTTTTAGAAGCTATAGGAAGACACGAGAACAGATTATGAAAACCAATAAATATTATTATGTATTAAAGTATTCCTTTTGATTGAAATATTTTTGAAGAAATTTAGTTTTTGAAAACATGTAAATTTACCATTTGGTATACAAGGTACTAATACTCATTTCTTTAACGCAGGCAGCTATGAACAACAGGAGTGACAGTGGACGCAGTGGAAAACTTGGAGGTGAGTGGGGCTTCAATCCTGAAACAAAATTTGTCCACTTGCCCAATTAGTTTCCAAACACAAATCTGTCCACTCCCACGAGACTGGCTTGCCTGGTTTTTTCATATATATGTACTTGGAGCATACCAAAATATATATGTGCGTGGAGCATGTAAAAATCCATCTACGCTTGGAACATGTACAAATGCAAAAAAATTACTAAAATCATCATAAAAGCATAAGCACTATCAATCCGTTGAGTACTGGTTTGAGACGTCATACAAATTTACGAAAAGTATTATTATGCGGCTAATAATCTTTTCCAACGTGGGATTCAACCAAACAGAATCATCAAGAACATCGTGAAATCAACATAGTAATACCTGGAAAATATCAACAAATAAGTACATGGTGAAATAAATTTAAAATGCATATTTATTGGAAGAGGTATGACAACTTTTATTAAATTTTCATTATCGTTAGGACTATGTTCCATAGAAGTGGAGAAAGGACTCCGCCTTGAGGTTTACCTCTGCTGACAGATCTTCTTTCATGAGTGCCACCTAAAGATGAATTAATAATCCGTTAAACAAATTTCATCGATACCTAAAAATGAGTTATCGATTCAAACATCGATATTAATACACCAAGATTTATCGTAGCAGAGACAATAACGAAGCAAAATATCGCAAACTCAAACCTACCATTGACACTTTCATGACACCTATCGGAATACATAAGCGAAAATTCAACCGCCCAAAAACTCAAATGTATTGCACAAGCAAAAAATCGAAGATGTCTAATCAAAGTCAATGAAATGGAGGCAAAAGAAATCATATTTCTTTTTTGGAGGTAGACAACGCCACAGTAGAAAGATGAGACCACACTAGAATCCAAAACTGGACGAATGACGGACAGGGGTGGTGAAGAGTCTAACACAAGTGCTACGTGTGGACGGGCGTGATCCAGTTGTACCCATGGGTTTGGTAAAAATTTGCATGTTTGTCGGAACTAAATAATTTTCAATAAGTATTAACAATCATAAAGGAAATTTGAGGAATAGTTGCTCAGATGAAATCAATAGTTCAGAAAGAAAAACAACCTTGAACTAAGGTAGTTAATTAGTAGATCGTTGGTTTAGTTGTCACAAGTGTCGGATATTGAGTAAGCAAGGCTATAGTCAATGAAAACAGAATAAGGAAGCATGAGACTAAAAGAGATAGCGAATTTCTAATTATTTAGACAGTTAGTCAAGTTGAGAGAAAAAAAAAATAACATTATCTGAGGTTATATTTTAACCGTGGGTTAAGTATCAACAGATCATCGAAGTTACATGCGCAAACTAGGAAGTCAAAAGAACAAAAACTAGAGTTAGCGAAAATTTTAGTAAGTCAGCTAAAGGAGTACCAGACAGCTGTGAAATTCAAGAAATATTAGTTTGGCCATGATTGGTGTCCATATTAATGAAGTGTCGGTCAAGCAAAAGAAGTTTTGTCAACAAATATGATAATTATCAAATTGCTATTCGTACGACTAAAACTACTGGTCAAAGTTACGAAGTTAATTAGCATCGAAAATCTTAGTTGTGTTTATTTGATTATTTCGACCGAAAAATTTTGCTAAGTACTTACCTTTTTCCATCTAGAAAATCTTCATTAAAATTGTATCAATACTTACCTTAAGTTAACTTAAGATCACCAACAAGATTCAAATCTGAAAAGAAAAGAAAAAGAATTCGTTCAAATCTATCTATAAAAATGAAAATACATATTGTTTACTTTTTTTTTTTTTTTTTTTTTATTTAAAAGGAAAATTGAAACGATTAACGAAAACTCATATACATTAAACATTAATTATAAATAACACACATTAACTTGAGTTTTCAAATTGTAAAATTTTTTAAATATTTTTATTTTGGATGCATTTCGAGCAGCTTTCCGCTCATCTTCAGCAACACGACTAAATACATATATAAAAATGTTTTTTTTTTTTTTTTTTTCTTTTTCTTTTGTCTACTCTTAAACATAAACAAATGAATACATAGTCAAATAATATTAAAGAAAGTTTGGGGGAGTAAGCAGGAGAAATATATTTTTGGCCAAGTATGGTGAAAGAAACCAATTATTGTGGAACTGTGATCGACGTCAAAGTAAACTGAATAAATCAGACTGTATGTTGCCCTTGTCTAAGTTCAAAGCGGTATTATCTTTGCATATACACAAGCTTTCATACGCATCTAATTTTCTCTCGTCGTTGATGCATTTGACCAGGTGCACTTCACTCGTGGAGACTGGGAGATGTTGTTGTTCCAGTATGTGTGATGCGAAAGCCGATTTTTTTGGTTCGTTGTTGGTGACGTATTGCTTGTGTTCGCCGTATCTCTTCCTAATTGATCGTTTCGTTTGTCCATAATATTTTCTGTTGCAAACTCCACAAGAAATTTCATAAATGCCTGCTTTGTCTAACGGATCGGTTTTGTCTTTTAAGGTGTTAAGTTGATTTTTTAATTTAAAAGGGTTCGAATAAACCATTTGCATGTTGTGTCTGTGGAAGGTTGTTTTAAGTCCATTTGTAATGTTTGGAGCGAAGGTGATAGAAACACGTTTAAGGTCATCTTTTTTGTCGATATTTCTGTTTTGTTCGAACAGTGTTGAAAGATTTGCTTTTGTCTGTTTGTGTGAGTGTTTCCGAACGATGTTGTTGATTATTTCCTCGCTGTAACCATTTGTTTTGGCTACTTGTTTTATATATTCGTACTCTTTAATGTAATTTGTTAATGACAGAGGTAAGCTTACCAAACGGTGTACGAGTGAGTGAAAGGCTGCTAATTTGTGTTGAATCGGTGCATACGAATCGCTTGGAATATATCTGAGAGTACTTGTTGGTTTGTGGTGAACTGTAATTTCAATTTTGTTTTGGTTTCTATGTAGAGTAAGATCCAAAAAAGTCAATTTTTGTTCATTTTCAACTTCGCAAGTGAAATTAATTTCCCGATACTGCTCATTTAACATATCCAATGTGGTGTTAAGGTCACTTCTTTTTATGACTGCAAAAATGTCGTCTACGTAGCGATGCCAGATTCTTGGTAGCAAGTTTCGTGTTTTCAGATCAATTTCAAATTTTGACATGAAGACTTCTGCTATTAGTGGAGATAATGGGTTTCCCATACTCGTGCCAGAGTCTATTTTGAAAAAACGGTTTCTAAAAACAAAGTAGTTCGTGTCCATACACATCTCTGCTGCTCTCATGTAGACATTTATTTCGTTTTCACGTATGTTTTGTTTTGACAAATGTACTTTTAAAGCTGATAGTGCTTCTTTTATAGGGATGGATGGAAAAAGTGCTTCAACATCAAACGAGACTAAAATTTCGTCTTCTTTTATAGGATTTTGGTTGATAATTTTAGCAAAATCTATAGAATTTTTCACTGCACAACTATGGAAGGGTGGGAACTTCTTGATTTCATCAACTAACCATCTTGCAATCTTGGTGCATGGTGCTGATAAAAGAGCTACTATTTGTCTCATGTTATCACCTGGTTTGTGTACTTTAGGTAAGCAATACAGTTTTGGTACTTCTGGGTTTGGAACAAGAAGACGCCACTTAAAACGGTCACCAAAAACAGTGCTGATCTCTTTCCGAACATCATTAGCTGCTGTTGTCATTTTATTTAGTGGGGATTTTTTCACTTCCTTGTAGTTATTCGTTTCAATCAGTTTCCAAACTCTCTTGTCATATTCCGCAGTGTTCATAATGACGATTTTGTTGCCCTTATCTGCCTTCATTATGAAAATATCTTTTTTCTTTAGATTTTTCAGAACTTCAGCTTCGTTTAGATGTGGATGTTTTGTTTTTGGTTTTTTGTTTTTGTCGATGCACTCTTTCGTGCGTTCTCGAATTTCATTTTTGGTGGTTTGGAATTTATATTTTAACACTGTTTCAATGTCAGCAATTACATCTGTAACTGGTGTGGTTGTGGGATGTATACCATAATTTAAGCCTTTATTTAAAAGATTTAGCTCATCAGTTGATAAGTCCACATTTGAAATATTTAACACAACATTGTCTACTGGTAGTGGTGTCATGAATTTTGCTTCTCTTCTTGGTGTTTTCTGTAAAAGCGTATTGAATTTGTGGGTTTGTTTTTCTTTCTTTTTCATCACTAAATTCTCAATTTCTGAAGCTGTTTTTTGTAAAAATTCATACCACTCACAATTGTATGTAGCTGTGATTTTGCTATTATGGTAAATTGATGCTAGCTGTAGGTGTAAGGAGTACAGTCGAAGTTCCGTTGTAGATAAGTCAGCATATTTGGATTTCAATTCTAAATTTAACCAATTCTTTTTAGCTGATTTTATTACCTTTTCAGTAACTGAATTATTGACTGAAGTCTTGATTTTTATGAAAGCTGGTATGATGTTATTTTGTTTGCAGCGTTTCAAGTATGCTATGTCTAATTTCAACATTTCCACTTTAGTTTTTAATCGGGTAAACTCGTTTCTTTTTGACATGGTTGTCGTTTTATTTAAAAGGAAAATTGAAACGATTAACGAAAACTCATATACATTAAACATTAATTATAAATAACACACATTAACTTGAGTTTTCAAATTGTAAAATTTTTTTTAAATATTTTTATTTTGGATGCATTTCGAGCAGCTTTCCGCTCATCTTCAGCAACACGACTAAATACATATATAAAAATGTTTTTTTTTTTTCTTTTTCTTTTGTCTACTCTTAAACATAAACAAATGAATACATAGTCATAGAATACATGTATATGAGTTTTCGTTAATCGTTTCAATTTTCCTTTTAAATAAAACGACAACCATGTCAAAAAGAAACGAGTTTACCCGATTAAAAACTAAAGTGGAAATGTTGAAATTAGACATAGCATACTTGAAACGCTGCAAACAAAATAACATCATACCAGCTTTCATAAAAATCAAGACTTCAGTCAATAATTCAGTTACTGAAAAGGTAATAAAATCAGCTAAAAAGAATTGGTTAAATTTAGAATTGAAATCCAAATATGCTGACTTATCTACAACGGAACTTCGACTGTACTCCTTACACCTACAGCTAGCATCAATTTACCATAATAGCAAAATCACAGCTACATACAATTGTGAGTGGTATGAATTTTTACAAAAAACAGCTTCAGAAATTGAGAATTTAGTGATGAAAAAGAAAGAAAAACAAACCCACAAATTCAATACGCTTTTACAGAAAACACCAAGAAGAGAAGCAAAATTCATGACACCACTACCAGTAGACAATGTTGTGTTAAATATTTCAAATGTGGACTTATCAACTGATGAGCTAAATCTTTTAAATAAAGGCTTAAATTATGGTATACATCCCACAACCACACCAGTTACAGATGTAATTGCTGACATTGAAACAGTGTTAAAATATAAATTCCAAACCACCAAAAATCAAATTCGAGAACGCACGAAAGAGTGCATCGACAAAAACAAAAAACCAAAAACAAAACATCCACATCTAAACGAAGCTGAAGTTCTGAAAAATCTAAAGAAAAAAGATATTTTCATAATGAAGGCAGATAAGGGCAACAAAATCGTCATTATGAACACTGCGGAATATGACAAGAGAGTTTGGAAACTGATTGAAACGAATAACTACAAGGAAGTGAAAAAATCCCCACTAAATAAAATGACAACAGCAGCTAATGATGTTCGGAAAGAGATCAGCACTGTTTTTGGTGACCGTTTTAAGTGGCGTCTTCTTGTTCCAAACCCAGAAGTACCAAAACTGTATTGCTTACCTAAAGTACACAAACCAGGTGATAACATGAGACAAATAGTAGCTCTTTTATCAGCACCATGCACCAAGATTGCAAGATGGTTAGTTGATGAAATCAAGAAGTTCCCACCCTTCCATAGTTGTGCAGTGAAAAATTCTATAGATTTTGCTAAAATTATCAACCAAAATCCTATAAAAGAAGACGAAATTTTAGTCTCGTTTGATGTTGAAGCACTTTTTCCATCCATCCCTATAAAAGAAGCACTATCAGCTTTAAAAGTACATTTGTCAAAACAAAACATACGTGAAAACGAAATAAATGTCTACATGAGAGCAGCAGAGATGTGTATGGACACGAACTACTTTGTTTTTAGAAACCGTTTTTTCAAAATAGACTCTGGCACGAGTATGGGAAACCCATTATCTCCACTAATAGCAGAAGTCTTCATGTCAAAATTTGAAATTGATCTGAAAACACGAAACTTGCTACCAAGAATCTGGCATCGCTACGTAGACGACATTTTTGCAGTCATAAAAAGAAGTGACCTTAACACCACATTGGATATGTTAAATGAGCAGTATCGGGAAATTAATTTCACTTGCGAAGTTGAAAATGAACAAAAATTGACTTTTTTGGATCTTACTCTACATAGAAACCAAAACAAAATTGAAATTACAGTTCACCACAAACCAACAAGTACTCTCAGATATATTCCAAGCGATTCGTATGCACCGATTCAACACAAATTAACAGCCTTTCACTCACTCGTACACCGTTTGGTAAGCTTACCTCTGTCATTAACAAATTACATTAAAGAGTACGAATATATAAAACAAGTAGCCAAAACAAATGGTTACAGCGAGGAAATAATCAACAACATCGTTCGGAAACACTCACACAAACAGACAAAAGCAAATCTTTCAACACTGTTCGAACAAAACAGAAATATCGACAAAAAAGATGACCTTAAACGTGTTTCTATCACCTTCGCTCCAAACATTACAAATGGACTTAAAACAACCTTCCACAGACACAACATGCAAATGGTTTATTCGAACCCTTTTAAATTAAAAAATCAACTTAACACCTTAAAAGACAAAACCGATCCGTTAGACAAAGCAGGCATTTATGAAATTTCTTGTGGAGTTTGCAACAGAAAATATTATGGACAAACGAAACGATCAATTAGGAAGAGATACGGCAAACACAAGCAATACGTCACCAACAACGAACCAAAAAAATCGGCTTTCGCATCACACATACTGGAACAACAACATCTCCCAGTCTCCACGAGTGAAGTGCACCTGGTCAAATGCATCAACGACGAGAGAAAATTAGATGCGTATGAAAGCTTGTGTATATGCAAAGATAATACCGCTTTGAACTTAGACAAGGGCAACATACAGTCTGATTTATTCAGTTTACTTTGACGTCGATCACAGTTCCACAATAATTGGTTTCTTTCACCATACTTGGCCAAAAATATATTTCTCCTGCTTACTCCCCCAAACTTTCTTTAATATTATTTGACTATGTATTCATTTGTTTATGTTTAAGAGTAGACAAAAGAAAAAGAGAAAAAAAAAAAAAAAACATTTTTATATATGTATTTAGTCGTGTTGCTGAAGATGAGCGGAAAGCTGCTCGAAATGCATCCAAAATAAAAATATTTAAAAAATTTTACAATTTGAAAACTCAAGTTAATGTGTGTTATTTATAATTAATGTTTAACATATTGTTTACCTTACGAACATTTTCTAGAAAATATTAATTTTCAATAAATATTGTTACTGAAATAAAATAAATCATAATAGAAAACTATTTTTATCACTTCACGTGTAGACCATGTAAACAGCTCATGAGTCGCTTAAGTAAAATGTATTCATAGTAGTACCAAGTTCAGCGGATAGAGTTTGACCTATCTACAACCATGTTCGCGCTTGACGATCAACAGCTGTTTCGTAAAGAAAAAGGTTGAACGCTTGATAGAAAACCGAGCCATCGTGAATAAAAATTTCTGTAATAAAAAAAAAAAACATCGAACCAAAAGCTGGAGCAACCAAAGGGAAAAATTATTCCGCTAATAAAAAGGAAAGTTATCCAGCGAAAAAAGGATAAAAAATGGAGGTAAGAATAATTCCATTATAATTTGTGAAAAAAAATATATGTAATTGCCATTTACACTTAGAGTAGTACTTCACGTACGACCAATTTATTCATTCTTTTGCATATAAGAAATAAAGATTTTTTTTGATTTTTGTCAAAACCACCTGTAATTCAACAAAAATTCATGTTTCATGTGGATAGGGACGCGGTCTAGAATTAGATCTGTGCTCCTTGCGGAACCGTATGAAGGGAGTTTGGAAGCGTGGAGATATCCTTGAGATTATTTCTGTCCAAGGCATTTCCAACACAAAAAAAAAGGAGCAAAAAAATCCAATTTGAATGTGTGTCCAGAGGACAACTATTCGAAGATTTACTCCTATGGAAGCACTACACACCTACGAAATTAGGCGAACGATACTAAAAAAAAAGCCAGGTAATAAAAGATAAAATTCTATAAAAAGCTCTTAGTCGAAAAATTCGTGAATCAGTAGAAAATGCACGCGGTAGCACGTGCCAAGATAGAAAAAGCACAAAAATCCTTATAGAAGTTATAGGAAGACACGAGAACAGATTATGAAAACCAATAAATATTATTATGTATTAAAGTATTCCTTTTGATTGAAATATTTTTGAAGAAATTTAGTTTTTGAAAACATGTAAATTTAAAATTTGGTATACAAGG
This sequence comes from Baccha elongata, assembly GCA_951217065.1. Taxonomy (NCBI): domain Eukaryota; kingdom Metazoa; phylum Arthropoda; class Insecta; order Diptera; family Syrphidae; genus Baccha; species Baccha elongata. The sequence goes on from CATNUY010000087.1 coordinate 122,995, forward strand.
TACTAATACTCATTTCTTTAACGCAGGCAGCTATGAACAACAGGAGTGACAGTGGACGCAGTGGAAAACTTGGAGGTGAGTGGGGCTTCAATCCTGAAACAAAATTTGTCCACTTGCCCAATTAGTTTCCAAACACAAATCTGTCCACTCCCACGAGACTGGCTTGCCTGGTTTTTTCATATATATGTACTTGGAGCATACCAAAATATATATGTGCGTGGAGCATGTAAAAATCCATCTACGCTTGGAACATGTAAAAATGCAAAAAAATTACTAAAATCATCATAAAAGCATAAGCACTATCAATCCGTTGAGTACTGGTTTGAGACGTCATACAAATTTAGGAAAAGTATTATTATGCGGCTAGTAATCTTTTCCAACGTGGGATTCAACCAAACAGAATCATCAAGAACATCGTGAAATCAACATAGTAATACCTGGAAAATATCAACAAATAAGTACATGGTGAAATAAATTTAAAATGCATATTTATTGGAAGAGGTATGACAACTTTTATTAAATTTTCATTATCGTAGTCTTCGCTATTTAACATTACAATATTGCCTTTTCGATAAAAATCTTTTCTGACATCATCTAATATTATATATCCTGTTCTATGAACCAATTAAGTGAATTAATCGTGTATTTAATCCTAAAAAAAAAAAAAGTTAAATTCAACATTAACTGAAAATCTTGTAAATTACATATAAACACTTACCTAGGTCAACATAGTTGGACGAATCAGTCCTGAGTTACTTTTGTAACACATTTCTTTTCACTTTTATGTCTTAGCGACTATATTCTGTAAAAACATAAAAGAAAAGTTAACTAAATTTTTCCATTTATCTAAACCAAAACAATATAGGTATGTGAATATATATCAAAAAAAAAAAAAACAATAATTATAGTGACTGATACCTTAGTCATTAAAAGTTGGTTAACTTAGTGTGAAGTTAATTTTTTTGTGTCACTGTGAAAGAATACCACTTCCCAAGAGAACCTTGTCTTATAAAAAAAAACGTGGCTCGATCTGGGACAAAAACAAAAAAATGTAAGAAAATTAATATATGAAGATACTTACGTGTACCTACGTACGTATACCTACCTGGTCGATACATACCGACTTTTGTATCTTATGATAAAACCTATAAAAAAAGAGATTAACCATCCCAATAATAACGAATAGTATCGTGTCGTCAGGATTGCTTTCATTTATTGAGATTTCTCTAATAATCTTCGACGGAGTCTTGGAGCAGCATTGGATGAAACTTATAACCAAAAATAAAAAGAATCAGTTTAAATTTTGGTTGTCAAAATTTGTATACATTAGAGATGAGATAAAACTCATACATCGAAGAGGAAGATCTTCTCTAGAAAAGCCAGTCAAATACAATCGCCCGTCGGTACCGCTCTTCTTGTCAAGTTATCATTTTCATTTCATATAAAGTATAATATTGTGTTAAAATAAGCTTTTTTAAAACATCAACCGAAGAATAAAAATATTAATTGGTGGCTCAACCGGGATCCTCACACGCTTAGAAAAAGTTGAAAAAAAAGTAAACTCAGTGCGGTGAGATTCAGCCAAAAACATTACAGGCCAAAATATCTTGCAAGGCAAGAGAAAGTGCAAAAACACAAAAAGTATCCGAATCAATAGAAAAAAAAAAAACGGAGAAAATAAACCCAAAGAAAGAAATATACAAAAAATAGTGCGTTTTTGAAGTTTTTGAAATAAATTTTTAACGATAACGACGATCGTGTGTTACTCTGAAAATATAAAAAATATGTATCACTGAAGAATTTAATAGAATTTACTTATATTTAATCGGTTGATTCTTGGATATCTCAAAATTCAACAAGTACCAGGAGAACGAGATAATTATAGTAAGAAAAAGTGATTATTATTAGACAAAAATTATTATTATTACATATGTACGTTTAAGTTTATAAAAACAGTAAAATGAATCGTGAATCAGTACAATCCCTAATAGAGGAAGCTATTAAAGCAACTACGGAAACATTCGAAGAAAAGATATTAGAATTGCAAATGCAATATGAAATAAAACCTTTAGAATATACCAAGCAGAAGATAACGCCAGGTCTTAAAGATGACGAAACTTTAAAAGTCAGTAGAAGTTTACCAGAATTTTCAGGAAATGGTTCGAATTATATTTCGTGGACAGAAAGCTCTATAAACAGTCTTAGTTTATACACAGTGGGTAGCAGAAGATATTTTGCGGCATTAACTATATTCAGAAACAAAATCATAGGGGATGCGAACTCAATCTTGACCAACCATGGAACAGTGCTCAATTACGAAGCCATAATTTCACGATTAGACTTTGCATATGCGGACAAACGTCCGATTCACCTGATAGGAAAGGAAATGAGTATTCTGAAACAAGGAAGATTAACCCTCATCGACTACTATAACGTAGTCAATGGAAAACTAACAATGCTTATCAACAAAACGTTGATGACATACGGTAATAACAGTGAACTTACCACAGAGCTAAACGCTTTGAACAGACAGAAAGCATTAAGGATTTTTATATCAGGCCTTAACGGCAATCTAGCAAATATACTTTTTTCAATCAATCCCCCTGATTTACCATCCGCCCTAGCTAAAGCACAAGAACTACAGAGCAATAATATTCGCGCCGACTTCGCAGGCCAATTTCAGGTTCATACCGAACGAAAACAAAGTAATGTTCAAAATTATCAAAATACACTAAGATTTCCCCAAGTTCCACGCTGACAGGAACAAAATCCTAGAAATAAAACTGTAGAAAAAATGGAAACCGATAGCAGTCTGAATAGATATGTGCAAAAAACAAACTACAATCGTGGAAATAATAATTTCATGCAGCAAATTAACCCATTCAGGAATAATGCCCATACCAGTGGATATAATCCAAATAGGTATAGTAACACATATAATAATCAACAAAGACCAATTTTTAAACGCCCACAAGAAAATTCTTCACAACAATCTTTCAAACCTATAAATAAGGTAGAGAGAGTCAATAATATAAACGAAGATAGGGAACATTTTTTAGACAAACGTCAGGATTACCATATGTTAGAAGAGTAATCAACAACAAAAGAATAAAAATACTTCTAGACACCGGAGCAAACAGTAACTACTGCAAGCCCGATGTGTTTGAAAATAAAAATAACCTCATTAAATTAAAAAAAGCAAAAACACCCAATGGTGAAATAATTATTAAAGAATACCACGATGTTCTTATATTTGATAGAGTCACTAGATTTTATGTTCTAGAAAATCTAGAATACGATGCGTTAATAGGAATAAACCTACTTTAATCCGTCAAGGCACAAATAGACCTCGATAGTAAAACTATTTCATATAATGAAAGAACCGAAAAAATCTTAATGAATGAAAGAGATTCAAATTTAAATAATATTAAAATGGAAAACATAGAAGAATTGAGAAAGTCAACTCTGAAGAAAATATCAAGTATTCACGAAAAGATTGACACAACCCTACCCTTTAGAACAGACATAGTAGCTGAAATCAGAACTTTAAGTGAAAAACCAATATGGTCGAAACAGTACCCTTATCCATTTTCCGCAAATAAATTTGTGAATGAAGAAGTAGAAAGACTACTCGAACAGAATATAATAAGGCCATCCAAAAGTCCTTATAACTCTCCTATATGGATAGTGCCAAAAAAAGGTCTTAACGAAGATGGAACAAGTCAACATCGCATGGTTATAGACTATAAAAAATTAAACGAAGATACAACATCAGATAAATACCCAATCCCCGAGACAAACGTTATATTGTCAAACCTAGGGAAAGCCAAGTTCTTCAGCACATTAGATCTGGAAAGTGGATTCCATCAAATTCAAATGAAAACAAACGATATAGAAAAGACTGCATTCTCAGTCAATAACGGCAAGTACGAATACACTCGCATGCCATTCGGTCTCAAGAATGCCCCTAGCATCTTTCAACGTGCTATGGACAATATATTGCGACCATACGTAGGCAAAATATGTCATATTTACATTGACGATATAATTATATATTCAGAATCTCTAGAACAACATATCAAAGATATCGACATCATAGTAAATGAATTGCATAAAGCAAACATGAAAATTTCAGTCGAAAAATCAAGTCTTTATCAACATGAAGTAGAATTTTTAGGTTATGTGATAGCTCACAATGTTATCAAAAAAAAACCCTGAAAAAGTAGTAACTATAAAAGAATTTCCAGTGCCTGAAACGCTCAGACAATTAAGAAGTTTTCTCGGTATGATAGGATACTACAGAAAATTTATAGAAAATTACGCAACTATAGCAAAACCATTAACCAAATACCTGCAATCAGAAACAGGACAAGTATCTACCCACATAGCCAAGAAAACATCCATAAAATTGGATGACAATGCAATCCAAGCATTTAACAAACTTACAGATCATTTAATAGATAGAATCGAGCTTATACAGCCAGATTATACAAAAAAATTCACATTAACCACAGATGCCTCTGATGACGCAATTGGAGCAGTGCTTGCTCAAGAAAACAAACCGATTACCTTTATTTCAAAAACCCTAAACCAAACTGAGAGAAACTACGCAACCAACGAACAAGAGTTATTCGCGAAAGTCTTTGCATTAAAAAATCTGAGAAATTATCTGTATGGTGTAACAAATTTAGAAATCCACACAGATCACCAACCACTTACTTTCGCAGTTTCTCATAGAAATCCCAATTCAAAAATGAAGCGCTGGCACGCTCTAATAGAGGAATATTCGCCAAAATTCATATATAAACCTGGAAAAGAAAATATTGTAGCTGATGCCCTTAGTAGACAGAATCTTAATCAGATATCAGATGAAAGTTCCGAAAATGACTCAACCCATACAAATCAGTCAGCAGAAGACTCTGAAGAAACTATTTATGAAACTTTTGACAAACCTGTCAACTCCTTTAAGCAACAAATAATCATTGATCAAGGAAAATTCACAATACATGAGAAATTAGAACCCTTTAAAGATAAAGTTAGACACTTAATCGAGTACAGAGATATTCAAGATATAATTCCCATACTTAAGGAATACCTTAAACCAGGAAATGTAGGTATATATTGCAATTTAGAGACAAATTATAGATTACAAAATATAATTAAACATTTCACGAACACATTCGTATTTTGTACACTTTTTCCCAATGATATAAAAAATATAGAAGATCAAGAAACCATCATAGCTCAAACACACAACCGAGCGCATAGAAACTCAAAAAAAAAACATTAAACAGGTAGAAAAAACATATTATTGGCCAACAATGAGGATAGACTTTGAAAAATTCATAAGATCATGTGACATTTGTCAACAAAATAAATATGATCGTAACCCACACAAGGAAAGAATAGCCGAGACGTCTATTCCAAAACAAGAAGGAGAGGTTATTCACATCGACATTTTAAAAATTGAAAACATCAAATCAATTACAGCAATTGACAAAAATTCAAAGTATTTAGGGTTGAAAATAATAAATGATAAATTAAACATGGAAAAGAAATTCTTAGAAATATTACAAATATTCCCCAACTGCAAAAAGATAATTTGTGACAACGATGTTGCATTCACATCATTTAAATTTAGGAATATGATTCAAAGACAGGGCTTAGAAATATTCTACGTACCTATACAACATTCCAAATCAAATGGTCAAGTAGAAAGAGTCCATTCTACCATACAAGAAATATTTAGGTGTGTAAAGAAAGAATACCATTTACTGGATGACGGAGAAGTAATTTTAAAAGCCGTTTCAGAATATAATAAGACCATACACTCAGTAATAGATAACAAACCCATAGACATACTATTTAATAAAGTTAAGCATGAAAACAACAAATGAGATATATGGTAAATTACAACCCAATTATAGGAAAGAAAAGATTAAGGAAGATTTAGGAAATAAAGTTAGAATAACCAGACATGATAAGATCATTCACAAAGATAACCTCAAGTTCTCTTTTTCTAGGAAACAAGATGATAAATAAAATAATTCTACTAACCCTGTACCTCATTGGTACCCACAAATACCAATTAACCAACTATGCCAGAGAAGACTATGTTTTGGTGAAAGAAATAGACGCATTAGCCTACGATACTTATGGAAACTTATTCCACATTACTAACCTAACAAAATATCAAGAAATAAGGGTGATTTTTTAGCTGGTTTGGTTTTGGCAACACTGGTTTTTACAGCTGACGTGTGTTTAGTACCTTGTGTCACTGTCAAACAGCTTCAGTTTGGTTTGCAATTTAACCATGGATCGTCTTACAAATGAACAACGCTTGCAAATTATTGAATTTTACTATCAAAATTCGTGCTCGGTTCGAAATGTTCATTTATCGAAAAAATGTGTTCAGCGATGAGGCTCATTTTTGGTTGAATGGGTACGTAAATAAGCAAAATTGCCGCATTTGGAGTGAAGATCAGCCAGAAGCATTGCAACAGCTACCAATGCATCCCGAAAAAGCCACTGTTTGGTGCGGTTTATGGGCCGGCGGCATTATTGGGCCATATTTCTTCAAAGATGATGCGAATCGCAGCGTTACTGTCAATGGTGAACGCTACCGAGCGATGATAACAAACTTTTTTTTGCCCGAAATGGAAGTTCTTGACTTGCATGATATGTGGTTTCAACAAGACGGTGCCACATGGCACACAGCACGCGAAACAATGGCGCAATTGCGAGGCGAGTTTGATGAACAGTTAATTTCACGTTTCGGCCCGGTCAATTGGCCGTCTAGATCGTGCGATTTGACACCATTAGACTATTTTTTGTGGGGGTATGTCAAGGCTAATGTTTATAGGGACAAGCCCGCTTCGATTGACGCACTGGAAGCAAACATCCATGCATTCATTCGTGAGATACCGGCCGATATGTGTGAAAGAGTATGCCAAAATTGGACTCAGCGGATGGGCTACCTGAGACGCAGCCGCGGTCAACATTCGCATGAAATTATCTTTAAACATTAAATTGCAAGGTTCAAACTATCGATTCAAATAAATATTTCATTCATTTTCTCGAATGTTTTGTGTTTTTTTTTTAAAAAAAGTTCTAAGCCTCAAAAAAAATCAACCGTTATTAGATGAAACAAAAACCATACTAAGAAATTATGAAGAAAATACAATTCATGAGGCAGATATTGCACATATACAATTATTAATAGACGAGTTAAGAATAACAGGAGGTCACCGCAATGATACAAATTTAGCTAGTAGAAGAAATAAAAGAGCATTAGATTTTATAGGGAAAGCTTGGAAATGGATAGCAGGCAGCCCTGATCACGAAGATAAAATAATTATTGAACAAAAGATTAATGAACTGGTGGGAAATAATAATAAACAATTTATATATTCGAAACTTATTGGTCTATCTATAGATATAAAATTTTCTACATTTGATGAAATTGTTTTCAAACAAAATAGAATTCTTACAATAGAACTAACTAATGTAATTAATGCAATTACCTTTGCAAAAATGGGATCACTAAACCCAAACATATTAAACATCAAAGAAATAAATGAAATTGTCAAACAAGAAGGGACACAATTTTCTATAACAGACCTCATAGATACTTCCACTTTTAAAATCTTACAAAAAGATAATATAATTGTAATACTTATTAAATATCCAATTATCAAGGAAAAATGTAGTTATTTTAAGACAATGGCGATCAGTCATGGAAACGGAAAAATTGTAATTCCAAAAGAAATATTAAAACGTAATGATAAATATGTAAACATAGAAAAATGTAAATTAGAACTGAATAATTTTTATTGTAAAATTAATGGCAAATCAAATTGTTTATCAAATATCTTAAACTTAAGACCAACCAACTGTACCAAAATAAAAGAAAGAAACCAAGAAATCGAACTTATATCGGAAGGAGCAATACTTTTAACAGGACAACAAACAGTAAACAATGAAACGTGCAATGGCGTCAACTTACTAACATTCGAAGAAAGAGTAAACATAGACAATATTAACTTCACCAACCCCACTGAAGAGATCAAAAACGTTCTTGAAAGGATACATATCCGAAGACACTTTGATCGAGAGTTACATAGAGTCCATTAACAAGGACCTAAGTATACAAAATATTAACCTGATCAACTCCTTACAAACAGACATTGAAGAAAATCCACTCAAAACCGTATTCATCCTGACCATCATTATACTAAGCATTTACATGGCAATAAGACTTATGATGGTATACAGGCAAACTTCAAATCAAATATACACGCACGAAATGCTCCAGGAGGACTTGGCAAAAATAAGAGCAGCCACTAAGGGACACATTGATCGGGACGATCAATCTCTTACCACGAAGGGATATAAGTAATCATATCCAGTGTAAACAACCGCCTTCTGCACACGCAACAATCCCATCGATCCGAAACCCTTTTTGCATGGTCAGCATCGAGATAACAAAGAACAAAGCAAATGAAACCAAAGCACAAGATACCATTAATCACAAAGAACAAAGCAAATGCAACCAAAGCAAAAGATACCATTATGCCACCCACTATGTGAGATAAAACTCATGCATCGAAGAGGAAGATCTTCTCTAGAACAGCCAGTCAAATACAATCGCCCGTCGGTACCGCTCTTCTTGTCAACTTATCATTTTCATTTCATATAAAGTATAATATTGTGTTAAAATAAAGCTTTTTTAAAACTTCAACCGAAGAATAAAAATATTAATTTTAATTTTATTGATTACAATTTATGCAACTATATTGTAAATTTCATTTATTAACATAACTTTTTTTTACAGCGTCTGTTTTATATTAATAACTTTTTTTATTTCGAAATCGAATTACCAATCTTTTGGAATAATTCGAAAACCATTTCATTCTTTAATTTTTGGGAAAAAGGGGAATTTAATCTTTATGCACAGACTTTTAGTCTATATATATATTTTCGATTTTATACCATCTTGTGAAACATTTCTTATAAAAGATTTCATCTTTTTTTGAAATCATACTATTCGTCTTTTTGTATGTGAAAATTTTAATATTTGTAATTACGTGTTAAATTCATTTGCACTGATAAATATTGTCAGTCGGTTTGGAACGTAGTTCTTTGGAGTCTCAGGTCCGTAGAGCGACTTCCTTGACTAACATATAATCTTGGATTTATGTAGAGTTAAGTGACCGAAATAAAGACCCAACGGACAAATTGTTCAATTATCCGTATTTTGATACTCGATATAAAATTTTTTTTATGCTTTTTAATTCGGTTCTCAGAAATATTCACTGGAATATTTCTTGCTTTCGCGAAAAGATGGGAGGTGATTTACTTCCATCCTCGAGTCTTAAACGGCCTGAACAAGGCATAATTTCAATTTCGTTCGTTCTACATAAACAAAAAAAAACTTTTTTTGACATTTCGAGTTTTCTCTTAAAACTTAAATCCACAATTAATCGAGTATCTTGGACAGTAGTTTTTCTGAAAATTTTTAAATAGATACCAACTATAATTTTGAAAAGTAAAGACAGATTTTGAAACTTAGTTGAATAATTACTTAACAACTTATTTAGAAAGAAGTATATATGAGAGTTTTAAATTATTAAAACATAGAGGGTAATCAGGTACCTATATTTTTTTGAATTATTAAATAAAACTATTTCTAGAATAATTAGTAATTTAACTTTTTGTATTAATTTTCTAATAAGGGTATTCATGAAAATAAATTTGTAGGTAATTAAGTCAAGTATTGTTAGATTTTAAGATTCATATAATAAATTTGTATTGTAGATTGAAGTTAAATCAATATTTTTTTATTCATTTGAGTAGTCAATATGCAATTGACTAGTGAATTTTGGGAAGTATTTTTCTTGGTTTTGGATCAATTATAGCTTATCATGGATCTTTAAAGAATAAGGATCGGGAGTCATGGCTGGGATGGAAGTCGTGATGCTCCCATACATTCATCCTGGATGTCAACAGCAACAGCAACAACAACAACAACAACAACAACTTCTTCGACCACTATAAGTTCAATCTTCGAAAGATTTAACAGAATGTAGTTTTTTTTTGAAATGCATTAAGGTGTAAACTACACGGATTTTCGTTTTTTAGAGGGATGCATCTACACAAATTTTCGCCAGTAGATTCATCATTGGGAAGTGTTGCAAGGAACGTTTAAGGTCCTTTCGCGACTTTCGGGCGAGAAGTTAGGCGATAAAGGGGGAAATAAACTGGGGAACGGCCCTACCTTTCTCTAAATGATCTAATGCTTATTTAAAGGGGGTATAGAAACCGCCCCCGCTTAGTCCTCCGAACAACCGCATCTAAATTTATTATGTAGAGTATTTAAGGGGTATTAGAAGTTTTCACTTCAAATTAGACTTTGAGTATCAACACCTGTACCATGTGAACACTCTAATATTCGAAGGATGAAGACTGAACTGGCAACCATTAAAATTATTTTTCAGACCCAACTCCACCACAAAACATGACTTTCGTGTAGTCACCATGAGATATGAGTTTTTCTTTGGTCGCACAGTTAAGCTTTCTGAATTTAAGTATCTTTTAGCATTCCGCGTGTAAGGTCTTCTAACACTTTTATGTCCACTACATAATTGGCGCCTAAGGAATTTTCGCGAGTGCGGAAATTTTCGCAATCAAGAAATTCATAGACTTAGTTTAAGGGTTTTTGAGTTTCGGTCCCTAGGGTGCGGGGTTGCCTTACTGAAAGTATTTTTGTTCCTGTGGTTCCTCCTCTTCTTTTTTTCATTACATAATTGGCGCCCAACGTGGGGCAGCGAAATTTCGCAGGTGCGGAAATCTCCGCAAGAACGAAATTTTCGAATCGTAGTTTTTCTTGTCTGATTTAAGAGTTTCGGTCCCAGATGGTGCGGTATTATGTGTGGGCTCTTTTGTTCCTTTTTTTTTATTACAAATGTCGCCCGAGCTTATTTTCATCAGAGTGCCGCTTCTCTGGCAATGGTTATAGTTTTAACGAGTAACTTCGCTCGCGTTGCTTCTATATAAAAGTAGACCGTCCATCTACTATTTTGGATCATTAATCATGATTAAATCGACGATGACGTCCGAAGATCTGTTTCTTCAAGATACTAAGAGAGAGTGCCGATGTCTGATGGACCATGGCTGCCCTACTCTCTCTCAGTAGAATGAAATAAACACATGAGAAATCAAAAATTAGCAGGAAGTGGATTAGGAATAAGGAATGAAACTGAGATGTTAACACCAGTTTTTGTCACGGTAAATTTTACCGTGACATGTTTATCATAACAAAAAAAAAAAGAAATTCTGTAAGGATGTTATAAAGGAACTGAATGTTCTAATCACTTATAAAATAAAAAGAAAATATATATCCTTTTCTGTGAAGAAATACAGCCATCCAAGAAAACCTCGTCCTACATAGAACGCGGCTCAATCTCAAAAAAAATGAGTACTTACGTGTACCTACTTTAAAAAAAAAAAATATCACTATATGCTTCTTATGTAAAATTGAAGAACATAAAAAAAAAATAGATCTGATTTCAATAAGACTCATAGTATCGTGTCGTTTATGATTGCTTGTCATTGTTATTCCTCTATTATCATTCGACGAAGTCCTGAAGCATCGTAGACTAAAACCTAAAACAATAAAAAAATGATTAACTAGCGCTGATCATATTAAAATCTTTTTTTTGTTTGGATATATTACCTTTAACATACTTTATCTTGTCTGGTCGTCATGCGACAGGGTGCACCTTTTCCATCGTCGTACCTTTTTAGAAAATAACATATATATTTATTATACTTTTTATAACTATATTGAAAAATTTAACTTTATTTATTACTTTTCACAACATTTATTGTTATTATTCTATTTTTTTGTTGTTGTTGAAATCCGAAACTCCAATCTTTTAGTGCTTTTCAAAGAAAATTTTTCATCTTTTGGTTTTGGGAAGGGATTCTTTTGTACAGACTCTTAGTCTTTTGTCAACTTTCTCACTTTTAAATAATTTACTTAAAATTTCCTTCCGGTGGAAGAACTTATTTTCGAAGATAGTTCGCTATAAAACAAAAAAAATCTATTAATGTACATATGTTAATTATTGTTAACATTTTACAAACCCGCGATAAATCTGAATATACTACTGTGTATAATCAGTCGGATAAGAACGAAGTCCTTTGGTATCTAAGGATCACTAGAACGACTACCTTGACTGGCATAATCTCAGATATATGCAGGTTCAAAAGGCCAACTGTTCACTTATTCGTCATTTTTATCGATTTTTTAATTATTCTTTTTACCGATTATTTGAAAATATTTGCCGAAATATTTTCTTTTCGCGCAGAGAGGGGAGGTGAATAACTTCCACCCTAAAATCACTATCGGCCTGACTAAGGTCTAATCTCGCGTTCGTCTAGAAAAAAAAAACAAAAAAAAAACAATTCAAATTCTTTTGAATTCACATCCACTAATTTATAGAAGATCAAAGGCAGCAGTTTTTCTCTTGATATTTTTGTATTGAGATCCTCCATGATTTTCACTTAAAGCTTGGTTCTGAAACTTTTTGAAATAAAATTTGTATATTCAGTTCTGAAGAATTTATAGTAAACGTATATTTGAAAGTTTATTATAACATGGTCGAAGAACCAATTTCAAGTTTCGAGTTACAACTATTTCAGAAATAAACAGATGTTTATGTTATTGTATAATTTGGTTAGGAATAGTATGTATAAAAATAATACTTTTTTGAGCTTAAATAATTAATTGTTAGTTTTTAAGATTTATCTAATAAAGATTTTATTAGTGATTGAAGTTAAATCAATAATGTTTCAATAATTATTTTTGGTTAGTTAAATATGCGATGACCATCAATCGCAGGGAAGTTTTTCATTTCGCAATTTTTTTTTAAGGATAAGGAGTCATGACTGGAGTTATGAACATAATGTCCTAGGTTGTGTCTTTCTAGCTACAACAAAAAACGACAACCACAACAACAACAACAACTACAAGTCAATCTTAGGGAAGTTTGACGGTCTGATCTTAAAATGAGGTAGAGTGCAGGCACTGGATTTTCTTCAGAGGGATGCACCTACAAATATTACCGCCAATGGGTATGTCAGGGGGAAGTTTCGAGGAGAGTAAAAATCCTTTCGTTACTTTTGGTCGTTAAGTTAGGCGATAAAGGGGAAAACCAATAAATCTGTTTCTCCCACATTAATAAGGGTTCCTATAAATTTAATCGGATGATAAGGAACATAAGGATGGGTTAAAGGGTAAGGTAATCCGAACGGACTGTCATCATCTTGTCCTACAATGAAAATTTCTTTAATGTTCTAGTATCCTCTTCGATTCTAAATCAATATTTTTTTTCTAAACTGGTCCTCCGGCCCTTAGCTTTTCAGCTTAGCTTTTTAATTATCTGAGTCAATCGATATCTAGATTCCTGGTCCAACTAATATGTAAACCCACTACTCGCTTCTGCAGCACCGACTCACTCCCCTGTATGACTGAGCCAGCTGAAGCAACTTTTTAGTCAACTATCTAATCACTTTGAGTCAAATATCTCAATGAATAGTGACTCATGTTCCCAACATAAGAGATGAACGTCTTCTTCATGGTTGTACAGTTCTGTCCGCTTTATAGATTGATCTCTCCCTTAAGTTTCTATTACATGTAATGACGCCCAATATGAGACAGCGAAGTTTTCCTAGCGTGGAAGATTTTATATTTGCAGATGTCACAGACTCGGTTCAATAATCATTGAGTTTCGATCTCATGAAGGCGATGTCCAGTGGCTTTGTTCATTTTTCCCATTACATATAATGGCGCCCATAAGTGTGGGGCCGAAGGGAATTTTGGTTTTAAAATTTTAGAAGAAAATATTTAGTTTAGATAGAAATATCTTCAGGTGTTTAAGTTTTTACTTTCAATCGGAACATTGGAAAAACCATCAAGTTAGTTTTTGAGTAGATAATTTTCTGTAGAGATTCGCTATCGGAGGGTAGTAGACTTATGTGCCGACCGGTGATTGGTTGATCTACGTCCTAGTCACGTCAGTAGCGATAACCAGTTCTATTGCGCCTCCACTCTCTTGGAAATCTTCATGGAACAGAAGAAAATTTTCGAAATTTTATGTCCGTACTGGATGTAACTTCGTCCAGCAGCTTCTAATAAGAATTATTTCTAACTCTTATCAAGTCTTTTTTTTACCGGTTGTTCTTTCGACCGGTGAATGGTCGACTTGTATCCTATTTATGTCAGCTGCGAAATCCAAACGACTAAAATACAAAGAAAAGAATATCAACACAATTAATCACTTTTATAACATCATTAGCACTCGAAAGAGTACATTAGTAACTTTTCCGTCAATTCACTTTTGCGAATTTTTCTGGTCTGTTGTCCGCTAAGTGAATTATTTTTCAATAGGTCAGAAGCAACAGAAGGATAAGATGAAGATAAGGGATAGTAGGAAGAGATTACTAGTGTTTAGAAGATAAGGTAAATGCATGTGATCTACACTAAATTTTTGTTGTTGTTGTAGGGGAACTTGCTGGGAGACGTAAGAATTCCAGTCATGACTCCGAACCTATAATGGAGAAGAAAATATATAAGAAAATTAGGAATTTTTTTTATTAGAAAACAATTTTAAGAATAATTCAATAATTCAGTTTATATACATGCCTGGTGGCACATAATTTAGTTGTTTTTGAAGTTTAAATTGTCCATCATATTTGATGGCAAATTTATTAAGTTGAATTTCTTTCACAAACATTTTTAGATTGCTGGTAGCACATATTTAGATTACTGGTAGCACATTTTTAGATTGCTTGTAGCATATATTTAGATTGCTGGTAGCACATATTTAGATTGCTGGTAGCACACTTTGTTTTTAGATTGCTGTTAGCACATATTTAGATTGCTGGTAGCACACTTAGTTTTTAGATTGCTGGTAGCACATTAGTCATTTGTTTTTATTTTTTTTATTCTTATAGAAGTTTAGTTTCAACTCGAATTAAACCATAGTATTTCCATTTTTTTTGAATAAATAACATTGATCACTGTTTCAAATGGGACGAAAAAAAGGATTAATGTCAGATGGAAATGGAGGTCAGAGGCAATTCGATCCTGAATCCCCGAAAGCTCGCAGAGTGACTACACCGAAACCACACAACACCAGGTTTAGGAAAAATCAGGATTTGTTCCACAACATGACCATGGAAGCCGGCGAAGCAGTAGACGAAAACCAGATGGAAGAAGCAAGTCCATCTAACGTCGGAAGGCATGAAGCGGAGAGAGTGAGAATCCTCGCGAACGAAACTCTTGTGACACCCGAAAGACATCTTCACATTGAAAGAACTCCCGCAAGGCAAAATGAAGACTACGAAGCTTATATAAAGGAAGCCGCTTTAGCAGCGGTTGGTCTCAATAGAGCAGAAGATCGGAAAGCCCTACAAGAGTCACTTGCACAAAGCCAAGCGACACTACTAGAAAAAATTAATGAAGCAATGCGGAATGCTTTAGCACAACTCAACATTCCAAGACAGGCAACTGCTCTTTCTATTTCTCTTTGCGACCAACCAACGCCTAACCGACAAAATTATGCCACCCAGAGAGAACCAACGGTGCATCCCGGACCTAATATTCCAGATTTTCCTAGAATATGGCAAGATAGAACTGCTTAGACGACTAGAAGAGAAGCCAATCCCCATGCTGAAACAGAGTTTTATGAACAGCTAAATATAATTCAATTTAACAACACCTTCGCAAATAGAGACGCGAGAGTACCAATGCCTTCACCAGCTGCATCTATATACAGATCACCGCACTACCAAAAATGGGGAATTTCGTTCAATTCCAAGAACATGACTGTGGATGAATTTTTGTTCCGACTGGGCAAAGTCAAAGACAGTTATGGTGCTTCATGGGACGAAATTGTTTCCAATATCCATCACTTCGTGAGTGGACCAGCAGAAGTCTGGTATTGGACATATTTAAAGAATAATCCACAAACATCATGGATTGCACTAAAGTTAGCTCTCGTAGACCACTACAGCAGCCTCGCGACAGATTCTGAGATTTCAAGACAGATGGCAGAAAGGAAACAAGCTCCAGGAGAAAGTTTTGATGCTTTTTATGATGCCCTGTTGAAATTGAACTCGAAGAACGAAGAATTAGCCGAAATAATTAAGCAGAATGTTCGACGCCGTATGGGTGAACTTTTGCTTACTTTAAGGACTACGAGACTAGCGAACTTAGTGTATACGTGCAGAGAAATGGAACGATTTCTAACTCAACATGAGCCAATGCGACCGAGGATGCCACCGATCTACAATAATCAAGTGAGAAAAGCAGGTAAACGAAATCGAAATACAAACCGAACCTGTTCAGGAGGATATGTCTTTAAATCGAATTAAAAAAATAATTTTGATAAAGCTATTTGTTGGAACTGACATAAAGCGGGGCACATCTTTCTCGATTGTACTGAACCTCAACATAAAATATTTTGCTATCGATATGGACAACCTGATATTCTGTCAATAAATTGTCTAAAGTGCAGTCATCGAGTCAGCGATCGTCCGAGAGGGAGCTGACCATGATGGGCAACTCGGGAAGTCCCAATTAGAATCTTTACTTATAACTGATAAAAAAATCATCATCTTGAAAAATTCAGAAACCCGAAACATTATAAATACTCATTCGAAAATTACCCTAATTCCCATATTAAGACCTCTTAAATCTCTTCATCAGAGACAAATTGATTACGTTGAAGCGCGTAAACGTATATACACCTATCCTAAAGATATAAACAAAATAGAAAAATTAAGAAATAGATTTGTCCAGAAACGTAAGTTATATCGAGCGGTAAACATAGCCGAAGTAGAATGTCTTAAAGATGATCCACGAGCCTACTCAAAAGTAGAACTATTTAATAATTCCTCGCGAGTTGAGAGACCAGGTGTTCATTTACCTCGATGACTACGATCATATTTCCATTCTATCTAAGGTAGCTAAGCACTTAACGGATGCCGGCTTAACGATTAACGTTGAAAAATCTAAATTTTGTTTTAAAGAATTACAGTACTTAGGGTATATTGTTGGGCAAGGTTGCTTGAAAACCAATCCAAACAAAGTGTCTGCGATAGTGGAGTTTCCTGTACCAACCACAATACGTCAAGTCCGTCGTTTTCTAGGGATGGCCGGCTGGTACAGGCGATTCATAGAAAACTTCTCTACACTAACTGCTCCAATATCCGTTACTTTGAAGAAGAAAAATAAATTCGTGTTTAGCCCAGAAGCCATATCAGCATTAGAAGCTGTTAAAAAAGCGTTAACGTCAGCTCCATTGTTGATCAATCCTGACTTTAACAAACAATTTATAATTTGTTGTGACGCCTCATCCACAGAGATAGAGTGTGTCTTATGTCAGTAAGATGAGGAGGGGAATGAGAAACCAATTTACTTCTACTCACAAAAACTGAATTCTGCACAACGAAACTACACCGTGACTGAGAGAGAGTGTTTGGCCGCTGTCCAAGGGATTTATAAATTGCGTCCATATGTCGAGGGATATAAAGTCCGGGAGATAACCGACCATGCGAGTCTACGGTGGTCAATGAACTTGAAGGACACAACGGGAAGGTTAGCTCGATGGAGCCTAAAGCTTCAAAGTTTTGATTTCGAAGTGATTTACAGACGTGGTTCTCAGCACCATGTGCCAGACGCTTTGTTGAGGGTCTATGAGGTAGACGCACTAGAAGTTGAGAAATCCATTCCTGTGACCACGACGACTAATGTATCTAACACTTTACATATTAATCTAGAAGATCCATCTTTTAAGTCTAATTGCACATGTCAGTGACAATAAAGAACTTTTACCGGATCTGCAAATATCCGATAATTTTGTATACAAACGAGTCAAGCATTCCACCAGTAGTCCTCTTCAGGAAGATTTGACATGGAAGCTTTGGGTTCCATCTCAGCTGACTGGAAAGTTGATAGAGCAGGCTTATTGTCCACCTAGATCGTCGCATTGGGGTATCGCCAAGACGTTATATCGCGCTCTACAAGAATTTTACTGGCCAGCTATGAGTAGCCAAGTAAAACTATATATAAATAACTGTGACACGTGCAAAACGACCAAAGCTCCAAATTGTACTTTACGTACGGAGATGGGTAAAGCCTTCACAGTGGACCGACCATTCCAGCATTGGGCAGAACAATAGCTTTATTCTTGAGTGTTGATTACTCGAAGGTTATTAACAGACTAAAGATTAGTTCTAAGTATATGACAATTAATATTACAGAGAGAGAGAGAGTGAAACTTACTCACGACATAACAGCTCTTCCTCCCAAGGAGATTTATATTTTTTTTTATAACAAAATTTCATATTAAATAAAAACTTCATAATAATTCACAAGAAAATCAAAATTAAATTCAAACAATAGATATGTATAAGTATGTGTTGTGTGTATATAATACACTTGATGTTAATATATGAATCTAGACGGTATTTCGATTATATCTTCTCGTATCCCCATTTATCTGGTTTCCTTCTTGTTCTCTCAGATCGTCTTAACACTTCCTGATTATTTTCCTTACCTGAACCTCCTGCACCTGCTGCCGATTCATCAGCCGTCTCAGAAACAATTGGCACCTCCGTTATATCTGTTGCTATACTAGTTGATCTATGTAGTCTTATTGGTAGCTCTGCTTTTTCATCTTCCTCCTCCTCAATTACATCATTTTCTCTGTTGCATATAAATGCCTCTTTGGATCTCACCTCCTCGCCTACTTTTTGCATTTGATCCGTATGCCTCTTCCAGATTCGGCCATCATCTAACTTCACCATGAAATGTAATTGCCCAACTATTTCAATCACCTCACCGAATTTCCATTTAACTGCTGACGAGTAATCCCGCACTGCAACCCTCTCATTTAATGAAAATATACATTTAGTCTTTTCATTTAAATGTTTTAGCTGTATTTTGTTGCCACTTGGTAGCATCAGGTCCAGGCGCGATCTAATTTGATGTCCAAACATGAGCATGGCTGGTGATTTTCCCGTAGCTGGGTGTATAGCACGTCTGTAGGCAAACAAAATATTTGATAATTCTTGACTTATTAAATTTTTGTTAAAATTGATCGCTTTTAGTTTGTTTTGAAATGTTTGTACGTAACATTCAGTTTGTCCATTGGTAGAGGGATGGTATGGAGCACCTTGCTTGTGTTGGATGCCATTGTCTTTCAAAAACTTCTGAAAACTGTCCGACATGAACTGTGATCCCCAATCACTAACGAAAATTTCCGGTAAGACAAATGTACTGAAAATTTCTCTACATTTTTGTATTTTTGTCAAATTTGGAATTACGTGAACTTCCGGCCACTTAGTGAAAGCATCATTTAGAATGAAAAAGTAATTTCCTCTAAATGGACCGGCAAAATCCGCGTAAACGGCTTTTCAGGCATCTCCCAGCAGTGTGTGGGTTGAATTCGCTTGGCTTCTGGTCGGGTAAGTTGGCAATCTGTGCAGTTAATCACCATGATATCACGATCCATATTTGGCCACCAACAGTATCCTCTGGCTAGTGTTTTCATTTTGGTCATTCCAAAATGAGACGAGTGTAATTCGGCTAAAACTCGTGACCTTAATTCCTTTGGTATAGAAACTCTTATGTTTCTCATTAGACAGCCTTGTTGTATTGCAAACTCTGTTTGGTTTATTCCAAATCGGTCCCTGGATTCACATTCACGACCAAACTGTAACGACTGAATTAAAGTTTTCACTTCATCATCTCTTTCAGTTGCTTTGCTTAATTGATCCACCGTCACCGGTAATCTTGTGATGGCGTCGACTTCAAGGAGGTCAACTTCTTCAATGGCATCGTACTTTTGTGCAACAGGTAAGCGTGACATTGCATCGGCATTTCCATGTTCTTTTGCTTTTTGTACCAAATGTCATAATCGAATGATTCCAAGAAAATTGCATAATGCTGCATAAACATACGTGTAGCTGAAAGTGTAGGTAGTCCTTTTTCTGACGAAAGAATCTGAGATATTGGTTTGTTGTCAGTGACCAATGTGAATCGTCTAGCATAACATATTGGTAACATTTTTTGACACCAAATATGATTGCGTAAGCTTCCCTATCCACTTGACTGTATTTTTGCTGAACTTGGGATAGTGTCTGTGACGCGTATTGAATAGGTCGTTCGCTCTTATCTGAATAAAGATGGCTAAGCACTGCCCCAACTCTGTACGGACTAGCGTCTGTTGCCAGTATTAAAGGCAATTTCGGATCGTAGTGGGCCAGGATCACATCTGTCTGCATTTGTTTTTTAACGGATTGAAATAACCTTTCCCAATTTTCATCCCAATGGAAAAATACATTTTCTTTTAAAAGGTTAATAATAGGATATAAAATTGTACTTTAAAAAACCTGCCATAATAATTAATGAGACCAACGAAAGCCCAAACCTCGTTTTTGTTGCTTGGTTGTTTCATGTTTTGGATCGCATCAATTTTACTTCTCATTTTTTGAATGCCGCTGCTATCTATCAGATATCCACAATATTCTATCCGATCTACCATAAACTCAGACTTGTCCAGGTTAACGCGCATATTATAATGATTTAGCCTACGTAGTACTTCTTCTAAACGTTGTAAATGTATCGAGTCGTTTTCCGCTGTAATTTTTATGTCGTCTAAAAATACTTTAACACCCGAGATGTCCTTCAGGATCTGTTCCATATGCCTTTGCCATTTTGCTGGTGCACACGCAATTCCAAACATCATTCCTTTAGGCCTATACAACCCCTTGTGGGTACTTAAAGTTAGATAATCGCGGTCATCTGGGTGTATTTCTAATTGCAAGTAGACTTTGGACAGATCAATTTTTTTATTATTTTATTATTTTTCCCCCAGCCATTGTGGTAAATAGTTCATCAATAGATGGTAACGGATACTCATCGATCTGCAAAAACTTGTTGATTGTGGCTTTATAATCACCACAGATTCGAACTTGGTTATTTCGTTTGCGTACAGCAACTATCGGTGTAGCCCACTCGCAGGTATCCACCGTTTCCAAAATATCATTTTCTACTAACTTTTCTAGCTCATCTTCAACCGATTTGATTAAAGGAAAAGCTTTTATAAGAACCGGGGATACATTTTCTTTGATGTGTAATCGTGCTTGTATTCCTGTGATTTTGCCTGTTGTTTTGGAAAAAAACTCGAGGGTACTTCTTAACTAATTTGTCAATTATAGTGCCTTGTTCGATTTGCATTACTGTGTCCAATTGTTTTTCAAAGAGTTGGCCCCAATTTATTTTTATTTGTCTAAGCCATTCACGACCTAGCAGAGGGTTTTGTTGTCATCGAACGATGTACATTTTTATTTTAATAAAGTAAGCTTTCGTTTGAACATTGACATAAACGTAACCACAGCATTCCAACTTCTTTCCACAAAAGCTTACCAGTTCTGTATCGTTCCTTTGTAATCGCAGCTTGCCAAAATGTTTCTTTGCGTCCGACAGACCGACAACAGTAACAGGTGATCCAGTATCTATTTGGAAAATGAAAGGAATGTCATTTACAATAAGTTCGCAACGCATTTTGGAACGAAGTGTTACCTGGTATGGATCATCAATTTGTAGCAGCTCATCTGATATTTGACAAATTTCATCAACACGAATATCCTCCGTATCGCTCTCCTCTTCTAACAGATTTGAAGCTCCTTCTTCAGTTCGTCTCATCTTAAAGCAAGCACGATGCAGTTTTTGTAATTGCATTTGTTTGCTAAATGTTCCGTACTGTTACACCGATAGCAAACAATTTTCGTTGACGTCGAAGGTCTTATCGGCCTGGCATGGGATTTATTGTTCCATGTACTTCTTTTCTTTTTATTTTTTTTATTTACAAAATTCACATCAGCTGTATATTCTTTTTCCTTATGTAATTCGGCACCACCTTTCTCTGACACCTCGATAGACTTTGCTGTTTCTAATGCCAGCTTTAGTGTAAGTTGATCTTTTTCTAGCAGTCGGTTTTGAATGCGTTGATTTTTAAGACCAAACACGAATTGGTTTCGTAAAGCGGTCTCTAAATAAGTGTCAAATTTACAACCAGTTGACAGATGCCTGAGTGCATTAAGGAATTCTTCACATGATTCCTCCTCCTGCTGTTTTCTAAGATGGAAGCGATAGTTTTCCAATATTTCGTTTGGAGTTGGGTCAAAAAAATTGGTTAACGTTTTGACAATGTCCTCGTATGATTTGGTTGTCGGTTTTTCTGGTGCAAACTTATCACAAACAACGTTGTAGGCTTCGCTTCCCATATAGTGAAGAAGCAACTTCACCTTTTTTTTCTTTAGGGTGATCGAAGAGGGCAATTGCAGTCTCAAATCTGTCTACCCAGCGACTCCATTTTATATTTTTATCGTATGGTTCAATAGAAAATGGTGTTTGAAGATATTGAACGACTACTGGTTTGGTTGTGTCATATTAATTTGTATTTAATTTCACTCAAAATTAAATTATTTTATAAAAAAAACTTTTCATATGACGAAATTGTATGTATAAATGTGTTTATCAAAGTGCGAGTTTTTGTTTTCGAGTTTTGTGAATCTGAATTTCCTTGTCCTCGTCGCCACTTGTTGTATCGTTAAATTAAACTACAGTAATTCCTTGGGCAGAACAATAGTTTTATTCTTGAGTGTTAATTACTCGAAGGTTATTAACAGACTAAAGATTAGTTCTAAGTATATGACAATTAATTTTACAGAGAGAGAGAGAGAGAGAGAGTGAAACTTACTCACGACATAACAATTTCTTAGGACCATATCCCAGATATAGAAGGGGGAATACCTTCATAGTCATTACTCTTGATCAGTTAACGAAATTCGTGTTAATTAAACCGTTAAAGGAAGCAAATTCAAATGAGTTGATTAAATTTCTCACTGAAGAAATATTTTTAATGTTTGGGGTTCCTGAAACTCTTTTATCCGACAACGGATCACAATTTGTTAGTTAAGGTTTTGGAGCTTGTTTAAACAATTTCGACATAACACATATTAAGACCGCTTCTTATGCTCCACAGTACAACGCGAGAGGGTCAATCGATCCATTTTAAGCGCTATACCTGGTTATATAGACCCGAAGCGAACTAATTGGGACGTACATTTGTCAGAAATCAGTAGTGCTTTACGCACGTCTATACATAGCGTTATAGGTATGTCTCCATACGAGGCTCTATTCGGTCAACAAATGGTGGAACATGGTTCAGATTACCGCTTGTACAGAAAGTTAGACGGATTAAACCAATCAGAAATTAATTGGTTATCTTAAGCTGCGAAAATGGGTATATTACACGCCTATTTAAAGGCTGCGTTAAACCGAGCTCATGAAAATTACGAGCACAATTATAATTTACGAAGCAAATCAGTATCAGCACAATTATAATTTACGAAGCAAATCAGTACCAAGTAGGGGATAAAGTCTTCCGAAGAAATTTCACACTCAGCAGTGCAGCCAAGCATATAAATGCTAAACTGTAACTTAAATTGTTGGTAATAATTTATATCGAGTCAAAGACGAAAAAGGATTCGAGATGGTAGGGCATACCAAAGATTTGAGAAAATGACGGGCAAATAATTGTAAATAGCGTGTCACAACCGGCTAGTCCAGCTGTACATGGAGACAAAAGGGTTTTTTTTTTTTTTTTTTTTTTTTTTATGTTAAGTTTTTATATTTCAATTTTCTTATAACTACTTACTTGCTAGACAAAAACCTTAACAACTAGCTTAAATATTAACTTAACTAACTTACTGGGTTTATGCGAGCGCTCTAAGTTATACCATAACCAACTTAAAATTATTGCCTTTCGGCGTACCTAGCTTAAATACTATCGAAATTCATTTATTACTTAAAAATAAGAAAATTGTTAAAAAACTTATTATATCTATCATTTTTATTTTTTATAAAACTTAAAACTACACTTAAGACTACCTACTTTTAAAGCCAAGGACACGCCTAAGCCTGCGTAAGTCAAACCAAGGCAATAAACTCAATAAGTCAACTTTTATTATTATTTATTTTTTAAATTTTATTAGTTTTTTACACATCATTCAAACACCAGAACTGGCGATTTTGGTCCAATCTATCTATCTGGTCCCTTACATACACAGCCCCACTGAACCGATGCGCTCTGCTCCGCTTTCTGCGACGACGTCACGACCATAAAGGAGTCGCCTATTCACAGTTTTTCGGCCGACGTGGTAGATCAGCGGTACCGCTGAACTATCTTGTATCAGCCCTCTACTGTCTAAAAAGAGGAAAGCGTCGGGTGGGATAAATCCGCTTAGACACACACTTTCGTAGTATTCATCTTTGGGGTAGTAAGCCCCGAAAATCAAGCCATTTGTTGAAGTCATCGCTCTTGCAATATGACCCCGAATCAACTTGATTAAAAAATTATCTATTCTGTTTATGTTAGCCCTGTTGTATAGAACCTCGTTGGAATAATATTTTATGTACTCCGACTCTGGTGTTCTGTGCAATCCAAGGCAGTGTCTAAGACACTGCCTCTCAAATACCCGAATCTTTTCCATTTGAGATGGTGCAACGTTGAACCACACAGGACATCCATAGGCAATCATCGGCCTGATTAAAGCCATGTAATAAATCACCTTCACCCTGCTATCAAGATGGCTGCTGTAAAACAGGCGTCTTGTCAGGGCAAAGGCTCCCCTAGCCCTGGTCAGAGCAGCATCTATATTTCTGTCGAAATACAGATATTGATCCAGCCAGATGCCAAGGTACTTCACTACACTTTTACTTGCCAGTGGCTGTCCAAGGGGTCCAACGATCACAAGTTTTTTGCCAGTTCTTTCTCGTATCCGCAGAAGCTCTAGACAAAGGGGTTCTAAACAAAATAGTTTCGCATTTCTGAAAGTTGATTTTCAACTTCCAGTCATCGCAATATTGCTGAATCTTGTCGAAGTCACGCTGCAAAAGAATTTTGATAACTTCAACTTTTGGACCTGTTCTGTACGCTATTAGATCATCGGCATACGCAATTGCATGAGTTAGACTACTTATAAGATCGCTAGTGTAAATGTTGAAAAGAATCGGCAAATTAACCGCTCCCTGCTGCAGACCATTTTTTATTTCAAATATTTTGGTAGACGTTATACTGCCACTCTTGACAACAAACTTTCTACCGTTGAGCATATCATAAAGTATTTACAATAATGATTTACTAATACCAAGTCTGGTCAGCTTTAGATACAGACCTTCTAACCATACGGTGTCGAAAGCTTTCTATAAATCAACCAGACAGGCACCCCCGCACTGTTTTTTCGCATTGTTCCATTGAATTTCAGAAACAAGCTTAGACGCGGCATGAATGGTATCGTGTCCTGCCTTAAAGCCGAACTGTTTATCAGGAATAATATTTTTGTCCTCAGCCCATTTGAACAAAGCCCTATTGAGAACTTTTTCGAATACCTTACTTATACTCGGAAGGAGATTTATTGACCGTAGATTTGCCGGATTGGAGTTATCCTTCCCCTTTTTAGAGAGAGGATGTACCACTGCTGTCTTCCAACGCACTGGATAATATGCATTATTCAGTGCGTTGTTAAACAATGTGGTGTAAATGTCGACTGCATCCTGAGGTAGATGTCGTAGTACAATATTGGATATACCATCTACTCCTGCCGACTTCTTTTTCTTCATGAATCGAAAATGATCTGAAGTTCTAGCTTCGAAATTAACAGGGAATCAGACCCGTTTCGCTCGGCGATGATGGCGTTTGCCAAGTGTTCTTCATTGAACCCCAAAAAAGAGCGGTTCTCGGATCGCCATTGCGTTATATCATTTTGAAGGTCGAAGTGGTGAAGCAGGGCTCTGCTTTCCAGTTCATGATTTGGGCGAATACTGGTATTCACCTTATACACTTGCTGAAAAGCAGCCCCCAAAGCCTCCACTTTCTCCTTAGGATCCTCGATGATGAAGAAATCAACATTAAAAACGGCATCCCTTGGATCTATGCCTGCGTTCAAAAGTAAGTTTTCGTTTTTAATCGTTTTCTGAAGCTTGAGACACGGAAGGTCATTTTGATCTTTCCGTCTGAAAATTTTATTAATTTTTGGAAACATACTTGGGTCACTAGAGTTAATAGCCCGAATTCTATTATTCCAATAGGAATTAATAGTCAACCTATAATTCTGCTTTATCAGTTGATTGATGTTTTTAATCGAAGACTTCAGAGTCCCAATCTCCGAATTATGTCTATCAGTGAACCGTCTGTCGAAAAGTTTTAGTCTTGTAAGCAGTCCACTTTTTTATCTATGTAGTGCGTCAATTGTCGCGTTTCGGTACTTGGCAGTTGCGTCTTGTTCTTTGTAACGTGGAATAGTCGTACTCTTTGTTTGTTTTATGGCCTCGTCCATTTGTAGTAGGTATCCGTCGATCTCGTCGTTTGTTAAATTTCTGTCATTAGGTGGAGATATGTTTTTTAAACGTAATTCTCTTGTCAAGGTGTTGGAAAAGCGTGACCATCGCATTTTACTGTAGTTGTAAGTATGCTCAGGCACATAGTCCTCTAACTCCACGAGTTCGTTTGGAAGTTGAGTCACAGCAAAAAGTCCGTTGTGGTCACTGTCGTAGTCAATCGTTTGTAAACAGTTTTTTGTATCTTGAGTCACTGTATCAGTAATTGTCAGTCTTGAGTCAATTAGCAGTAGGTCCAGAAATGCACCGCTTCTTGGAAACGAAGGCCTATCTGTAGCAAAAAGATCGATTCTATACTCAATATTGTACCGACCCATCCAATTAAATAGATGGTTCCCCCTAGTATTTTGTATTTGATTTCCCCAATTTTCATGTTTGGCGTTCCAATCACCGGCCATGAGATAAAAGTTCTCCTCCAAATTCAATCTAAGGCATTCAAAAAGTTTTTCGAGTTCTGCTGTAATATTAGCTGGCTGAGGTGCTTCTGGTGCGTACACCGCGATTACATACATTCGTTTCCCCTGGTGGAGATGAATGCATATGATGCAGGCTTCTAGCAACCCGAACCTGCGCACTTCATTCTTATAAATTACTTTATGACTAATGCTCTTTCGTACAAAGATTGCGACCCCACCCCCTTGTGAGGAGTTTGGCCGGTCCCTTCTTACGATATTGTTGTTATTATGAGTCAGTTTGTGCTTCTGATTTAGCTTAGTTTCGCTAGCCAAAAGCACATCAGGACTTTGCTTTTGCAAGAGGTGAAAGAGATTTGCTCTTCGTTCGGTCCTAATCAGTGAATTTACATTCACAGCGAGGACTTTTAAGGGTCTATCTGGCAGCGCGCCTTTAACCGTTAAGCGTTAAGCTCGGCAGAATAGAGTAGAGATGATCCACTCTAGTTGCCTTCTCCCGGATCTCTTTTTGAAGACCTGTTAACTGACCCTGAATGGCCAGCAGCACAGTCATTAGATCCGCCTCTTTCGCCGGCGACTTAGGCACGGGAACCTGTTTGGCTAAAATTGGTTGAGGCTGTACCGTTCTTTCCCTTTCAGACGCCATTTGGGCGTAAGAAATCTGGGGGTTGACGGGCGTTGGGAGAGGACGAGCTGGTGTCCTTTTCTCCTCTACTATTTGCTTTGAGACTATTTTGTTTTTTTTTTCATGTCCTGAAACTTTGGACATCTCCGATAATTAGCAGGGTGTCCTCCGCTATGACAAAGTACACATTTAAGCTGGGTTCTGTCGATAACCCGTTCCTGCCCTAGTTTGCATTCCCCTGACTTGTGGTTCTCTCCACACTTTACGCATCGTGACAGCATTTCGCAGTTCGCTGCGGCGTGGCCGAACCTTTGGCAGCGCATGCATTGAAGCTTGTCACCGCGCCTTTTTAATTTATCCCAAGTTACAATCTGGTAGTCTAGGACGGAAATACTCCTTAGTCTATCCAGTTTGCTTTTGGGTGAGAGCTGGACCAGGAAGAACGGTAGTTTCCGCATCTCCCGTCTGGCCTTTACTGTGGTAAATGGCTTGACTCCGATAAAGTCGAGATCGTCGTTCGCCATTTTGCGGAGCTCAGCCAAGAGTGCCTGTGGTTCCGTTGAGGAATCTATGCCCTTCAAGAGGACCATTTGGAGTTTGTCTTCTTTTGGCGTAAAGCTAAAAAATTCTGTGGTTGAATCTTTAAGAAGACTTCTTATTTTTTTATGCTGTTCAACTGTGAAGCAGTGTATAGCATGCCTATCTGCGCTTAATCTTTTAATTGTAAAATTATTGCCTATGGCTGATTTACACAGATTTATTGTATCCTGTAGCTCCATTTTGTAGGTGTTGATTGGTGGCACTTTTTCTTTTTTATTTTTGTTGGTTTGTGACTGCTGCTGATGATTCGGCCGCTGTTGGTTCTGCTGCTGTTGGTTCGTCCTCTGTTGTTGCTGGGACATCTGTTGTGTTTGTTGTTGCTGCTGCTGCTGCTGTGATTGTTGTTGTTCTGCTTGTTGTTTGCATGTTTGTTGTTGCTGTTGTGTTTGTTGTTGTTGCTTTTGTGGTTGTGATGGCTGTGGCTCTAGTTGTTGCCTTATCATTTGCTGTTGAAGTGTCTGCGATTTTATTTGCATGGCATTTTTTTTTCGCCCGCTGTTGTGCTGCTTTGTCAGCCTCCTCTAGGACCTTTATCTTTTTGCGCTCTACAGCATCAAGGTTCTCTTTTTCTCTACGCGCCTCTTGATTTTGTTTTAGAGCTTGAACCATTTCAGTAAGGCGCGTTATTTGCTCTGTGAGGGAATGTATTTCGTCCTCCTCAGCTCTCTCTTCCTTTTCGGAGTCTGATGATTGAGTTGCTGACGTCAGGTCAAGCAGCTTGCTGTCTCCTGTGAAGTGCCCTTCACAACCATCCGATATATATTCCATCTTAACGGCGGTGTCGGACACTGTATTTTCCAATTGTTGATGGATTTTTTCTGCTGCAGTTGCCTTAGCTATGCGCGTCATTTCCCTCCCTTCAGCTGGCAGCTCAGCTGAAGTTGCTTGGGAATAGCGCTTTGCATCGTCATTCTGATTCTTCCTTGTCTTTTTTCTTTTCTTTGGGGCCGTGGTGGCTACATCTTTCGATGAACCCGCTATATCGGCTGTTGCATCATCTAAAGTGCCAGCTGTTGCTTTGCTTTTTGTTGGGGGACCATCTTTCGATGTCCCCGTTTTTTGCACCATCTGATTTTGCCGTTGGTGACGATTTTTAATTATTTAGTCCCAAAAATTATTTAAAAAAAAGCCTTGGCCCTGGTGGGAATCGAACCCACGCTCGTGGGATCCGCTCTCTGCCACTCTCATTTTTTTTTTTATTTTTAATTCATTTTTTATTTTTCATTTTCTTATATCTATCTTAATGCTAGACAAAAAATCTTAAACAACTAGCTTACATATTAACTTAACTAACTAACTGGCCCCATGCCTTTCGACGTAAAATAACTTATATTTAAAATTCATGATAACTTAAAACTAACGAGAAAATTATTAAAAAAACTCATTATCTATATCATTGTTTTTAAATTTTTTATAAAACTTAAAGCTACCCTTTACCTAAATAAAACTAATTAAAACTAAATTAAAACTAACTTAAACTAATTAAAACTACTTAAAATAACCAGCAATTTATTTTTTTGTGCCACCGTCCTGTTCTACCTACTCTACTCTACCTATATTTACCTTAGAACTATGTAAGTCGGCCAAAGCAATAATGTGATCAACTTTCAATATCGCGGTGGTCACCCAACCACCAGAATTTTTTGACTTGTTCAATTAAGTCCTTTCTGTCCCGAAGTGGCACAGCTCTACTGAACCGCAGACGTTCTGCTCCGTTCCCTGAGCTGACGTCCCGATCGTAAAGAAGTCGCCGATCCACAGTCCCACGGCTGACGTGGTAGATTAACGGAACCGCCAATCTATCCTGTATCAGCCCACGACTGTCTAAAAAGAGGAATGTCTCGGGCGAGATGAAACCGTTAAGACGTACACTTTCACTATACTCATCATTGGGGTAGTAAGCCCCAAAAATAAGTCCATTGGTCGAAGTCATCGCTCTTGCAATGTGACCCCGAATCATCTTGATTAAAAAGTTATATATCCTGTTTATATTGGCCCTGTTGTATAGAACCTCGTTGGCATAGTAATGTGTGTACTCCGACTCTGGTGTTCTGTGCAATCCAAGGCAGCGTCTAAGACACTGCCTCTCAAACACCCGAATCTTTTCCATTTGAGATGGGGCAACGTTGAACCACACAGGGCACCCATAGGCAATCATTGGCCGGATAAGGGCCATGTAGCAAATCACCTTTACTCTGGTGTCGAGGCGGCTGCTATAGAACAACCGTCTTGTCAACCCAAAGGCTCCCCTAGCTCTGGTCAGAGCAGCATCTACATGTCGATTGAAATATAGATACTGATCTAGCCATATGCCAAGGTACTTTACCACATCTTTACTTGCCAGTGGATGTCCACTTCTTGTATCCCTAGAAGCCCTAGACAACGGGGTTCTAAACAGGATAGTTTCTGACTTCTGGAAGTTATTTTTAACTTCCAGTCATCACAATATCGCTGAATCTTGTCGAAGTCACGCTGCAAGAGAATTCTAATGACTTCAAATTTTGGTCCTGTACGCTACAAGGTCATCGGCATACGCAATTGCATGAGTGAGACTACCTATCAGATCGTTGGTGTAAATACTAAAAAGAATCGGCGAGTTCACAGCTCCTTGCTGTAGACCGTTTTTAATATCAAATGTTGTGGTAGAAGTTACATTGCCACTTTTGACAACAAACTTTCTACCATTGAGCATGTCATGAAGCATATATAACAGTGGTTTACTTATGCCAAGTCTAGTTAACTTCAGATAAAGACCCTCTAAAGCCTTCTCTAAATCAACCAGAACGGCACCCGTGCATTGATTTTTCGCTTTGTTCCATTGAACATCAGAAACTAACTTAGACGCGGCATGAATAGTGTCATGCCCCGCCTTAAAGCCAAACTGATTATCTGGAATAATATTTTTGTCCTCAGCCCACTTGAACAGAGCTCTATTGAGAATCTTCTCGAATACCTTACTGATACTTGGAAGAAGACTTATCGACCGAAGATTTGCCGGATTGGAGCTGTCCTTTCCCTTTTTGGGGAGAGGATGGACCACAGCTGTCTTCCAACTCACTGGATAATATGCATTATTCAATGCGTTGTTGAACAGTGTGGTATAAATGTCTATTGCTTCCTGAGGGAGATGTCGTAAAACAATGTTGGGTATGCCATCGACCCCCACAGATTTCTTTTTCTTTAATGTTTGAAAAATTAATTGAAGCTCTACCTTCGAAATTAACAATGAACTGGGTCCATTTCGCTCGGCGATGGTGGCGTTTGCCAAGTTTTCGTCATTGAACCTGGTGAAACCGGTATTTCCAAGGTAGAAGTTGTGCAGTAAGGCTCTGTTCTCTAGGTCATGATTTGGACGAATGCTAGCATTCACCTTATACACTTGCTGGAAAGCAGCACCTACAGCCTCTACTTTTTCCTGAGGATCTTCTATTATAAAAAAATTATTATCGAGAACGGCAGCCTCCGGATCAATTCCCGCAATCGTTAGTACGTCTTCGTTATCTGTTGTCCTCTGAAGTTTAAGACATGGAAGTTCGTTTTGATCATTTCTTCTAAATATCTTATTTATTTGGGGAAACATACTAGGGTCGCTAGAATTAACGGCCCGAATTCTGTTATCCCAGTATGAATTAATAGATAACCTTTAATTTTGTCTGATGAGATTATTAAGATTTTTGATCGACGACTTCAATGTCCTAATCTCCATATCTCGTGTGTCCGTGAAACGTCTGTACAGAAGTTTAAACCTAGTCAGAAGTCCACTTTTTTGTCGGTATAGTGCGTCAATTGTTGCGTTCTTGTATATACCAGTAGGGTCGTGTTCCTTATATTTTGGGATTGTTCTGTCCATTGTTCGTTTTATAGTCGTGTCCATTTGATTCAGGTACCCGTCGATCTCAACGTTTGTCAGGTTCTTGTCATTTGGTGGAGAAATGTCATCGGAACGTATTTCTCTTGCCAAGGAGTTGGAGAAGCGTGGCCAACGCGTCTTACTGAAATTGTAAGAGTGCGCAGGCACATACTCATCAAACTCCAAAAGTTCGCTCGGGAGCTGTATTACGGCGGCAAGTCCGCAGTGGTCACTGTCGTATTCAATCGTTCGTAAACAGTTTTTTGTATGTTGACCTACAGTGTCAGTTATTATCAGTCTTGAGTCAAGCAGGAGTAGATCCAGAAAACTACCACTTCTCGGAAAAGATGGTCTATCTGTAGCCAGAAGGTCGATCCTACACTCAACACTATATCGACCCATCCAATTAAAAAGATGGTTACCTCTAGGGTTTTGTACTTGATTTCCCCAATCTACATGTTTGGCGTTCAAGTCCCCTGCCATGAGATAGTAATTCTCATCCAAGTTCAGTCTTAAGGATTCAAAAAGTTTTTCGAGCTCTGTGATAAAATTAGCCAGCTGAGGTGCGTCAGGTGCGTACACCGCGATTGCGTACATTCTTTTCCCTTGCTTTAGAGGAATGCAAACGATGCAAGCTTCTAGCAGCCCAAATCTTCGCACTTCACTATTATATACAACTTTATGTTTAATGTCCTTTCGTATGAAGATTGCGACCCCACCCCCTTGAGAGGGGTTGGGCTGATCCCTTCTTACGATATTGTAATTTTTATAAGTCAGTTTGTGTTTCTGGTTTAACTTAGTTTCGCTAGCCATAAACACATAAGGACTTTGGTCTTGCAGCAAATTAAAGAGGTTTGCTTTACGTTCGGTCCTAATCAGCGAATTCACATTCACAGCTAGGATCTTAAAGGGTCGCTCAGGCAGCGCGCCTTTAACCATTTCGCGTTGCCGGCAGAACAGAGTAGAGGTAATCCACCCTAGCCGCCTGCTCCCTTATCTGTTTTTGCACATCGGTTAACTGACCATGAATGGCAACACCTGCATCAGATCTGCCTCTGGCACAGGAGCCGTAGGCACTTGGACCTGTTTGGCTACCTGTGGTTGAGGCTGTTCCGTGTTTCCCTTTCCAGACGCCATTTGGGCGTAAGAAATTCCGGGATTAACGGCAGTTGTGTCTGGCGTACTACTGGGTGTTTTACCTCCACTGTTTTCTTTTGGGCTTTGTTGTTTCATTTCCTGAAACTTTGGACATCCCCGATAGTTTGTGGGGTGCCCAGAGCCTCGGCAAAGTGCACATTTTAACTGGGTCCTGTCTTCGACCCTATCTTTCCCAAGCTTACATTCCCCTATCTTGTGGGAGTCTCCACACTTGACGCAAACTGGATCCATACCACAGTTAGCTGCCACGTGGCCGTACCCTTGGCAGTTCATGCATTGAAGCATGTCTCTCTGCCTATTTAATTTTTCCCATCTTACAATTTGGTAGTTTAGGACGGTTATACTCCTTAAACCACTCAACTTGCTTTGGGGCGAGAGCTGAACGAGGAAAAATGGTAAATTCCGTTTCTCCCGTCTGGCCTTAACTGTGGAAAACGGTCTGACCCCGATAAAATCGAGATCATCGCTCGCCACTTGACGGAGCTCAGCTAAGAGCGCCTGTGGATCCGTAGAGGATTCTATACCCTTCAGGAGAACTGTTTGCAGCTTTTCTTCCTTTGGGGTGAAACTGTAGAATTCTGTCTTCGTTTGTGACAAAAGATCTTTGACTTTTTTATAATGTTCGATCGAAGAGCAATGAATAGCGTGTCGGTCTGCGTTCAATCTTTTAATAATAAAATTATTGCCTATGGCCGACTTACATAGTTCTATTGTATCTTTTAATTCTATTTTATAAGTATTAATTGGTGGCACCTTACCTTTTTTTGCTTGTGGCTGTTGCTGATGTTGCTGCTGCTGTTGTGACTGCTGCTGTTGTGCCTGCTGCTGTTGTATCTTCTGCGGTTGTTATTGCTGTTGTATCTTCTGCTGCTGTTGTTGCTTCTGTGTCTTTTGTTGCTGTATTGGTTGTTGTGTTTTTTGTTGTATTTTCTTTTGTTGCTGATGTTGTTGTTGTTGTTGTTGTTGTTGTTGTTGTTGTTGTTGTTGTTGTTGTTGTTGTTGTTGTTGTTGTTGTTGTTGTTGTTGTTGTTGCTGTTGTTGTAGCGGTTGCTTTTGCTTTTGCTGTTGTTGTTGTTGTTGTTGTTGTTGTTGTTGTTGCTTTTGTTTTTGTTTTTGTTGCTTTGCTTGCGGTTGCTGATGCTGTTGCTGGGGCTGCAATTGCTGCGCCTGCTGCTTCTTTTTGTGCTGAATTTCCGGAAGTGGTTGTTGTTGCTTGAGGGACTGCTGCTTTTGTTCAGCTTTTTGTTGCTCTTGGAGCGTTTTTTGTCTTTTGCTTTCAAGAGCAACTAGGCGCTCTTTTTCCCTACGCGCTTCTTGTTTTTCTTTCAGTGCTCTTACCATTGCCATAAGTGCAGAGATTTGCTCTGTCAGCGATTCTATTTTTTCTTCCTCAGTTTCTGATTCTGGAGGTGAAAGATCTACTAACTCGGCACTCACGTAGTGCCCCTCACCTTCTACGGACATGTAAGCAATGTCTTCGGCATCTGCCGCAGCGAAGTTTTGCTCATCTGTCCTCTTGTCGGTCTCGTTGACGGCCCCTTTGGCGACCTCATAGTCAGCTTCTCCTGCTATTTCGTCGTCCGCCTCTGCCTCGTCATCGCCCTCATCTTCATGTTCGTTGTCATCCTCGTAGGAGGAGCTTTCAACCTGTCTGTGCATTTTAGCTTGAGCCGATGCCTTAGCCAACTTCGCTCTTGTGCTCCTGTCAGGGCGGTTTACAAGATGGGGCTTGTATCTAATGATACGCCTCCTCTTTTTGTGTTCTTTTGTTGTTGCTGCGGCACGTGCCGGTGTTGATGACTTGCCTTTTGGAAGGCTTGATGTTGTTGCAGTTGCTAAGCTGCTTTTATTGGCCTCGGCACGTGCCGATGACTTATTCGTTGTTGTTGCTATAGTTATAGCTGTTGATGTTTGAGCATTTGAAGGGCCCGCTATATCAGCATTTGCCGTTGCATCACCTGATGCTCCGGCAGCTTCTCTTGTTGTTGGGGGATCATCTTTCGATGTCCCCGTTGGCTTTACCATCTGTATTTGTTGTTCCTCTCTGTTTTTGTTCACCTTCTCCCAGAACTTATTTAAAAAAAAGCCCTGACCAGGGTGGGGCTCGAACCCACGACCCTCATTTTTCATTTTAATTCATTTTTTATTTTTCCATTTTCTTATATTATATATCTTAATGCTAGACAAAAAATCTTAAACAACTAGCTTACATATTAACTTAACTAACTTACTGGCCCCATACGGGCGCTCTAAATTATACTATAACTATATTTAAAAATGCCTTTCGGCGTAAAGACTAGTTTAAATTTAAAATTCAATATAACTTAAACCTAAACAAGAAAATTCTTTAAAAACTTGTTTTCCATGACATTATTTTTATTTATTTAAAAACTTAAAACTACCCTTTACCTAAATAAAACTAAATTAACCTAAATAAAACTAAAATATACGTAAATATACGTACATAACTTAAAACTACTTAAAAATACTTAAAATAACTTAAAACTAGAACAGCCACCAGCAGCATATTGTTTTTTTTTTTTTTTTTTTTTTTTTTTTTTTTTTTTTTTTTTTTTTTTTTTTTTTTTGAAGCAACCTATGTATATGCCCACACGCTTATACATATGCATATATTGACATATATGCATATGTAACAGCGCCAAATGCGCATACCCACAGACAAACGATTTTATGGATTTTTAACATTTTTTTTTGGTGCCACCGTTACTGTCCTACTTAATCTACCTTAAAAATACGTAGGTCGGCCAAGGCAACAACTTTGACTAACCATCAATATCAAGGTGGTCACCCAACCACCAGTATTTTTTAACTTGCTTATTCAAGTCCTTTTTGTCCCGAAGGGGCACAGCTCTACTGAACCGCAGACGCTCTGCTCCGTTCCCAGAGCCGACGTCTCGACCATACAGGATTCGCCGATCCACAGTTCTACGGCCGACGTGGTAGATTAACGGAACCGCCAATCTATCCTGTATAAGCCCCCGACTATCTAAATAGAGGAATGTCTCGGGCGGGATGAAACCGTTAAGACAAACGCTCTCACTATATTCTTCATTGGGGTAGTAAGCCCCGAAAATAAGTCCATTGGCTGAGGTCATCGCTCTTGCAATGTGACCCCGAATCAGCTTAATTAAAAAGTTATCTATCCTGTTTATATTGGCCCCGTTGTATAAGACCTCGTTGGCATAATAATGTTTGTACTCCGACTCTGGTGTTCTGTGTAATCCAAGACAGGTCCTAAGACACTGCCTCTCAAACACCCGAATCTTTTCCATTTGAGATGGGGCAACGTTAAACCACACAGGGCACCCATAGGCAATCATCGGCCGGATGAGGGCCATGTAGCAAATCACTTTTACCCTGTTTTCAAGGCGGCTGCTATAAAACAACCGTCTTGTCAGAGCAAACGCTCCCCTAGCTCTGGCCAGAGCAGCATCTATATGTCGATTGAAATATAGATACTGATCTAGCCAGATACCAAGGTACTTTACTACATCTTTACTCGTCAGTTGATGTCCACTTGGTCCAACGATCACTAGATTTCTCCAGTTCTTTCTTGTATCCCTAGAAGCCTTAGACAAAGGGGTTCTAAACAGGATAGTTTCTGATTTCTGAAAATTAATTTTTAGCTTCCAGTCATCACAATATCGCTGAATCTGGTCGAAGTCACGCTGCAAGAGATTTTTGATGACTTCAACTTTTGGACCCGTCCTGTACGCTACAAGGTCATCGGCATACGCAATCGCATGAGTGAGACTACCTATCAGATCGCTGGTGTAAATACTAAAAAGAATCGGCGAGTTCACAGCTCCTTGCTGTAGACCGTTTTTAATATCAAAAGTTGTGGTCGAAGTTACATTGCCACTTTTGACAACAAACTTTCTACCATTGAGCATGTCATGAAGCATATACAACAGTGGTTTACTTATGCCAAATCTGGTTAATTTCAGATAAAGACCCTCTAACCATACGGTGTCGAAAGCCTTCTCTAAATCAACCAGAACGGCACCCGTGCATTGATTTTTTGCTTTGTTCCATTGAACATCAGAAACTAACTTAGACGCGGCATGAATAGTGTCATGCCCCGCCTTAAAGCCAAACTGATTGTCTGGAATAATATTCTTGTCCTCAGCCCACTTGAACAGAGCTCTATTGAGAATCTTTTCGAATACCTTACTGATACTTGGAAGAAGACTTATCGACCGAAGATTTGCCGGATTGGAGCTGTCCTTTCCCTTTTTGGGGAGAGGATGGACCACAGCTGTCTTCCAACTCACTGGATAATATGCATTATTCAATGCGTTGTTGAACAGTGTGGTATAAATGTCTATGGCTTCCTCAGGGAGATGTCGTAACACAATGTTGGGTATACCATCGACCCCCGCAGATTTCTTTTTCTTTAATGTTTGAAAAATTAACTGAAGTTCTACCTTCGAAATTAACAATGAACTGGGTCCATTTCGCTCGGCGATGGTGGCGTTTGCCAAATTTTCGTCATTGAACCCGGTGAAACCAGTATTCTCAGATCGCCATTGCGTTATGTTATTTCCAAGGTAGAAGTTGTGCAGTAAGGCTCTGTTCTCCAGGTCATGATTCGGACGAATGCTAGCATTCACCTTATACACTTGCTGGAAAGCAGCCCCTACAGCCTCTACCTTTTCCTGAGGATCTTCTATAATATAATAATTATCATCGAAAACGGCACCTTCCGGATCAATTCCCGCAATCGTTAGTACGTCTTCGTTATCTGTTGTCCTCTGGAGTTTAAGACATGGAAGATCGTTTTGATCATTTCTTCTAAATATCTTATTTATTTGGGGAAACATACTAGGGTCGCTAGAATTAACGGCCCGAATTCTGTTATCCCAATATAAATTAATAGATAATCTATAGTTTTGTCTAATCAGAACGTTAATGTTTTTGATCGACGACTTCAATGTCCTAATCTCCAGATCACGTGTGTCCGTGAAACGTCTGTACAGAAGTTTCAATCTAGTCAGCAGTCCACTTTTTTGTCGGTGTAGTGCGTCGATTGTCGCGTTCTTGTATAAACCAGTAGGGTCTTGTTCCTTATATTTTGGGATTGTTCTGTCTATTGTTCGTTTTATAGTCGTATCCATTTGAGTCAGGAACCCGTCGATCTCGACGTTCGTCAGGTTTCTGTCATTTGGTGGAGAAATGTCATCGGAACGTATTTCTCTTGCCAAGGCGTTGGAGAAGCGTGGCCAACGCGTCTTACTGAAATTGTAAGAATGCACAGGCACATACTCATCCAACTCCACAAGGTCGCTCGGAAGCTGTATTACGGTGGCAAGTCCGCAGTGATCACTGTCGTATTCAATTGTTCGTAAACAGTTTCTTGTCTGTTGATTTGTTGCGTCAGTTATAACAAGTCGTGTGTCAAGCAGTAAAAGATCCAGAAAACTACCACTTCTCGGAAATGACGGTCTATCTGTAGCCAGAAGGTCGATCCTACACTCAACACTGTATCGACCCATCCAATTAAAAAGATGGTTCCCTCTAGGATTTTGAATTTGGTTTCCCCAATCTACATGTTTGGCGTTTAAGTCCCCTGCCATGAGATAATAATTCTCATCCAAGTTCAGTCTTAAGCATTCGAAAAGTTTTTCGAGCTCTGCGATAAAATTAGCTGGCTGAGGTGCGTCAGGTGCGTACACCGCGATTGCGTACATTCTTTTCCCCTGCTGGAGAGGAATGCAAACGATGCAGGCTTCTAGCAACCCGAATCTTCGCACTTCACTATTATATATAACTTTATGATTAATACCCTTTCGTATGAAGATTGCGACCCCACCCCCTTGTGAGGAGTTGGGCCGATCCCTTCTTACGATATTGTAATTTTTATTAGTCAGTTTGTGTTTCTGGTTTAGCTTAGTTTCGCTAGCCATAAACACATCAGGACTTTGGTCTTGCAGCAAATGAAAGAGGTTTGCTCTACGTTCGGTCCTAATCAGCGAATTTACATTCACAGCTAGGATCTTAAAGGTTCGCTCAGGCAGCGCGCCTTTAACCATTTCGCGTTGCCGGCAGAATAGAGTAGAGGTAATCCACCCTAGCCGCCTGCTCCCTGATCTGTTTTTGCACGTCGGTTAACTGACCATGAATGGTCAGCAACACCTGCATCAGATCTGCCTCTGGCACAGGAGCCGTAGGCACTTGGACCTGTTTGGCTACCTGTGGTTGAGGCTGTACCGTTTTTCCCTTTCCAGACGCCATTTGGGCGTAGGAAATTGCGGGATTGACGGAAATTGTTGTCTGGCGTACTTCAGGGCGTCTCACCTCAACTGTTTTCTTTTGGGCTTTGTTTTGCTTTATCTCCTGAAACTTCGGACATCCCCGATAGTTTGCGGGGTGCCCGGAGCCTCGGCAGAGCGCACATTTTAACTGGGTCATATCTGTGACCCTATCTTGCCCGAGTTTACACTCCCCTGTTTTGTGGGTATCTCCACATTTAACGCAGACTGGGTCCATACCACAGTTAACTGCAATGTGTCCAAACCCTTGGCAGTTCATGCATTGAAGCATGTCTTTCTGCTTGTTTAATTTCTCCCATCGTACAACTTGGTAATCCAGGACTGTTATATTCCTTAGACCACTCAATTTGCTTTGGGGCGAGAGTTGAACTAGGAAGAATGGTAACTTCCGTTTCTCCCGTCTGGCTTTGACTGTGGTAAACGGTCTTACCCCGATAAAATCGAGATCGTCGCTCGCCACTTGACGGAGCTCAGCTAAGAGCGCCTGCGGATCCGTAGAGGATTCGATACCCTTCAGGAGGACTGTTTGAAGCTTGTCTTCCTTTGGGGTGAAACTATAATACTCAGTTTTAGTTTGAGACAGAAGGTCTTTAACTTTTCTGTAGTGCTCTAAAGAAGAGCACTGAATAGAATGCCTGTCTGCGTTTAGCCGCTTAATTATAAAATTGTTGCCTACGACCGACCTACATATTTCAATAGTTTCTTTTATCTCCATTTTGTAAGTATTTATAGGTGGCACCTTACCTTTCTTTGCTTGTGGCTGTTGCTGTTGTTGCTGTTGTTGTTGTGACTGCTGCTGTTGTCTCTGCTGCTGCTGCATCGGCTGCTGTTGGGTCTGCTGCTGTTCTGACTTCTGCGGTTGTTGCTGTTGCGTTGGTTGCTGCTGCTGTTGCTGCTTCTGTGTCTGTTGTCGTTGTTGTTGTGGTTGTGGTTGTTGTTGTTGTTTTGCCTGCGGCTGCTGAGGCTGTTGCTGTTTGTGAAGCTGTTGTTGTGGCTGCTTCTTTGATTGCGGCTTATGTGGCTGCTGCTGGTCTGGGCGTGGTCGTTTTTCCTGAGGAGGCTTCTGTTGTTGCGTAGCTTCAAGTTGCTCTTGGAGCGCTTGTTGGCGGGTGCGCTGCTCAAGAGTCACTTGGCGCTCCTTCTCCCTTCTCGCTTCCTGCTTCTTTCTCAGAGATTCAACCATCTCTATGAGCGAGGAAATCTGCTGCGTCAGTGTTTCAATCTGTTCGTCCTCTTCTTCCTCCGACAGATCCACTATCTCGCCACTGACGTAGTGCCCTTCTCCTTCTACTGACATGTAGGATATTATGTCTTCTTCGGCATCTACGACAGCTACGTTTTCTTCGCCTGTTACGTCGGCGATCTCGTTGGCTGGCTCTGGGTTCTTCGCTACTTCTTCTTCAGCCTCTTTGACGTTTACGACATCAGCCTCAGCCTCGTCGCCTTCTCCCTTGTTGTCGTTGTTGTTGTCATCTTCGTCGTTGGAGGAGCTGTCCAGCTGCCTCTGGATTTTGGCCTGAGCCGATGACTTGGCTGACCGTCCGCGCCCTCCTATTTTCTGCGCTGCCTCTATATCTGAGGTGCGCTTCTTAACAACCAGATTTGGCTTATATCTGATATAGCGCCTTCTCTTCAGTGGGTCAGGTTCTTCGACACATGCCGCTCCTGGACTTTTCCCTTTAATAGGGCTTGATGTTTTTGCAGTTGCCATGCTGCTTGTTCCGACCTCGGCACGTGCCGATGACGATGTTGTTGTAGTTGTCGTTGCTGTTGTTGTTGCCACTTTGGGCTTTACTGGTCGTGCTGCTGCTGCTGCTGTTGTTGTTGCTCTTTCGGCTGCAGTTGCTCTTTGAGCTTGGCCTGATGGCCCCGCTATTTGGCTGTCGGATGACACATCACCTGATGCTCCAACTGCCTTCCTTGTTGTTGGGGGACCATCTTTCGATGTCCCCGTTGCTTTTCCCATCTCTCTTTCTAGTTCCTCTCTATTTCTGGTCACCTTCTCCCAGAAATTATTTAAAAAAAAGCCCGGACCACAGTGGGGCTCGAACCCACGCCGTTCAGATCCTTCGTCTGCCACTCTACCACCTAGGCTAAATTGCCACTTGAAAATGGTAGGTTAAACTATCTACTTAACACACTCGCGTATCTAGTTGAAATTTACACTGTGAAAGCCGCCAACGATCTGCACTCTTTCACGGTTGCTGAACCCACGACCCTCCACTTCGTCGTCGTTCACGCTGCCCACTAGGCTAACTTGCCTTTTAATTTTACTTGGCAAATTGCCACTAAATTGTGCAGTGAGTGCACTTAAACTATTAATGAAAATTTAATTCAATTGAACACACTTGAAAATTATTTTTGTATACTGAGAAAGTCGTCAACGCGTCTGTACACTTTCACAGCTGAAGATCGACTGATTGACTCTGCCACTTTTTCATTTTTAATTCATTTTTTATTTTTCATTTTCTTATATCTATCTTAATGCTAGACAAAAAATCTTAAACAACTAGCTTACATATTAACTTAACTAACTTACTGGCCCCATGCGGGCGCTCTAAATTAAACTGTGACTAAACTGTGCGCTCTAAATTAAACTGTGGGGCTGCAATTGCTGCGCCTGCTGCTTCTTTTTGTGCTGAATTTCCGGAAGTGGTTGTTGTTGCTTGAGGGACTGCTGCTTTTGTTCAGCTTTTTGTTGCTCTTGGAGCGTTTTTTGTCTTTTGCTTTCAAGAGCAACTAGGCGCTCTTTTTCCCTACGCGCTTCTTGTTTTTCTTTCAGTGCTCTTACCATTGCCATAAGTGCAGATATTTGCTCTGTCAGCGATTCTATTCTTCCTCAGTTTCTGATTCTGGAGGTGAAAGATCTACTAACTCGGCACTCACGTAGTGCCCCTCACCTTCTACGGACATGTAAGCAATGTCTTCGGCATCTGCCGCAGCGAAGTTTTGCTCATCTGTCCTCTTGTCGGTCTCGTTGACGGCCCCTTTGGCGACCTCATAGTCAGCTTCTCCTGCTATTTCGTCGTCCGCCTCTGCCTCGTCATCGCCCTCATCTTCATGTTCGTTGTCATCCTCGTAGGAGGAGCTTTCAACCTGTCTGTGCATTTTAGCTTGAGCCGATGCCTTAGCCAACTTCGCTCTTGTGCTCCTGTCAGGGCGGTTTACAAGATGGGGCTTGTATCTAATGATACGCCTCCTCTTTTTGTGTTCTTTTGTTGTTGCTGCGGCACGTGCCGGTGTTGATGACTTGCCTTTTGGAAGGCTTGATGTTGTTGCAGTTGCTAAGCTGCTTTTATTGGCCTCGGCACGTGCCGATGACTTATTCGTTGTTGTTGCTATAGTTATAGCTGTTGATGTTTGAGCATTTGAAGGGCCCGCTATATTAGCATTTGCCGTTGCATCACCTGATGCTCCGGCAGCTTCTCTTGTTGTTGGGGGATCATCTTTCGATGTCCCCGTTGGCTTTACCATCTGTATTTGTTGTTCCTCTCTGTTTTTGTTCACCTTCTCCCAGAACTTATTTAAAAAAAAGCCCTGACCAGGGTGGGGCTCGAACCCACGACCCTCCACTTCGTCGTCGTTCACGCTGCCCACTAGGCTAACTTGCCTTTTAATTTTACTTGGCAAATTGCCACTAAATTGTGCAGTGAGTGCACTTAAACTATTAATGAAAATTTAATTCAATTGAACACACTTGAAAATTATTTTTGTATACTGAGAAAGTCGTCAACGCGTCTGTACACTTTCACAGCTGAAGATCGACTGATTGACTCTGCCACTTTTTCATTTTTAATTCATTTTTTATTTTTCATTTTCTTATATCTATCTTAATGCTAGACAAAAAATCTTAAACAACTAGCTTACATATTAACTTAACTAACTTACTGGCCCCATGCGGGCGCTCTAAATTAAACTGTGACTATACTTAAACAATGCCTTTCGGCGTAAAGACTAGTTTAAATTTAAAATTCAATATAACTTAAACCTAAACAAGAAAATTCTTTAAAAATTTGTTTTCCATGACATTATTTTTATTTAAAAACTTAAAACTAACCTTTACCTAAATAAAACTAAATTAACCTAAATAAAAAAAAATAAAATATACGTAAATATACGTAAATAACTTAAAACTACTTAAAAATACTTAAAATAACTTAAAACTAGAACAGCCACCAGCAGCAATTTTTTTTTTTTTTTTGAAGCAGCCTATGCATATGCCCACACGCCTATACATATGCATATATTGACATATATGCATATGTAACAGCGCCAAATGCGCATACCCACAGACAAACGATTTTATGGATTTTTAACATTTTTTTTTGGTGCCACCGTTACTGTCCTACTTAATCTACCTTAGAAATACGTAGGTCGGCCAAGGCAACAACTTTGACTAACCATCAATATCAAGGTGGTCACCCAACCACCAGTATTTTTTAACTTGCTTATTCAAATCCTTTTTGTCCCGAAGGGGCACAGCTCTACTGAACCGCAGACGCTCTGCTCCGTTCACCGAGCCGACGTCTCGACCATACAGGATTCGCCGATCCACAGTTTTACGGCCGACGTGGTAGATTAACGGAACCCCCAATCTATCCTGTATAAGCCCCCGACTGTCTAAATAGAGGAATGTCTCGGGCGGGATGAAACCGTTAAGACGAACGCTCTCACTATATTCATTATTGGGGTAGTAAGCCCCGAAAA
Source organism: Baccha elongata (assembly GCA_951217065.1). Taxonomy (NCBI): domain Eukaryota; kingdom Metazoa; phylum Arthropoda; class Insecta; order Diptera; family Syrphidae; genus Baccha; species Baccha elongata. Next base: position 167,177 of record CATNUY010000087.1, read on the forward strand.
TAAGTCCATTGGCTGAGGACATCGCTCTTGCAATGTGACCCCGAATCAGCTTAATTAAAAAGTTATCTATCCTGTTTATATTGGCCCCGTTGTATAAGACCTCGTTGGCATAATAATGTTTGTACTCCGACTCTGGTGTTCTGTGTAATCCAAGACAGGTCCTAAGACACTGCCTCTCAAACACCCGAATCTTTTCCATTTGAGATGGGGCAACGTTAAACCACACAGGGCACCCATAGGCAATCATCGGCCGGATGAGGGCCATGTAGCAAATCACTTTTACCCTGTTTTCAAGGCGGCTGCTATAAAACAACCGTCTTGTCAGAGCAAACGCTCCCCTAGCTCTGGCCAGAGCAGCATCTATATGTCGATTGAAATACTTTACATTGAAACACTTAATATTTAAAATCATTTTAATTCAACTTGAACTACCGAAATTTATTATGTATGCTGGGAAAGTCGTCAATGCGTCCGTATGCTTTCACAGCTGAAGATCGACTGAGACAAAAGGGTCGTGGGGGTGTAACTCAAAGTTCTGATATATATATTTTTTTTAATTTTTTTTGTACAACTTTAGTAATAAAGTAACTTTTCTTTTCCATCGTCGTTGTACTTGATGGCACCACATACAACGAAGATGTTTTGTAGGAAAAGCTATCTCATTCACCTAGACAGTAGGTGTCAAATGTCAAACTCAGAGTAGTGCACACGTGTTTTTAGCTGCGGAAAATTATATTTATTTTAATTTATTTAAGTCTCAATTTATTTGCAACTCGATTTCAATCATCGACAAATTTGAACTTTTGAGTGTTTAATATCCAGTGCGCTTTTTTAAGTTATTTATTTAATCAAAAAATAAAAACTATGTCAACCTCAAACGATGACTTAGCAAAAATGATTAATAAATTGCAATTATCAATGGACAGCCAATTAATCGGATTAAAACAAGAAGTGCATGAATTTAAAACTCTTTTCAATAACAACCTTGCAGTTCTAAGTAAAAAAGTTGATAATTTCACAAATAATTTTAATACCGTATTGAATTCCCTAAAAAGTAAGGTTAATGAAAAAGTCTCAACCAATGAATACCAAAGTGACTGAACTTTCATGAACGCTAAATTAAACAAACTTGAAAACGAAGTGCGCAAAGGTGACCTAATTTTAACAGGAATACCTGAAAATCCAAATGAAAATCTTAAAGACATTCTCTTTAAAATTTGCGAAGTAGTAACGTACTCGCTACAACCTTGTGATGTTTTCCGCTTAAAAAAAACCATAATTCGAAAGGGGACTGCGGGCGCAGTAGCCCATCAGTGGACAAAATTAATGCACCTGTTGTGGTGAAGCTCCATTGTCAAAGCGAGCGAATTAAATTTCTCAAATTGTTTTTCGCTGCTGCTCCAGTCACACTTGATAAAGTTGGGTTTACCTCAAATCGTGCAGTTGGAGCATTTGAATGTCTGTCTGGTATAGCTCTTTTAATTCGAAAAGCTGCTATGAAATTGAAGGAGGAGAAAAAAATTCATTCAGTTCAGCCATTTAACGGTGTTGTTGCTGTGAAAGTTAGTCCAACAGACCAGTTCGGCAAGATAAGCTGTGTGGGTGACTTAGATCGGGTGCTCGTTGCTGCTGCTGCTAAATTAATTGCTTCAAATGTCAAAAATTAAAAAAGTTGATAATAATAACAAAAACATAATCTTATCTATTTATATAATCTTTATTAATATAATAATTGTAAATATTATAATTTCTTTAAATTTATTGAAAATGCTTCTTCTATTTGTCTGTCTGGTGATGGTTTTTTTCGAGCTTTTTATTTTAATACATTATTTTTCTATTCAATGAGCAGTAACAGTAACAATATTGTTCCAGCTGGCACAAACGTAGTTAACCTGGGTAATCCAATGTTGAATATCTTCTCCTTACGCTCACCTGGATTAAAAAATTGTCATGTAAATGTTCAGAATGTTTTGTCAAAAATCGATCAATTAAGAGTAATGTTTAAGTCACAAACAACTGATGTAATTTGTTTGTCTGAAACATGGCTTATAAGTTATCCTAAAAAAAATTGAAGATTGGGAGTTAAAGATTAAAGGCTATCGATTGTTTAGGTGTGACAGTGATGTTTGCTGTTCTGGAGTCCTAATTTATAATCGGGAAGGAATTCGGGCTGTTTGTTTAGATTTCTTAAAACACAGGGATATTCAGTGTTTGCTTATCGAAATCACATTACCTCGTGAAAAAGTTTTAGTTAATTGTATTTACAGGCACCCAGGTCGATTTCCATTCGATGAATTTGAATTATTTCTTTCAAGGCATTGTGCACGTTATGAAAATATTATTTTATGCGGTGATTTGAACTTCGATGTAAGGTTACCTACATCGTCATCTACTCTCTTACATAACGTTTTTGATTCGTATGGGTTAGAAATTGTGAGCTACTTTCCTACGAGATTCACACGGACAAGTGCAACTTCCATCGAACTCTTTGTCGTTTCAAACAAAAATAATGTTTCTTTCTTCAATCAAACGCAGGGAGTCGCCGATCATGATTTAATTTTCTTAATTTATGATGTTAAGGTTGAGAGTTCTGACCAGAACAATTTAATTTTTTATCGAGATTTCAATAATATTAATATGGAAGAGCTCCTTCAGGAAGTCGACCACATTGATTGGCATTTTTTCAGGTTTTCTGATATTGATTTTAAGGTTGATTTCTTAACAAATTTAATGAAATATTTATATGACAAATATGTTCCGTTAAAGACGAAAATCTCCTTCAATAACTACCCCTGGTTTACAAATGCCATCAATGACTTAATATGTGAACGAAACTTTTTATATACCGTGTACAAAAATACAAGGACGAACAGTGATTGGGAACGCTATAAAGCCTGCAGGAACAGAACAGTTAAAGCTATTAAAGATTAAAAAAAAACATTTTATTTTAACAAATTAGACACTAGAAGAAACTCCACCAAAATTCTATGGAATAATTTAAAAAATCTAGGTGCGACTGGGAGACCTAATCTTGAATGCTATGAAGATCTTAATTTTGTTAATAACTTGAATAATTTTTTTGCGTTGAACGTTGGTATCAATAACCCTCTAACAAGTCTGTCCTCATCTTCGAATATCCCTGATGGAACTTTTTCATTTAATTGTGTGTCTATTGATGAATGCTTTGCCTCTATTAAGTCGATCAAGTCCAATGCGATTGCCCTGGACGAAGTTTCTCCCAAATTCATTCGTCTGCTGCTCCTTGCAATTATTCCAAGAGGTGCCAATATTTACAACGTCTGTTTGACTATGTCGATTTTTCCAAGCTCTTGGAAAACAGCAAAAGTCATTCCTCTTCAAAAAAAGACAGGATGCAATGACCTGTCGAATTTAAGACCTATTAGTATTCAACCTCTTTTTTCCAAGGGCTTGAAAAAATTGATGTTCAGTAAACTTTCTGATTTCATTGAGTCTCAGAATCTCCTTTCACCTCTTCAGTCAAGTTTTCGGAAGAAACACAGCTGCGTCTCTGCTGTTTTAAAGGTACAGGATGATATTCGGGTTGCATTGAATGCTGACAAAGTATCGATATTAACCTTACTTGATTTTTCTAACGCTTTTGGGTCAGTTAACAACTCGATTTTAATTCATAAATTAAAACAATTTCGATTTTTCATCTTGCGCCCTTAAACTAATAAAGAGTTATCTAACAACCCGTAGACAAGCTGTTTGCACTGGAGCCTTAGTTTCTGACTTTGTGGATCTAAAAGTAGGTATCTCACAAGGGTCATTGTTGGGACCCCTACTTTTTAGTATGTTTATTAAAGATGTTGTTGATGTAATTAAATATTGTGGGTACCACGTTTATGCCGACGATTTGCAGATATATTTTCCTTTTTCTCTCGGCCTCTTGGAAGACGCAATCAGCAATATTAATGATGATTTAAAAAGCATACATGACTGGGCAGTTAAAAATTATTTAGTTTTAAACCCAGCAAAATCGCAAAGCATAATAATTTAGAAAACATGTTTGGATGATTCTTATTTTCCCAATTTAATTTTAAACGGTCATATCATTCCCTACAGCTCTACCGTAAAAAACTTATTTTTAATTTTTAACAAAACTCTCACGTGGAATGATCATGTAAAAAATGTAATAAGAAGCATTTATGGTGGACTTATACGGCTGTGGAGAGTTTCGTTCTACATTCCTCAAGCTACAAGATTGATAGTGGTTAAAACATTGCTAGCTCCAATTATAACCTATGGTTCTCCTATTTATGGTGGGATGGATTCAATAAGCAAACAAAAATTAAATGTAGCTTTTAACTCATGCGTTCGTTTCATTTATTTATTGAGAAGGTTTGATCATACATCACATTTATCCCACTGTGTTTTCGGTGTTTCATTAATGTCACATTTCACTATTGAATCTTGTAAATTTATCTTTGAATTAGTACGATCTCGAACCCCCACCTATTTATACGGGAAACTTGAATTTTCAACTTCTTTGCGTACAAACAATATAAATATACCAAGAAGTTCAACATTGCAGACACGCAGATCTTTCTTCGTAATTGGTGCCAGAATTTTGAACAATTTACCTGCTCCATATAAAACAATTATAAATTTAAACAATTTTATCTGCTCTTCGAGTAATCACCTTCAGAACCCAGAAGAAGCGTTGCATTTTCACTGCTTATTTGTTCAATAATTACATTTATTTTTGTTTTTCCTATGTAATTTTTTTTTCTCTTTTTTAAATATGCCTACAAGTAATAATTTAAAATCAAAACTTTTTATAAAATGTTTAATTTTGTATTAATAATTTTTTGTTTTAATATGAATATTTTTATACATACATATATAAATATGTATCCTTCACTTTGTAATTAGAAAATGTACATATATATTTTTAAGCCATAAATGAGATCTGATCTCAAGGCTTTTGTAAATAAATAAAATGAAATGAAATGAAATGAAATGAAAGTAGGTAACGTAAACTCTCTATAGTCCACAGATTAAGTTTCTTTTAAAGACAAGACCAATTTTAAAAAAAAAATGTTTTATATACTAATTCTTTAATTTACGTTGATGATGTAATTGTGAATAAAATAGAATTCATTTAGCAAGGACAAAACCTATGGAAGTTAGTTCAGACACGTGCCAATCTATAACATTCGTCACTACCCCTACCGGCATATGGAAGAAAAATTCAAAAGAACCTACTCCTGAAAAATGGAAACCCTCAAACGAGTATTTTTACAGAAATGTCAAACGTAAGCGATGAAATGGAGGATAGGCAATAAAATCTCTTTTAGAAGCATGCAACATCATAGGAGTAAATGGAGACAACACTAGAAACAAGAACCCAACGAAAATGGCGAACTCCAGTAGTGATGTGCCACGATGAAAAAGTACTACCCAATGATGTGCAGAAAATGAGTTGAACCCCTAAGGATATGGTAAATTCGCATATGAGTCAAAGTCTTATAAGTTTTAGAAAAAGCATTAATCACTATCAGGAAACCTAAAGAGAAAGGAGAAAACAAGAATTAAGTATTTAAAAACAAAGTAGTAATTTATTCGGATTATATAAGTAGTGAGGGTAGTCAACTAATCCATGTGTAATAAAGTCAGTTTTTGCTGATATAAATAATGGTCGAACACAAAAGAGGTAGTTGAGGTAGAAAAACGAATATCAATCAGAAGAGAGATAGAAATATTTTTTTTTGTACTTAGACTGGAAGATAAAGAGAGATATGATAGAAGGGTAGAAGTAATGAAAATAATGGTAGTGAATATTGAAAGATAGACAAAAATAATTAACCTAAGGTAAGAAGCAGTCTTCCGCTAACGTCGCAGACCTTAAACGAAAGATCAAGTTGCGACCCGAAGATTAACTAAATTTTCTTTTATCGAAGAAAAAGAGTACGGGACGATAGAAAAGTTAAGAAATGTTAGTTCACGATAACTCGCATCTGCGAAAAGTAAAGACCGATCAAATAAGATAAATTATCTTTAACAAATCTAGTACTTAACTAATCGCAATCCGACCTATAATAACATTTCAGCAAAATTTACTAAGGTAAAATCCGAAGGTGCATCGACAAAGATGAAAAGAAAACTATCGACATACTTATTTATTTATTTCTGTATGAAATCTGTCCTAAATACTTACTTTTAGTGAAAAAATTTCTCGTATGAAAATTTACCATGCCAATTTCTCCTGAAAGAAAAAAAAAATTACCAATAATTCGTTAGAAAAAATATATTCTTCACATTAGAAAAACTTACCAATAAACGATAACCTTCAGCCTAAATACTTATTATTGACACGAAATAGAAACAAGATGTAAATCAAACTAGACTATCACTTCATGTGACTCATAGTGTAAGCAGACCACAAGTCGGTAAAGTAAACAACGTCAGTACTAGATTTGGCGGAAGAGGAGTAAATTTAACTACGGCCAAGGTCATACTTAACGTTAAATTGAAGTTTCGTAAAGAAAAGAATTCCAATTGTAAAAATCAAAACCTAAGGGTTGCAAGAAAATTTCAATAAAAGTCTTTTCGATTCTGTCCATCAAACAATAGACATTTATAAAAAATAAAGAGGTAATTAAAATAAAGAAAGTAAAAGTGAAATTTAGAAAAGAAAATAAGTGAAGATTAAGGAGTAAAAGAAAGATAAAGAAATAAAAAGGATACTAAAAAGAACATTAAAAGGAGCAGCGAAAATAAAAATTTGGATAATCCAAAAGCTCAGGTGAGAAACATACTTATAGTTAGAATAGTCAAAAGTGAATTTTTATGTACATAATAGTTCCATAGGTAATGTAAAATCCCCTAGCCATCAACAGAAAAAGTTTTTTTTTGATTTTTATTAAAAATACATTCAGTAGCAAAACTTTTAGTGCATGCGGATTAAGACGCAACGCAAACCAGAGCTTGATCCCATGCAAATCATACAAAGGGTGACTCTGGAACATCGTGATAATACCGAAAGTAATCCAAGCCAAGACATTTCCAAGAATAATCCAATTGGAAAAGGTGTCAAAGGGAGTCTTAGTCGAAAAGTCGGTCCAAGAGTGTGCGTCCATGGGAGTAGAAATAGTTCACGAGATTTAGCAGAAAATCCTAATCGAGCCAGGTAAAAATATGTAGAAAAATTTCTAGTTAATCAGAAAAATTTATGCGTTTGCAATAAGTAAACGTGTTAATATGTGCGTTGCATAAAAGGCGCAAAGATACGCATATGAATTACAAAAAGAAGTAAAACACGAAGCCAGAATATGAAAATAAGTTCATTTCTTGTAGTGGAAGTGCTTTTTTGAGAAATTTTAGTCTTTGAATATGAAAATATGTAAATAAGTAAACGTGTTAATATGTGCGTTGCATAAAAGGCGCAAAGATACGCATATGAATTACAAAAAGAAGTAAAACACGAAGCCAGAATATGAAAATAAGTTCATTTCTTGTAGTGGAAGTGCTTTTTTTGAGAAATTTTAGTCTTTGAATATGAAAATATGTAAATTTACAGGCAGCTACAGAATCACAAAAGTGGCAGCGGGAGTAACTGGGAACCTCAGTGGAAGCGGGACATTCATCTAGAAACAAAAGTGTTCACCCCCACAAACAGTTTACTAGCCAAAAACTCCGCCCACTCCCAGAAGATAGCCTGCCTGGGTTTTTATGCTGGGCTGAGAAGAAAATTACGAAAAAAACATATTATCAAATTTAGTCGAAGTACTTAATCTACTTGATCCTAAATGGTAACAATATCTTGAAGAAGGAAGAAAATATTTATATCAGCACCCCATTGGTCTGATAAAATATTAAAACGAACAAAGTGGGAAAAAGTTGTTATGCGGCTAGCAACCAATTCCAACACGGGATTCATCTTGTCGACATCTTCTTACTTCGGTAGCAAGTTGGAAATTTTCATCATCAGAACGAGCACACACAATAAGTACCATTTTTGAAATTTTTTTAATTCCCAATTTTATTCGAAGCAAAGGTATGAATCTTAAATATTTTTTTTTATTGCCATATTTATTTTTGAAATTTAATATTCTTTTTATACTATAACTATCGAAGTGTATACATCTGAAGTTGTAGGTATTAGTCCCTTAAAAAGAAAAAAAGAAGAAAATTCAATATCCTTGTTCACTCTATAAAGAAAAAAAAATATATATACATATTCTTATTAACTGATTTGGAAAACGTTTGGAGCAAATATTGTTCAACTCATTAAAATTAATTTGATTCCTCTTAAATTTCAATATTTGTTGCACAACTGGTTATCATATCAAAAAAAAAAGAAATCCTATTAGGATGTTATAAAGGAACTGAATGTTCTAATCACTTATAAAATAAAAAGAAAATATATATCCTTTTCTGTGAAGAAATACCGCCATCCAAGAGAACCTCGTCCTACATAGAACGTGGCTCAATCTAAAAAAAAAATTAGTACTTACGTGTACCTACTTTAAAAAAAAATATCACGATATGCTTCTCATGTAAAATTGAAGAACATAAAAAAAAAATAGATCTGATTTCAATAAGACTCATAGTATCGTGTCGTTTATGATTGCTTGTCATTGTTATTCCTCTATTATCATTCGACGAAGTCCTGAAGCATCGTAGACTAAAACCTAAAACAATAAAAAAAAAGATTAACTAGCGCTGATCATATTAAAATCTTTTTTTTGTTTGGATATATTACCTTTAACATACTTTATCTTGTCTGGTCGTCATGCGACAGGGTGCACCTTTTCCATCGTCGTACCTTTTTAGAAAATAACATATATATTTATTATACTTTTTATAACTATATTGAAAAATTTAACCCTTACTTTTCACAGCGTTATATTGTTATTATTCTATTTTTTTATTTATTGTTGAAATCCGAAACTCCAATCTTTTGGTGCTTTTCGAAGAAAATTTTTATTCTTTTGGTTTTGGGAAGGGATTCTTTTGTACAGACTCTTAGTCTTTTGTCAACTTTCTCACTTTTAAATAATTTACTTAAAATTTCCTTCCGGTGGAAGAACTTATTTTCGAAGATAGTTCGCTATAAAACAAAAAAAAAATCTATCAATGTATGTTAATTATTGTTAACATTTTACAATCCCGCGATAAATCTGAATATACTACTGTGTATAATCAGTCGGTTAAGAACGAAGTCCTTTTGAATCTAAGGATCACTAGAACGACTACCTTGACTGGCATAATCTCAGATATATGCAGAGTTAAGCGATCGATATAAAGGTTCAAAAGGCCAACTGTTTACTTATTCGTTATTTTTATCGATTTTTTAATTATTCTTTGTACCGATTATTTGAAAATATTTGCCGAAATATTTTCTTTTCGCGCAGAGAGGGGAGGTGAATAACTTCCACCCAAAATCACTAACGGCCTGACTAAGGTCTAATCTCGCGTTCGTCAAGAAAAAAAAAAACAAAAAAAAAACAATTCAAATTCTTTTGAATTCACATCCACTAATTTATAGAAGATCAAAGGCAGCAGTTTTTCTCTTGATATTTTTGTATTGAGATCCTTGGTTCTGAAACTTTTTGAAATAAAATTTGTATATTCAGTTCTGAAGAATTTATAGTAAACGTATATTTGAAAGTGTATAATAACATGGTCGAAGAACCAATTTCAAGTTTCAAATTACAACTATTTCAGAAATAAACAGATGTTAATGTTATTGTATAATTTGGTTAGTAATAGTATGTATAAAAAAAAATACTTTTTTGAGCTTAAATAACTAATTGTTAGTTTTTAAGATTTATCTAATAAAGATTGTATTAGTGATTGAAGTTAAATCAATAATTTTTCAATAATTTTTTTTGGTTAGTTAAATATGCGATGACCATCAATCGCAGGGAAGTTTTTCTTTTCGCATTTTTTTTTTATTATAGCGTAACATGAAGACTTAGAGTAGTAAGGATAAGGAGTCATGACTGGAGTTATGAACGCAATGTCCTAGGTTGTGTCTTTCTAGCTACAACAAATAACGACAACCACAACAACAACAACAACTACAAGTCAATCTTAGGGAAGTTTGACGGTCTAATCTTAAAATGAGGTGGAGTGTAGGCACTGGATTTTCTTCAGAGGGATGTAACTACAAAAATTACCGCCAATGGGTATGTCAGCGGGAAGTTTCCAGGAGAGTAAAAATCTTTTCGTTACTTTTGGTCGGGAAGTTAGGCGATAAATACATCTGTTTCTCCCACATTAATAAGGGTTCGTATAAATTTAATCGGATGATAAGGAACATAAGGATGGGTTAAAGGGTAAGGTAATCCGAACGGACTGTCATCATCTTGTCCTATCAATGAAAATTTCTTTAATCTTCTAGTATCCTCTTCTACTCTAAATAAATATTTATTTTCTAAACTGGCCCTCCGGCCCTTAGCTTTCCAGCTTAGCTTTTAAATTATCTGAGTCAATCGATATCTAGATTCCAGGTCCAACTAATATGTAAACCTACTACTCGCTTTTGCAGCACCGACTCACTTCCCTGTATGACTGAGCCAGCTGAAGCAACTTTTTAGGACCTGAAGCAGCAGTCGAGCGGTAGTACCTTATTCCTCCAAGTCGAACACCTAAATAATTCTTTTCATTGTTTAGGGTAGTTGTCTTGTGGAGATGTGATAGGTATTTTATTAGGAGCCATTGGTTTTTATTTTTTTGTTCTCGTTTAGTCTGTTCATTGAGAAAGTTTATCTATTGAATAACTTTAATCTCATTTAGGGTCAAGGGGATTAAATACCTCCTAGGAAATAATTCTCATATAGACACATTTTCTCAATCGATGATCGGACCCATAGATGAGGAGGGTAGTTTATTCTCTATGATTAAGCAAATAAATTACTGAAGTTCAAGGCAACTTTTAAGGTTTTGTTAACCCGTGTACATGACACTTACGTACACTAGATGCGATTGTTTGGTGAATCGACTACGAGACGGTCCTGGCTCCTCTAAGCGACTTAAGACTTGCTCAAAGGAGATAGAAACCGTTTCCGACTTAATTCACTGAACAATAGTGTTGAATATTTTTATGTGTAGTATTCTAAAATTGTTATATGCTTTCACCAACCCTTAAGTTTTGAACAATGACAACTAGCTCTTGTGATTATTCCTGTTTTTTACCGACTAAGAAGACTGAACGGTCAACTATCTAATCACTTTGAGTCAAATATCTCAATGAATAGTGACTCTCATGTTCCCAACATAAGAGATGAACGTCTTCTTCATGGTTGTACAGTTCTGTCCGCTTTATAGATTGATATCTCCCATAAGTTTCTATTACATGTAATGACGCCCAATATGAGACAGCGAAGTTTTCCTAGCGTGAAAGATTTTATATTTGCAGATGTCACAGACTCGGTTCAATAATCATTGAGTTTCGATCTCATGAAGTCGATGTTAGGTGTGATAGACATTTATCTATCCAGTGGCTTTGTCGATTTTTCCCATTACAATCTGGACTACCACAAATATATGTAAGGAATCTGAAAGCCAATGATGTTTTCTCACTAAAGTTATGCAAAGGTCTGATAGCAACCTACATAAAAAGATTTTATTAATTTCGCTTCGAAGTGGCTATTCCCCATCTATAAACTGGAATGCACTTGCGTTGTCACATAATGTCCCTTTTTTTCTGAATGCTTACAATAAAGAAGACTGGACAAATATCTTCTGAATTCATGTCAGTAGTGGATGATGAAATATATAAATTGCATGTTGAAAGGCAATTGACTCGCCGATTACAGTCGCTTAAACCTGAGCTTGGGTGGTAATAATTATTTTAGGAAAGACCTTTCGGTTGAAGATATGAGTTTAATTTTTAAAGTTCGAACTGAAATTTGGTTGTTTACATTCTGTTTTTTTATTTCTTATTTTTAATTTTTAATTTATTTATGTTTTTAATAAAGTTTATAAATACTCGAAAGTATATTTTCTTAACCAAAACCTGCTTCAAAAGTCGTCAAAGGCATTTAGTTCGTAAGCTATGTAACAAATTACATACATTTGAACTTATTTTTTTTTTTCGTTTCACAATGTCATGTCAAAATGACATTTAGATACTAAAACGACTTTACTACGGATTTAAACCTCCTATGAACCAGTTTTTGCTTACCTCGCCTCTAATCCGCGTGTTTATTTCTTATAAATAAGCTTTTCCGGATTAGAGTATAGTAGTAGTAACTTTACTTAGTCATTAAAACGAGTTTATAAATAAGGCTGTATATGATCTCTCTGTAACCTAAATCAACCTAAATCCTACTTTACAGGAAATACTAAGACTTTATTTCGGTTAAAGCTTTTTATCTTCCGATAAGTTTATCAGTGTTTTAAATGTTGAGATGGGCTGGAAATTGCTTGTGCGATATATCTCATATGCAGAACATTATAGAAACTTCTATAAAAATTTGTTTTGAATATTTATATCCTTATTTACATTTTGTTGATGGTTATGACCTTTTGTGAATTATATGTTATAAGAAACGGGCTTCAGGTCAGATGAAACAAAAATATTTATGTCACTACTTTTAGTGCATTTACTTTTAAGTAAAAAACTAAATACAAAAAAACAACTGCATAAAGCAAGTCTGCACTCAACAAAGTAAAATTGACAAGTAACAAATATTTATTTACTCGAACTGGAAGCTTTTTGTTCCCTTTCCCTCTATTAGCTATTCATATTGCTGGCTGACATCTTCTATACCAGTTCGCCGGTTTAGTTATGCTTTTTGTTGGAGAGGTTACGTTTTCATGTTAAGACTAAATAAATAAATTTAAAATCTTGCAGCAAAAATTGTGCTTGATTTTTTGAAAAAATGATAATAAATGTTGATTTTTACCGATTTCTTACTTAAATAATCCTTCAAGATGTAGTTATGCTTTTAACTAGAGAGGCTACGTTTTTATGTTTAGCGGAAATAAATAAATTTAAACCTCTCTGGTCTAAAAGATCTAAAATGGAAATTATAAACCTATATGTATCTAACTAGACGTATTCTGATACTTTGCATTTGCATTTTATGTCATATTAGTTTAGCATTTACCAATTCCATTGTTTTTTTTGTAACAAAACGTAGAAAAAACATTTGTTTGACAAAAAAATAAATTTAAGAGAAAGTATAACAGTTTTGTTACACTTGTAACATTGTGGCAACCTTGAACAGGACTGGGCCAATCGAGCTTCGAGATTATTTGTGAGAGAGAACTCTGGATTAGGTCATTAGGTGTATGAAGACTTTAATCTAACTTTAATCTAAGAAATACCTACATAAAAACATACCATGTAATGTAATGTAATATGAATGTTTCAAATGGTGATTTTTGCAAATCTTTGCTGTTAAAGTGAAAAGGAGTAAAAAGAATAGTATGTAACTAATATGCATTTTTGTATGGCATTTTCAATTTAGTGTTCTTAAGGTTTTTTTTTTAGGAGAAACGAAAACGCAGTTTTATGTTTTTAAGAAACTTTAATTTTCTTAAAAAGTTAAATAAAAATCATGTGGAAAATTTCTAAAATAAATCAACCAATAGGTAAAATCTTAATGCAGAAAACTTTTATTTTAAAAATCCTATAACTAAATCGAAGCGGATTTTTTCCAAGGAAGTCTCATAAAATTTCTTTCGGAAAAGATTGTCTACTTTTTTCCTTGGAATTTTTAACTCTTTTCGAAGTTAATTCATGATTGGAGAGAATGATACGAGGGAAAAAATCCGAGGGAGAATTTATTTGCTGAATATGTTTCTCACATTTATACATAAGTTTAATTGGCATGCCAACTGAAAAATCTGTTTACAATTGTAAAAAGCGGAACAAAAATATCTTGCAAATGTTATCTACCTATATTCAATAACAAAATTTAATTTTGTCATCGATCTCCGCTATGATAAATCGTCAAGGAAATTCCACTGGCGCACGAAAACAAGTGAATCTAAAAAAGAAAACTGATCACTTAATCCCACCCAAACACATAATATGTATGTAACTGTAGTCTTTAAGAATATTTGTAGATACCTACATATTTGTGACAATCTATCTACTGTTATTATTTCTACCTCCAGTGCGTTTATGGTGTGTTTATCAAATTCAATTGAAAAGTAAGCGTACTTTTGGATGACACAAACTTAGTTTAATGTGTATCAGTCACACATTTGATCACTCTCTCGCCTGCGAACCGATTCCGATGTGATGTATGGCGTGGCCGGTGGGGATGGATGATCATCTCGTACGTTACCCGCTTTTTATTCTTAAAAGCATATCTTGAATACTTGTACCACAACATATCATCAGTAACGCGCATGTAAAAGAAGATAAACACGTCGAATGACAGTAGACAATACTCATGTATCCGACGTACACAGAAAAAAGATTTTATATATTTTTGATGTCTCTTAATTGAGAAACAAAAACACAGATTAATTTTTCAACTCAAAACGATGGATATACTACACAATGTAGATACATAATCTCGATTATCTCACTTAGATTTTAAATTCTGGTTTGAGAATAATCACGAAAAAAGTTAAATCCAACTGGACTTATTAAGTAGGTATAAATGCTGTATCTTCTGTCATAGACCTTCCTTAAACCAAAAATTACTTATCTGTCCACCTTGTATTTTTTTTTTGTAAATAAACGTGTTTGCTCTGAATTTTCTCTTTCTTTGCCAACAAAATCTTACATACCTATTGTATCTTTATCAAATATGTATCCGCAGTGATGTATAGAAACCAAGTGCGTATGGTTTTTTTTTGTAAGAAATAAGTAAATTAATTTGTAAAGATAGTTTTTTTCTAATTATGAATGTGCATAGATATGTTTATACATTCTGATGCATTCAATAAGGTGCTGTGCTATACAATTTATACATTAAAATATAACAACTTTTAACGTAGATTGTGTTGTTTATGTGCGTTTAAGAAGGCTATCTTATAGAAACGGGTTTGAACAGATTAAACACAACCTAACTAACCTGTGAATCTTTTCATAATGAATACAGAGTGATAAGGAGTAGCAAACAATAATTGGATTTTCACTGGAAATTTATTTTCGAAATACTGGATCTTTACATAATATAAAAATAGACATACAGCGTAAATGATGTGCTATGTCGATGCAATCAATAAGAATTTTCTAAGGATATGGATTTCCTAACTGATCCAATATTTGGTAAGTATTTATTTACCTACTTTTATTTAATTACACCTACTCTCGATATTTATAGATGTTATAGAAACAATTTGCTATGAACTTATATGAAGTATTAAAATAGTGATGAAAAGTCATAACAAATAGGAAATATTTACAATTTATAGACAAGGGATGGGACTGTCAGCATTAAACATTTTTGTAACTGTCTATCTCTATTTCTCTAAAAGAATATTATTACTATACAGGGTGATCGGTATAAAGTGCACCAAAGAGGTTGGATTGAGACAAGAAAAAATCGTGTGATAGGGGGGTCTATTACCCCCCGTTTAAGCGGGAGGGCAATTTCCTGAAAAATTGTCTTAAAACAGAAAACGAATTATTATAAAAGAACGGAACAACCCTTAATTCCATGCTTTGCCTTTTCCAAAAGCCAGAAATCTATTCCTTTATGTCTTTTTTCAAATAAAGTTATTTTAGTGTGAATAGATTTTGAAAATTAGTTTTCAAACTCAAACTTTTGAAAAGAAAAAATTTCGAGTTTTTCAAAATTTAATGTAATTCAGTATAATTTTTTTTTTCTGAAATTCAATGCTCTTATTAATTTTTAGTCAAAAATATGATGCTTAAATGTCTTACACTGTTTGAGAAAATTAAAAATAACGAAAACCACCTCTTCAAAATAAGCAATTTTTTTAGTTCTTACGTGACTGGATTTTTATGTAATATAATGGATATACAAGAATAATTTTTTCTTTATTATTTTTAAATATCCAGAATGTTATTAGCATCGGTGTCGTAGGTAGCCCTTTGGGGGCCCCCTTTTTTCTTTTTTTTTTTTTTTCTGAATTTCAACAAATGCATTTATTAAAATGAGTTTAGTTTAAAATTTAAAAAACCGAGGTAATGGAATAAGAAGGTTTCCTTGAAATAAATGAAGTCAAAACAAATGAATTTAAATTGAGTCATAAGAACAAGCCCTGCAAAAATCAACGTTGATTGTTAAGTGGTTAGATCATTTTTGATATCAATGGTTCGGTTTTAATCGGAGTAAGAATATTTAGCCGTGTGTTTTATTAAAACCAGAAAGAACATTGAAAGAATGAACAAAAATTGATGCTTACCATAGAACAGAATTTTTGACGCGCACTATACTGCCGCTCACTTTAAATTATTTGAGTTTATGATATATTCATGCTCAGGATATTGTTATTATGATGTATTATTATTTTATAACGGGTGATTTTTTAGCTGGTTTGGTTTTGGCAACACTGGTTTTGACAGCTGACGTGTGTTTAGTACCTTGTGTCACTGTCAAACAGCTTCAGTTTGGTTTGCAATTTAACCATGGATCGTCTTACAAATGAACAACGCTTGCAAATTATTGAACTTTACTATCAAAATTCGTGCTCGGTTCGAAATGTTCATCGCGCGCTGCTTCCATTTTATGATCGGCATTCTCGACCTTCTGAGCAGTCTATTCGGAAGATTGTGACCAAATTTCGCACCAAATTTACTTTGTTGGACATTAAACCACCAACACGTTTACGTACTGTGCGTAGTGAAGAAAATATTGCGGCCGTATCAGCTAGTGTGACAGAAGACCGCGAAATGTCGATTCGGCGCCGTTCCCAGCAGTTAGGCCTTTGTTACAGCACTACGTGGAAAATTTTGCGGAAGGATTTGGGCGTAAAGCCTTTTAAGATACAGCTGGTGCAAGAACTAAAGCCAGCCGACCTACCACAACGCCGAATTTTTGGTGAATGGGCTCTTGGAAAGCCGCTTTTTTATCGAAAAATTGTGTTCAGCGATGAGGCTCATTTTTGGTTGAATGGGTACGTAAATAAGCAAAATTGCCGCATTTGAATGAAGATCAGCCAGAAGCATTGCAACTGCTACCAATGCATCCCGAAAAAGCCACTGTTTGGTGCGGTTTATGGGCCGGCGGCATTATTGGGCCATATTTCTTTAAAGATGATGCGAATCGCAGCGTTACTGTCAATGGTGAACGCTACCGAGCGATGATAACAAACTTTTTTTTGCCCGAAATGGAAGTTCTTGACTTGCATGATATGTGGTTTCAACAAGACGGTGCCACATGCCACACAGCACGCGAAACAATGGCGCAATTGCGAGGCGAGTTTGGTGAACAGTTAATTTCACGTTTCGGACCGGTAAATTGGCCGACTAGATCGTGCGATTTGACACCATTAGACTATTTTTTGTGGGGGTATGTCAAGGCTAATGTCTATAGGGACAAGCCCGCTTCGATTGACGCACTGGAAGCCAACATCCATGCATTCATTCGTGAGATACCGGCCGATATGTGTGAAAGAGTATGCCAAAATTGGACTCAGCGGATGGGCTACCTGAGACGCAGCCGCGGTCAACATTTGCATGAAATTATCTTTAAACATTAAATTGCAAGGTTCAAACTATCAAATAAATATTTCATTAATTTTTTCGAATTTTTTGTGTTTTTTTTTTTTTAAAGTTCTAAACCTCTTAAAAAATCACCCGTTATGTACTTAATATTAAAATAAACTAATTTCATAAGCAACAAAATCCAGCAATAAAATGTATTGCTATATAATATATATCTATTCAATAACAATTCTGTGTTATTTGAAATTACAACGATATTTTGTTTTATAGTGTGGGAGATGAAATAGAGAGAGAATGATTTTTTAATGTCAAAATGGGACTTTGTG
Organism: Baccha elongata; assembly: GCA_951217065.1. Lineage (NCBI taxonomy): Eukaryota > Metazoa > Arthropoda > Insecta > Diptera > Syrphidae > Baccha > Baccha elongata. The sequence goes on from CATNUY010000087.1 coordinate 185,075, forward strand.
ATGCCAGGAGAGAGGGGACTGAGAATTAGGCCCTTTGAAGAATTTTTTTAGTATGAAAAAAAAAACAGCACAACTACGATTTCGCAAATACATTTCGATCACTTTTATATTTATAAGAAAAATCAGAATTAATTTTGGTTTCAAATTTTTGTTGCGGAGATTGAAAATTCCATCGTTTGTAGAATCACCAATACACGTTTTTTCTCTTAGATTAAATGTTTCCTTAAAAGATATTTATTTTTGTTAACAGATATAGGCACTCTTGATAGTAGATAAAATTAACTCTTGAAAAGTGGGCTATTTAACGCTCAAATGATTCTTTCAAGATTCTTAAAGAATGCTAGAGGAATGTTTTTTTAGAATATGAGCTATTGAGATTTACTTGGGAAGCTTTCCTCAACGCTAGCTTATTACTCAACGCTGGCTTATTCCTAATTTTACTTGATTATAGTGCTGAATTTAATGCAATTCATATAAATGTTTGGCTTTTCAAAGCTTAAGAACGGAAAAATGCTCCGATTGTATTTTTTCCTCTTAGATGGATTCTCCGAATAATGGCGAGCCATATTGCCGCTAACTTCGTTAAGGCCCTTACTACATTTTTACTTTTCTAAAATGAAGAAGAAATAACTGTTTCGCCTTCCGCAATAAATAACGTGAAAAATACTAAAAAATATGTGTCCTTAAGCTCAAGATGTGTTTAATTTTTTGCTTATAATAACGGGTGATTTTTTAAGAGGTCTAGAACTTTAAAAAAAAAAAAACACAAAAAATTCGAAAAAATTAATGAAATATTTATTTGAATCGATAGTTTGAACCTTGCAATTTAATGTTTAAAGATAATTTCATGCAAATGTTGACCGCGGCTGCGTCTCAGGTAGCCCATCCGCTGAGTCCAATTTTGGCATACTCTTTCACACATATCGGCCGGTATCTCACGAATGAATGCATGGATGTTGGCTTCCAGTGCGTCAATCGAAGCGGGCTTGTCTCTATAGACATTAGCCTTGACATACCCCCACAAAAAATAGTCTAATGGTGTCAAATCGCACGATCTAGTCGGCCAATTTACCGGTCCGAAACGTGAAATTAACTGTTCACCAAACTCGCCTCGCAATTGCGCCATTGTTTCGCGTGCTGTGTGGCATGTGGCACCGTCTTGTTGAAACCACATATCATGCAAGTCAAGAACTTCCATTTCGGGCAAAAAAAAGTTTGTTATCATCGCTCGGTAGCGTTCACCATTGACAGTAACGCTGCGATTCGCATCATCTTTAAAGAAATATGGCCCAATAATGCCGCCGGCCCATAAACCGCACCAAACAGTGGCTTTTTCGGGATGCATTGGTAGCTGTTGCAATGCTTCTGGCTGATCTTCATTCAAATGCGGCAATTTTGCTTATTTACGTACCCATTCAACCAAAAATGAGCCTCATCGCTGAACACAATTTTTCGATAAAAAAGCGGATCCTCGGCCAGCTTTCCAAGAGCCCATTCACCAAAAATTCGGCGTTGTGGTAGGTCGGCTGGCTTTAGTTCTTGCACCAGCTGTATCTTAAAAGGCTTTACGCCCAAATCCTTCCGCAAAATTTTCCACGTAGTGCTGTAACAAAGGCCTAACTGCTGGGAACGGCGCCGAATCGACATTTCGCGGTCTTCTGTCACACTAGCTGATACGGCCGCAATATTTTCTTCACTACGCACAGTACGTAAACGTGTTGGTGGTTTAATGTCCAACAAAGTAAATTTGGTGCGAAATTTGGTCACAATCTTCCGAATAGACTGCTCAGAAGGTCGAGAATGCCGATCATAAAATGGAAGCAGCGCGCGATGAACATTTCGAACCGAGCACGAATTTTGATAGTAAAATTCAATAATTTGCGTTGTTCATTTGTAAGACGATCCATGGTTAAATTGCAAACCAAACTGAAGCTGCTTGACAGTGACACAAGGTACTAAACACACGTCAGCTGTCAAAACCAGTGTTGCCAAAACCAAACCAGCTAAAAAATCACCCGTTATAAAATAATAATACATCATAATAACAGTATCTTGAGCATAAATATATCATAAACTCAAATAATTTAAAGTTAGCGGCAGTATAGTGCGCGTCAAAAATGCTGTTCTATGGTAAGCATCAATTTTTGTTCATTCTTTCAATGTTCTTTCTGGTCTTAATAAAACACACGGCTAAATATTCTTACTCCGATTAAAACCGAACCATTGATATCAAAAATGATCTAACCACTTAACAATCAACGTTGATTTTTGCAGGGCTTGTTCTTATGACTCAATTTAAATTCATTTGTTTTGACTTCATTTATTTCAAGGAAACCTTCTTATTCCATTACCTCGGTTTTTTAAATTTTAAACTAAACTCATTTTAATAAATGCATTTGTTGAAATTCAGAAAAAAAAAATAAAAAGAAAAAAGGGGGCCCCTATATATTACATAAAAATCCAGTCACGTAAGAACTAAAAAAATTGCTTATTTTGAAGAGGTGGTTTTCGTTATTTTTAATTTTCTCAAACAGTGTAAGACCTTTAAGCATCCTATTTTTGACTAAAAATTAATAAGAGCATTGAATTTCAGAAAAAAAAATTATACTGAATTACATTAAATTTTGAAAAACTCGAAATTTTTTCTTTTCAAAATTTTGAGTTTGAAAACAAATTTTCAAAAACTATTCACACTAAAATAACTTTATTTGAAAAAAGACATAAAGGAATAGATTTCATTTTTCTCAAACAGTGTAAGACATTTAAGCATCCTATTTTTGACTAAAAATTAATAAGAGCATTGAATTTCAGAAAAAAAAATTATACTGAATTACATTAAATTTTGAAAAACTCGAAATATTTGAATTTATGAATTTAAATTGAGTCATAAGAACAGAAGCACTGCAAAAATTAAAGTTGCATAGTGGTAACATCATTTTTGCTATCAACTCAACGGTTCGTTTTACTCAGAGTAAGAATATTTAGCAGTGCTTTTTATTAAGATTGGAAAGAAAAATTATTTAGCATTGGAAAAATCAACAAAAATCGATGCTTACCATAGTACAGAATTTTTAAACCGAACTATTACCAAATGCAAAGGCCACACTGAGAGAAGGAATCGTTTGCTTCAAAAGAAAAAAATTGCCTAAAGAATGATATGTTTTCCAGCAGTTTTTATCAGTTCATTTAAAGCAAACTCTTAATTTCTTTTAGGACAAACGTTTTTGCTTGTATAGCAACCGTACAGTTCATGCACAAAAAATTGTTTCCATTATCATTATTTGTTTTTGTTTTTATATCTTGTTTGTGTTTTCCACCTGTAAGGATTTCTGGAGACATTTATTTTGTTTGAATATTATAATATTGTAACTAAAAATTATAAAAATTTCTAACTTTTCTGGGAATCGAAGCTGGATCCCTTCGCGTCAATAGACTAGATCGCTTACCGCTCGGCCGATCTCGGATATGAAATAACAACAATACCTAAATTTTTATCTTGAATTATAATTATTTCCTTTGAGAAATACAACGTATCAAACATCATTTTATTTTTCAAAACTTTGGTCTGGTTGACCATAAAACAACACAATTTTTGTTCTCTTAAATTTTTGTATCTGTAACATATAAGAATTGTTGTGCAACAAATCTGAATGATTTAGTTTTCGTTTGTTGACATTTCGGCCCAGTTTTTCAGTGCTATATCATCCCAGGGTTAGAGTTTAACTCCAGTTGTTGATCCTAGAAATATGCTTTTAAGTAAACTTTAAGCCCATCTCAACCGTCACACAAGTCAGATCGATTTCCATACAAAAGTTTCTGGTAATTATTCGAAGTGTTGTAATAAATTGCATATAGAAACATTCATTTTGTCGGTATTTCTCTTATTCACTCAAATCGTCGTCGTATCTAAAAATAAAGGGAGTACCTAATCAAATCCTATTCATTAAGCAGTTCGATTAAATTATAATAATTTGCTCCTAGCAATTATATACTGTGACAAACAGCAACGAGATTGCTTATGGAAAAAACGTTTGTTTACCTTTACCACGATAAACAAAACAAAATTAGCTTCAAACGAATGCGTACTTTTAAAATACGTTTGCAACTCTCGAATTACTTTTGTGCCAACTTCTTTACATTTGGTTTTCTGATTTTTTCTTATAAATATAGATCTGATTGAAATCTATTTCCGAAATCATAATTGTGCAGATCGCAGCTCATGATAAATCATACTAATATCGACAGTTGTTTCTGGCATTTAAATAAAAAGTCATATTTGATTTGAATAATGATAATTTATAAGATATAATTGTTTTTTATCAGTCCTCTGGGTCTGGAAAAAGTGGGTCTGGAAATTCTGTCTGTCTGTACGTTAGTCTGCATATATCAGCATTCAGCACCTACAGTCTAAATGGCTATACCGATTTACTTAAAATTTGGTATGAAGCGAGTTTGTAGACTATTCCTAAGAGGAGAAATTAAAATTGTTTTTAAGGTAAAAACATAACGGTACCTGCCATATAACGGTTTTGGCAAAGCTTAATTTTCTCGAAAACGGCTCCAACGAATTTCTCAAAAAAAAAAATATATCAGATGGTTTTTATTCGACGGTCTTTTGTCACATTGCAAAAAAGTTTATTAACGGTACCTCCCATAGAACCGTTATTTTCTTCTTGAGCTATCTCCTGAACGGGTTATCGATTTTTTTAGAAAGACCTAGATGATTTGATAAAAATTTGTTTCCAAAATTTAGCAAAAATGCTTAGTTTTAGTTTGGTTTAGTTTATATTTGGAAAATGGCTTTACTAAAAATTTTGTTTTCAATAAAATGCCCCAGAAGAAGTAAGGAAAACAATAGAAACGTCGGGATTAAAACGAAATAATTTGTTTTATTTGAATTTAGAAATCAAAAAGATTAAAAAAGCCAAATTAAACTAACATCAAACACAAAAAAAAATATTTATTATGCATAAAATGGAGAATTTTAGCACTTTAAATTGTCGTTTTCCAAATTCGTTAAAAAAAATTATAAAAATTATTAAGTAATATTTACTTTAAAATCGCTCTAACGATTTTGAATTTATTTGTTTTGTAAACTTGCATTCAGGCAAAACAAATTTCTGCATATATGATTTTCGTTTGAATCTTCATAAAAATTCATAAGATTTTATTGTACTTTTCATTTTTATTTACAGAAAAAATTATTAAGTTTATTTTTATTAAATTAAATTTTATTTTCGTGGCAACTTGTCTCAAGAACAAGTTTGTGCGACCCAGTCGTTAATTTTATTTTTTAAATAGCCATAAAATTGTTATTTTTTTTATTGTTTCGACTGGCCGCTTTCAATAATGTTAGAGGACAGTCTTACATATAACTAGAACTAATTTTTTCGACTTAAAGCTTTAAAAAAAAAATGCCGAAATTATAAGCATTTTATTCAACTTTTTGTAGAATCACCCATTTTACATATAATAACTCTTCGAAGATTCTGTCAAGATCTTCTGAATTTTAATAAACTTCTTATTAAGAGAAAGCATTTCTCACTGAAAGAGTCTCTCAAATTAGAGCAATGAAAAAATGTGACCGAGCCACCTTAGTATTTGGCTTTTCACTTTTGTGACAAGGTCAGTGTCGCTGTACAGCCTGTACAGTTCACTATTATATCTTCTACTCCATTAACGCAGATAGGACCATAGATCACACGGAGAATTTTTCTTTAAAAGCAGCCTAAAGCGTTTGGTCCACCTTTAGTAATGTCCATGATTCTGCCCCATAAATAAGGACCGGGATGATAAGTGTCTTATAAAGGGACACTTAAGTTGCTCGAGAGGGGGCTTTACTCTTTAGGTGCCTTCTTAGCCCAATGAAACAGCGATTGGTAAGTGTGATTCTTCGTTGAATCACAGCACTGGTGTTGTTTGCTGAGTTGCAGTATTTAACGACCTCAAAGTTATAGCTGTCTATGGTGATGTTTTGTCCTAGACGTCAGTGTTGGGTGTCCTTTCTTGTGGACAGCATATATTTGGTCTTCTCTTGATTCACCGTTAAACCCATCTTCTTGGCTTCCTTCTCAATACTCACGAAAGCATCACTGACATCACGCTTTGTTCTTCCCATTATGTCAATATCGTTGGCGTATGCGAGTAATTGTACGGACTTTTGAAAAATTGTGCCTCTGGTGTTGACGTGAGAATTTTGCACTGTTCTTTCAAGGATGATGTTAAAGAAGTCACATGACAGTGGATCACCTTGTTAAAATCCATTCTTCTCATCAAACGTATCAGTGAGCTCTTTACCGACTTTGATAGAGCAGCGTGAGTTCTTCATCGTCATCTTAAACTACGATCCTATGAAGGTTTCATTGTGCCTCAAGAAGAGTTTTTGGGGGTCAAAAAATGCAACTTTGAGGCTGTCTGGCAACCCTTAAGATCCGGCCTGATTGTCTGGCATTTCTGAATTGGTGTTAGTTAGAATTTAAACTACGATGCTATATAGGTTTCGTTGTGCCTCAAGAAGAGTTTGTAAGGTCCATTTTGTTGCAACTTTAAAAGCTTATAGCTCGGCTTAGATCCGCTACCTATTGGCCAGACTTTCCATTCCAAATTAAGACATAGATAATGAACCGTTATAGAAAGGTTTCGTCTTGCCTCAAGTACCTACTCCAAAAAGACCGCTGGCTCTCCTACTAGTAGAGCAGCTATGGTTAGCTCTGAAGCCCGATTGTTTATCATATAATAAATTGTTACTTGATAGATGTCTTAAAATCATTTTCCCAATTATTTTTTCAAAAACTTTAGAAAGGCATGGAAAGATGCTAATAGGTCTCAAATCAGAGGAAGAGTTCGAATCCGGTTTCTTAACAATGGGTAAAACTCTCGCAATTTTCCACGACTGAGGAAAAGTCCATCACTTAATCACTTCCTCCTCACTGACTACAATAAAATGCTCATGTATAGGGACTTACCTCGACGAGTTTGCTGAAGAGTTAACATCAAAGCCACAGACAGGGGTGGAATCACATAGGAAAAAATCATTGAGTTCGTCAGGGTCAAGAGAGCATTGGTAGTTTTTGATCTTGCCGATACCTATTTTACTAAGGTAGCTCCATAGTTTTTTAGGGCGTAGAGAGGTATTAAGTCTGGAAGAAAAATAGTTAGTTTTAGATGTTCTTATTAAGCAAGTGGCTAGATTGCGCGCTTCTGTCTGTGTTTGTCTGTGCTTCCACTAACGATCTAGTTTATTTCTCTTTTTGATGGTAATTTTTACATGTGTAGTGAACTATGAACAACAACTGTTTTGAAATCTTACCTTCTTAGAAGGAACATCAGTTGGAGCAAAAAGTTTTGAAAAGAGGTGGCTTTGTCATTAGCATTTGCGAAAAAGCGGCAATTGAGCCAAGGCGCCGAAGCAGTGGCATGGTGTAGGCTGTTCAAATCAAGAGAATTAATGTCTCTGTAAGTAAATGTTTCAGTGCAAGTTGAGTGGGATGAATTATTAATGTATGTGCAACAACTAAGGTCGTGATCAGAAATATCAAATGATATCTGATCGTACAGAAGCACAAACGAGAGGTCACAAGCAAAAATCAGATCTAAAAAGACTACGATAGCAACCAGGAACGAAGAATGTAGTTTACGTGGTGTTTACAATGTTCATACCGACTGACGACACTAAATCTTTCATCTGAAAGGCATACGAATCGTCTTTGAGCAGGTCAGCGTTCAAATCCCCGCACACTATAATATGCTCAGAATTGAACAGAAAGGGCAGAGAAAAATGGTACAGCAGAACAATTTCGGTTCCTATTATAAACGCAAGATATCAAGCACTTATTGTATAATTCGCTAACTTCAATTATTATGAACTCGATTCCAGGCCCATTAGACTTAGTAGTGATACAGTAAACTGCAACACCTCCGCCAATAGTTTCTGTTATTTTGTTATTTTTAAATAAATTGAAATTTGAGATGTTGTACATAAAATCACAAATATTAGGTTTAAACCAGGTTTCAGTCACACAGATGACATCAATGCAAGAAAAAAATAAAATAAATTTAGTGGCACTGACAGCACCGAAGAACCACGCCTAGTGACTTACAACTCTCAACCAATACTTTTGTGTGTGTTGTTAATTCTACGGGATTGGAGGGGACCTACATTTTTACGTCGAATCCGAACGACTAAGGTGAGAAGAACTTTTCATGACAATCAATGCAAGAAGAAGAAAACAAAAATCCCAAGTAATCCAGCTTATAATCATTCAGACTTCGTGCATAAAATAACAAACCCTCAAACCAACAAAACTTTTCGATATAATATTAACCAAATTGGTCGTCGATTTTTCATACCTACTGTTCCGTTCATTTACAACAAAATTTTGAGAATTCATAGTAAACATACACACATAAGCAAGAAAAAGTGCAACCAGAATTAAAAACATAAAAGATAAGATAACGTAATTATAAATATTAGTAAATAAAGATAGCAAAAAAAAAACTCAAAGCTTACAACAATTTGAAATCTTCTTAACATTTACATTTAAATTCTTAGTGTGCACAGCAAACTTTGATTGCATTTCTTTCAACAATGCGGTTTTGTTTCGTGTGTTTTTGTCATATATGGCTGATGGAGGAGACAAAGTAGCGGGTTTCATATTTTTTTATATATAGGGGAGAAGAGGGAGACTTGATCCTCTGGGAGACTTGTTCACCCCCCTATATCTACAGTTTCAAAAGAGTTAAATACTTTGACACCACTAACAAGTATCTTTCAAATCATATTCATACCAATGCATCTAAACCAATTATGATTCGGTTTCCAGAGAGAGTGCCAGTCTTTAGTTTTGTATAAGTGCGTAGATATTATTTTGCATTTTTGTTGCTTCTGCCGGAGTGTTGTTTTATGTTATAAGAACCACAAGTTATTTTTTTTATGTTTCCAATTGTTCTATGAAGAATTAAATGAAATTTTGGTTTAGTTATGTGCCAAAAATAAATAGTTATAATTTTTTTTTGTCAATGAACCCGAACTGGGAGACTTGGTCCCGTCGACTATGGGATGACTTTAAGTCTCCCGGAGGGGATCAAGTCTCCACAGTTTTGTTCAAGTATTCGTATACTTATGAAAAATTATTGGTTTTTACTTAAGAAAATTGCAATTTATATCGAATTTGACTCAGGGATCAGTCTTCCAAATTCGCTTTAACTATTTAAAACTAAGAGATGTTTGGTAATCCAAAAAAAGCGTCTTCTACGAAACGCAAATAAAAAGTTATGCTTCAAAAACTGCGAAAGGGATCAAGTCTCGATCTTCTCCCCTAGTAATGTATTTAAATTTTTATTTCTGACAAAAAAGGTCTTTTAATGTTTCTTAAGACACACGAAATAACAAAAAATAGATTCGATCAAAGTTCTTGCACTACACTTCAAATTTTATTAAAACTTAAGAGACTCAATCAAAAAAAAAACATTACTCATATGCCTGCGCACTCTTACCCTGACTATAGGGCAAGAGTTTAAAACTTTCTTTTTTTTAACAAGAAAAACAACGAAAATTAAAACAAAAAACACGTTATTTTAGTAATATTTATTTTGACAAAATATAGGGCTACCACAAAACAGTTTGCTGTGGCTTATAAAAGCTTTACTTTTCCAGAATTACAGCCCAAAATCGAAAGTTCGAACTTTTACCCCCAACGACTCTACCTGCCTTATAATGGTTCTTTTCCGATACCAGTTATCTTTTAAACGGCTGCACTAATTTGATGTTCTAAAAGTTTTGCTAGGTCGGATTAGTATTGCAATCAAAAATTTTGGAAACTATTTTTCTAAAAAGTTATTTTCTTTTGAATTCCATTTATGGAAAAAAAATTCGAACAATTTTAACTTTGATAAAATTTTATGTGAATGCTTTACGGTAAAAAGTTGACGAATTTCATAGTAATTAACACGATGGTTCCTTGCCACAAGAGCAAGTTCGTGAGACTATAAGAAGATTTGTATAATCTCTGTTTGATGTACATAAATAATAATAATTATATATTAAATTTTCAAAAAACGATTTCATGCGACACAGAATATAATTTTTTTTTTTTTTGTAAGTTCCTTCCTCGCAAATAGTGTAAGATTGTGCTATCCATTCGTGCTCACTATAATGCTGCATTGTTACTAGATTATTATCATATAATAATGGCAGACAAAAACATGCAGGTTTCCACATTTATATCTTTTATATTACAATCAGCCCTGCAAAACCGTTTAAAAAAATATAATTGTACCCAAAATCGTTTTCCCTAATCCAAAAATGGACCCTTTTAAGAGTTTTTCAGAAGGAAAAAAAAATACAAATCGCCATAGAAAGTACACACCATTTTCGTGCACAGCCTCTACTACTATACCACCCCGGTTCGGTCATAGACACTTAATATAACCTTCCAATGCCATGCCACTGTTAATTGGATGTTTGATCAATAACGGTTTTTTTTTTTCAACAGTACAGATACAAATTTCTTCCTTTTGCTTGCAAGTATTTTTGTAGGTATCGTTTTTAATTCGTTTGTGTGTTTTGTATCCAACTATGCGACTTCTGTCTTTAATTTTTGTTTTCTATAAGAATAAAAAAAAACAAGTCCCCCCCCCCGGCAAAATACACAAGTGTATGTTTATTTTGTAACTAAGGTCTGCAAATAAGTAGTAAAACTTTCCATTCATTTGTAAAAAAAATTCTCAGGTGAAAAGTGGCGGAAAGGCACAAAAAATTAAATTATAGTTTGTTTTTGAACGACGGCAGAATTAACTATAAACTGTTAAGACATGTGATATATATATCTTACATTTTCCACTTTGATGATGATCATCATTATCATACAAAGAAGGAATTACACTGTGAGAGGCAATGAATTTATGAAATTGATCTCCCACCCTCTGATTCTAACTCATAGAAGCGCATAATGCACATCATGCCAATGAAATTGTTGCACGAAATCCAAGACGTATCTAATCCATCATGCATCAATGAGATAAATAGTGAAAATTATAGTCTGTCGTTAGTCGGATACCATTCGAAAATAAAATTTAACAGATAAAACACAAGAAGTTAAAATACATTGCATTATAAAAAAACTATTTCTTATAAAATAAGTGAAAAAGTTAGTGAATGATCAGTGGCACTCTGAGTTCGCACAATATGTTATTTGTATAAAATTTCAAACGGAAAATAATTTTGATACCAGCTCAGAATGGAATACGCAAGGACAATTAATGGTAAATAACTTAATCGAACCGCAAACAGAGCCAGCTGTTAGAAATGAGTCCTCGCATGGCACTTCAGAATATTGGGACCTTTTAATAGAAAACTTTTTATAAATTTATATTTTAAACTCTCATTCTGTAATTCTGGATAACCCTGGAATGTCAAATAAGTCCAAGAACAACTTCCCATCTTATATAATAATATAACACTTAAATAGTACCATGACACTATGTGCAAAACAATAATCAAGGAAATAGAAGATATACTCGTAATAACTATTACGGTGATATGTTTGCTAGAGCTGAGGGGAATGTGCGAGAAGAATGAAAAGTTTTTGACAATATTTTAAGAAACAATAGAAATCGTATTGAAATCGATGGATGTATAGAATCTAACTAAGGTAGGATTTCAAATAAATTTAACGAGTATTTCAATGAAATCTCAGAGAAATTAAAACCGGTGGTTGAACCATGTATGAACTGTGATTGCTCCATTTCTTCTGAAATTCTTGTCGAAAATATTCAACCAAATAGCTTTGTCTTTGATTCAGTTTCATCGGCAGAAGTATACAAAGTTATTTTGTCTCTTAAGAACAAAAATTCGTTTACTAGTGATCCTATATCAAGTGTTTTACTAAAAAATATTTCCTTGTATATCTTTGATGTGTTGACCTTCTTATTTAACAGTAGTATAAAAATGTGCTGTTTTCCTGACCATCTGAAATGTGCTTATTTAAGTCTATTATTTTGGATTCTAACATGTTTTTCGTAGTTAGGAGCTTAACTCAGAGCTTACGTGACATCAAAAGTTCTGAAGGAGAATTTAATTTACCTTTCTGTGTTGTTCTGTAATGTTAAAGTGCTATATGGATCTCTACCAGTTTTTTCACATTTTTTTTTATTGACCTTTCGGCCAAGCCATTCGATCGCGGAAGATACGGACTGGATGAAATGTGATCTATATTCCACTCAAACGCAATTTTTTTTGATTCCGCAGAATTTAATGGCGGGCAGTTGTCACTAATTAAAATATGCGGTTCCCATGCCAGGCAAATATAGATTTCAATTGCATCACGACTTGTTTACTTGAATAACCAGTAAAAAAATGGAGCTATTTCAATTAATTTTTAGAAATAATCGACGACTAAGATATACATTTTCTTTTTCATTTCAAATAAGTTGATACCACCCTTAAACCATGGTATTGAGACTATATCGTGGGACTTTAATGGTTGCTTGTGATTATTATTAATGTGACGTTTGCAAGCTTCACAATTGCTTACCACATTGTGGATATCATGATTAATATTGGGCCAGAATACGTGATATTTGGCAAGATTTTTAAAACGTTCTATACCTAATTGTCCTTCATGAAGGAGTGAAAGCATTTGGTGACTAAGTGACTGCGGGATGATGAGATGGTTGCATATGAAGACTAGGTCATCATGGACCTGTATATCTTCTCGTATACTAAAGACAGGCATTACATGTGGATCAATAGACTTTTTATTATTCGGCCAACTATTTTTATGTTATGTTTTGACTCTTTCGAGTATTGTATCATTAAGTGTTGCAAGACGGATTTCATTTAATCTCGATTCAGAGGCCGACAGATTGACTTTTAAAAGATTACAATGTAGGCTTAACTCTGTATCAAATTCTGTCAATGATTGTTCTAACAATGGAGCACGGGATAAGGTGTCACCCACATACAATAAACATTTACCAGGTTTATAAGTAACTGACAAGTTATAAGACTGGATGGAGCCTTAGCATAAACCTCTGTAGATGGACTGGAATTTAATATAATGGTCGACTAAATAAACGAACTAGGGGTTTATGGTCAGTTAAGACTGTTACCAATCTATCGTATATTTATTGATGGAATTTTGTGTATCCAAATAATATTAATTTTCAATTTGTGCGTAATTTTCTTGGCTTGAAGTCAATGTTGCAGAAGAGCAAAAGCTATAGGTGAAGACTGGTGTGAGATTAATTATTATAAGTACCACCATTCCAAGAAATCGTTGAAGATCAGAGACATTTTGAGGACGTGGCATTTCTGAAATGGCTTTTATTTTGTGTTCGTCTAGACAGATTCCTTCACAAATAAATATGTGACCAATAAACTTAATTTCTTTAAGAGGAATTTTGATTTAGAAAAATTAAACTTTAAACCGATGGATTTTGCTCTTTCTAATACACATTTAAGTATATAATCGTGTTCTTCATTTGAAATTGCATTAATTAAAAAGTCATCAATGTTAATAACTACATTAGGTATATCGCCAAAACATTAAATCATTTCAGAGTGAAATATTTCAGGTGCTGCCAAAATACCAAACGGTTAACGTAAAAAACTACATCTGTCAAACGGGGTTACAAAAGTACAAAGTTTGGATGATTCGTAATCTAGTGGCAAAACCCAAAATCCAGAATTTGCATCTAGAGAGCTAAAAAATTGCGCATTACACAAGTTTGATCTACATTCGTCAATATTCGGAAATTGATAATGTGACCGTAGTAAGGCTTTGTTCAAATTTCGGGGATCGGGGCACAGTCGCAAATCTCCATTTGTCTTTTGAACTAATACTATTGAACTTACCCATTCATTTGTTTCCTCTGTTTTGACTATTACGCCCAAACTTCTATCCGCTTGAGCTCGTTTTCAAGCGGATTTTTAAGGCTGAACATACATCAAGTTTTATATTTAAGTTAATTTCTTTTTATAGGCACCCGAGACCTTCTTTAAATTCGTTTAAATTTTTTTAATTTTCATTTTTAATGTTGAATTTAACTTTTTTATATTCTTGAACACTTTTGGGGGATTCCATTATCGCGGGTGCAACATTTAGACACTTTAAGGGTTTCTTTTTAATATAATTAAAAACGTTTTTAATGAAGTTAGTATTTGAAGGGCTACATTTTATGCAGTTCTTTTTTTATTTGTTTATAATAGTTCAAATAATACATACGTACAAAAACTAATGAGAAATGTTTAAAGCACTATCGCGGATGCAACAAAAATATCCCGTGTTTTCGGACCCTTGTACAAAAAGCACTTAGTTTGTTAATTGCGTGAAACATTTTTGTACATATTGAGTTCTTATTTTGAAAATTGATAGACGAATAAAACACTTGGTAAAGAAATATTTTAGGAAAAAGCAATAGTTAATAATTTATTCACTTCTGAATTCACTTTCTTAATCGCGGGTGCAACATCATATTATCGCGGGTGCAACGCGTCCAAATTGGGTAACTTTAAAAGTCATTATGGTCACTGAAATGAACGATATAAATCACAAAACAATTTTCTATACTAAGCTAGTGCATTTATTTTTCACTTAGTGTTCAAATTTTGGGTTCAAATATGTGAATATATGACTAAATTAATAATTTTAAAATTTATGTTTTGAGCAAATTTTTTAAAACATTGATTTTCAGTTTTCACCAAATCATCGAATATTTGGAAAATTTATTTTTCTAATCGCGTAAGAAATATAAATTTTGGCTGATGTGAAAAACGGGCATATTTCTATTGAGTTAAGAAGTTTTTCTTTGTGGCATCAGAATATTTATTTATTTATTTATTTTATTTCGGGAATTGTTAGTAGCAGTAAGATACAATATCTTATAATATAGTTATAAGCTACCTTTACAAAAATAGAGCAAAATAAGTTAAGTTGATAAAATTAAAACTAAAATTGATACAATTAATGTTCAAACAAAAAATTTCGTTTAATTTACATATTTACCAAAAAATGATTTTTCAAAGCCTTTTTCATACTTGTTGCATTTTGAATTTCCTTAATACAACGTGGTAACGAGTTCCACAGCCGGATGGAATTAACGTAAAATTGACGTTCGGATGTCAAACATGAAAAGTGAGGATGAATTAACTGGCGAGATCTATTTGAGGTAGCAATAGTCATTTTTTCAAAACAATATTGTTGGCGTGTAAGCAGTATATCAGAAAGCAAAATTAAACTTCGAAGCTTTGTATAATTTTCAAAAGACATGCCCAGCAGTAGCTTAGCAAAACCAGATAATCTGTCATATCTCCTTAGACTAAAGATATAACGTATGGTACTATTAAAGGCGATATTGAGTTTTTGTTTGCTTATATATGTAGTTACAAATGCAATAAATTTCGCATCCATGAATCAAAAGAGGGATTATCATAGTCTTAGCAAGAAGTAAACGTGTTTTTACTGGTGGACCGAGTAACCCATAAAGCACGTAGTAGCAGATATACTTTACCGACAAGTCCGTTTATATGGTTATCCCAAGTCAAGAAGCGATTAAAAGTCACTCCAAGGTTTTTCGCAGTAACAACATAATCGATGGTAGCAATGTTCAACACAATAGGAGGAAAATAAGCAAGGGTAAACATTGAGTTCGATGTGAGGTAGATATTGATTTGTTTTTGCAAAAGCTTTGGACAAGTATGGCAAGATTGAAATAAGCCTATATTCTACAGGTTTTGCATTTTTGGGAATTGGTATAATTTTAGCTACCTTCCACAAGTCAGGATAGACTCCAGACATAAAAATGTTATTAAAAACATAGGTAAGATAAGGCAGCACAATCGTGAGAAAAATATACAAAAAATTTGGGTGAATGTTATCGAGTCCAACAGCATTTGACTTAATAGAAAGCAAATTTTCCATTACATCTGCATTATCTACAGCATGAAAACCAAAACCAGGGCGATCTGACTGATCTATAAATAATAATCAATTTTTGGTTGTATTCGACGTTGGAACCGGTGTTAGCGGTGAGGAAGCGAAGGTTTTTTTAAGGGCATTTCCATCTACACCTTCCGCAGGTCCGTTTCTTGACTTTCCAATGCCAACGTTGCGAAGATTTTTCCATAATTGTTTGCCATTTAAAGAGGTACTTAATTGGCTGGAGAAAAATTGGGATTTTTCTAAACGTATTTCAGTCACAACTCTATTGCGAAGAGAACAATACGCACGTATTGTTCGTAAACCATGACTTGTTGTTTGCTTTTAAAATGTTAGTTTTTAATGGTGCGTGAGTATCAAAAAGCGTAGTTACAGTCTGTGTCAAAAACTGCAACTCATTTGAGGACAGCATATAATAAATGCGATCCCAGTTTGTAGCTCTTGTATGCTCTTCTAAATGCTGAACATTAATGTTGTTAAAATCTCGATATGTGATTTTCTTATTACAATAATCAAATCTAAATTTTAAAGTTAAAAAAATTAAATCGTGCCTCGAAAAAGCAGGAACAGAAAGCTGATCGTACAAGGCTACATCGTCAATTTCACTTACCAGAAAAAGATTTAACAACGTTGTATCCCCATCAAAGAAATGAGTTGGCGTGGTTGTGTTTACTGGTCGTAAATTAAAAGTTCGCATGTTCTGAATAAGAATGTTAGGTTTTAGAAGGTTGCAATTGAAGTCACCACACAGAATAATATTAGGAGAAAATAGAGAAATATTTTCTAAAAGAGAAAACAGGATCGAAAAGTCTATTTGCCTATTTGGTCTATAAATTGCACCTACAAGTAAACTGCTCTCATTGCCTACTAGTTCTTCAAACAAATACTCAATACTGCTGCACGCATCAGATGAAAGCTTGAATTTACAGTTTATATTTTCTTTAACAAATATTGCCACACCTCCCCCAACACGATCCTTTCTATTTAATCGAAAGACACGGTAACCCTCTAGACAACACGCCTCTTCACATAGCTCATCCCTCAACCATGTTTCCGTAACACATATGACATCAACATCTGATTCAACAAAAGTATCCCGAAATTCGTCAATTTTTGGAAGCAAGCTTTTCGCATTGATGTGACAAACCTTGAGACCGCATCTCTGCTTGCTCAAGACTTTTATCATCGAACGAAAAGTCCTACTATTAGTAGTCATAACCGGAGCAACAACAAGAAGAAAAGTGTTGAGAAAAGAAATCAAAAATGAAAAGCAAGAAAAGAGGAGACAAAAAAATTAAATAGGACATGAATAAAAAGAAATTGAAATTGAAAATTTGGATTTAAAAGTGTATACTTAATAATAAGAAAAAAAATTATTTAATAATAATTTAATTGGTATAAAATGAGGAAAAAAATACACATATCAATTATTATATGAAAGTGCTGATCTGGCAACGTCTTCAAGTCCATCGATGCAGTCAACAATAGTGAATTTTACCATCTTGTCAAAAAATATGACAGCTCGCACTATACAGATGACAGATTGAAATATGTATCGCGCTTTTTTCAAACTGTCAAACTCAAGATCTTACAGAAAGCAATTTGGGAGTCGAGTTTGGTCCCTTGAAGGGTACACACGGTGGTCCCCAGCAATTAAGCTGCTACAACTAAGCAGCAGTTATGGAGCCAGGAACTAGCACCGTGTGGGATGTTCAACAGCGCTCCAAGTAACAGCTTAAGACTGGATGTAGTCTTCCCGTTCAGTTTTTTTTTTACCGCTTGGTAATGTAGCAGCACCTTTCCGAGTGGCATGCCCACCTAGTAACTGAGCTGCTACAAAGCAGCATTAATGGAGCCAGAAAGTAGCATCTGTTGGGGATGGTCAGCAGAGCTCCAAAAAAAAAGCAAGCAATTTACTTAACTGTATCAGCCTTAACAGGATTCAGCAACAGAAATTGTGCCGTTACAAAACAGCAGTGTAAAACAAATTGTTTGTGATTTAATCATAGATTTTCGTACTTGTGTATGCTATGAGTTTTATTTTATCGTTTTATCTTAAAAAAAAAAAAAAAATCCAAATTCTAAAAAGTAACAAAAAATTAAACACATATGTAACATAAATGCAAATAATATATATTACTCGATGACGTATTATATATAACTATAGAGCGCTCTCGCTCTAATCAAATACATCTGATTCATTTACAATGATTTTAATTAATATTTACTTTTATGTATATAACAGAAATGAAAAGTATTGAGCTCTCGCTCTAAAATCAAAGAAAAATATTATAATAATTAATCATGTCTCTTTTTAAACCTGAAGTGTTTGTACACATTTTATAGTAGGATTAATTTTAAGTTATTTGTAGTCTTTGTATATATGTATATTAAATCAGACAATACGTCACAATAACTCTTGACGAAGATGCTTCTATGACGAAGATGCTTCTATACAAGCAACTTCTGCGACCCATCATCAGCTACTCGTTTCCAGCCTGGTTTACAATTTCGAAGACAGCCATGAGTGAACTCCAAGTATTTGAAAGGAAGATTTTAAGAATATGCACTGGACTTTTCTTTGACCGGCAGAGACAGAGGCACTACAGGAACGAACTCCTATATAAAGAAGCAAAAATAATTCCGCTGGACAAATATCTAGTGATGTCGACAAAGAAGCTAGTTGGTAACATAATCAACCACCCGAATCAGCTAATGAGAAAGATTGCCATCGAACATCGACATCCTGAGCCAAGGTATCTCAGCGTTATGGAAACCATGGACGAGAACCTTTTTACGGACAACGACAACGAGAACGCAATCTCGTTCTACGCTGACACAAGGTCGGTGCACTACCGCGGCTAAGCGCCGTACCCCCCCCCCCAACACCTAAATCAAAATGACAACCGGGAAGGAACACCCTGAGGACGATTAAGTCAACCGACTTCTTAAATCAAATTTATTTATCACTAGTATATGTATTATATATTTTGTTAAACTTAAGTCAGTGTTTAAGGTTAGGCCCCTTATGTGCCAACAATAATGTAAAAAAGAAAAACATCATAGTATCGTAAGTAGATGTAAGCCAAATTGTGTATATAATGTTCAATAAAAATTAAATTGAATTGAAATTGTCACAATAACTCTAATACCCTCTCTGTCTTGAGCAAGAGCAGGAAAACCTTTATATTTATCTTTTATATAATAACTTTTCGCCACGAGGCTTTTCATAACATAACTGAAAAAGAAGGCCATACATTACAGCCACTTTTGTACACACTAAAGCGAATAAGAATAAATTAGAATTAGAATAAGACTTTTGTCTAAACTCGAAACTAATGACTCAATAAAATTCAATTCAATTCAATTCAATTCAGAAAGCAATTTGGAAATAATTTTTAAATGCGGTATTCTTTTTTGTGTGAAATTTGTGATTTCCGTGGCTTAAAAATTTATTTTAATTAGCAATACCAACAAATACATCTGTATATACATATAAAAGTGGCCGAAATAGAAACATTATTAACATTAAAAACTATTCAACACAAAAACATTGTTAAAGTTGTTACTAAAACTATTAGATTATTGTGTAGTGAATTTGTTTTCAAATTATTTCGACACCAAAACATCTGTTTGTGATTACTGGTTTTGTTGAGGTTGCACATCCTCTTTGTATGCCGTTAAGGGCGTACAAAATTATCGCCACATAAGTGCATGTCTCAAATAGACCTGCTTTGCATTGGCAGTGGGCAGATTCTACCTTGCCACTCTCCATGATCCAGGCCTCCTAAGGTTTTTCATTTAGGCGCTGGGAATGCAAAACCTGAGTAGATACAAAAAAACTGATAACCGCAATTTGACTATTTATTTATAGAAAACTTAAGTACCTTCCCCAATACAATGTACACATTGGCTCGTGTGACGAAAGTTCCAGCCATTTCCTTCAGCCATCCTGCGTCGAAGAGTCCTTCAGCTTTGCAAACACAGTTGCTGTTTTTGTTCTCCTTTCCCGTGCAGTTTGACTTATTTGAAAGTAAATACCTGTGGGTAATATAAGATGTTACATTTTTTGGAAATATCTTACTTTCATACGAAAACAGGTATGGATCTCTTCCAATGTTTTCAATTTTCGATAAATATCGAATTTTGCTACATGGATCTAAGGATCTAGCATATTGGGAGAGTTCCATACTGTTGTTTATCTTTTTCCAATTTAATACTCTCCTTGAAGTAATCGGCTCCTGTTTCCAACAATTGATGATTTAGTTTTATTCCCTAAGATTTTTGTTAAAAATCTACCTGTGTCTTAAGACACAGGTATTTACTTTCAAATAAGTCAAACTGCACGGGAAAGGAGAACAAAAACAGCAACTGTGTTTGCAAAGCTGAAGGACTCTTCGGCGCAGGATGGCTGAAGGAAATGGCTGGAACTTTCGTCACACGAGCCAAATTGTACATTGTGTTGGGGAAGGTACTTAAGTTTTCTATAAATAAATAGTCAAATTAACAAACGTCCTTGTTTTTTATTGAATTGTTTTTGCACAAGGGCACACTACAATAAGATGGCATTTTTTGGTTTAAATAAATGCTCTTCACAAATCAAAAACAAATGTTTTGGTGTCGAAATAATTTGAAAACAAATTCACTACATACTAATCGAATAGTTTTTAGTAACAACCTTAACAATGTTTTTGTGTTGAATAGTTTTTAATGTTAATAATGTTTTTGTCACTATTTCGGCCACTTTTATGTGTATATACAGATGTATTTGTTGGTTTTGCTAATTAAAATAAATTTTTAAGGCACGGAAATCACAAATTTCACACAAAAAAGAATACCGCATTTAAAAATTATTTCCAAATTGTTTTCTGCAAGATCTTGAGTTTGACAGTTTGAAAAAAGTGCAATACATATTTCAATCTGTCTTCGGCATAGTGTGAGCTGTCATATTTTTTGACAAGATGGTAAAACTCCCTATGGGGACCAGGAGAGGAACGTCAAACGAAATGACGTCTTGTCTGTCACTTTAGTGTGGAGGGCAACAAATAAGAAAATTGAACTTCATTTGCGTCTATCTTTAAAGAAGCGACAAATATAAATTGTTTTGCTGTGTAATATAATAAAAAGTTATTATTTATTTAAGTAAATATTTTCAGAGTGTTGTGCTGTGCATTTCTTTTATCGTTTGGTCTTTGTGTTAAGCAAAAAATGCCTTCTACGTGTTGTTTTATTGGTTGTTCCAAAAGAGCAGAACGAGATCATACTTTTAGTTTTTTTCGCTTCCCGGCCGTCCACAAAAAGCCAACCGAGATTGAAATCTCTAAAGCAAGAAAGCTCACTAAAGTACACAAGAATATTTTCGCAACATTTTATTACAAGTAAGATCGTATATAACTTGCAGTGATGTATAAAGTTTAAATAAAAAAAAAATTGAAGGTCGTCCAGCTAAGCTTAAAGACAAGCTACATCCAGATTGGATACCATCTTTAAACATGGGATATCCTCGATTTTCGAAACCCGGATCGGGACGTTACCAAAGGTTGCAAAATCGAACGAAATTGAAAGATGATGTTATCGCCGAGGTAGAACCAATAATTACTGCAACAGTTCGTCGCTACAATGCAGAACTAGCTTAAGTCCAATATTTCTCTTTTTTGTTTTAATTTTATGAAAAGAGAGCCAGTTGAATCTTGCACATGCCAGTGTGATGATCGTGTTCGTACGTGCAGCAGTTCGTTCTTAGTTTAAGAATGTGTGATATAATCCTATGTCCCATCTATGATTTTTTATAGTGCAGAACTAATCTATGTCGACTTTATGGACTTAGGAGTTTTTAGCTTTACAAAACTGAATAGCCTATGTCCACAAAACGGACATAGTTTAGTTCTGCACAAAGAAACTTAACAAAATGTTTTCCTTTTTCATAGTATTTGTAGTGACATATATAGTATATAAAACTGAATAGCCTATGTCCACAAAACGGACATAGTTTAGTTCTGCACAAAGAAACTTAACAAAATGTTTTTTTTTCATAGTATTTGTAGTGACATAGTATAGTTGTCCATTACGCGAAATATAACTTCGTTCTGTGATAAAATGTTTAACAACATGTCAAGAGGCCAAAAGATGCTAAGTCTTGTTTTAAAACGACGGGGTGATACAGGTTTGTATTACTTTTAATTAAAATAAGAGTAATTTGGGAAGGAAGCCTTGCGCAAACCAGCGCGATAACGTCGTGCGATGCGATTTCTGTCAAAATAAAATACAACATGTAACCTTATGGAGGTTTGACTTAACGCAATCGCATCGAACGCACTTATCGCGCTGGTTTGCGTAAGGCATAAAACGTTTTTAAAATATAAAACAATTTTGTACAAGGAGAATAAATATATATTATAATCTTTAAGATTCTTTCGAAGTCCTGACAGAGCCAGGACCATTAGAAGTTGAAGAAGTTGAAGAAACTGGAATGGGTGAACAAGGTACAATAATTATTGAAATGCGATAACTTTGTTTTGGGCTTAAAAAAACAGTTTCTACTTTCTTAGAAAACAATTCACAGGAGGTCTTAAGTGACGAAGATGATCCTTTTCAAACCGATGATGATGGTTCTGATTATTGCCCTTCGTCCTCATCTCATTATCATAACTTGAACGATGATGCTAGCGTTTCAAGTAAAGATCCTCCCAGCAATCAACTTTCCACTAACGAGGAAAACACAGAAGTAGATGATATAGTTTCAGGTGAGCAAAACTCTGTTGTTTCTAGAAAACGCGTTCGTAAAGAGGCAGAATGGACTCGAAACAAAAGAAAAACCCTTAGAAACAGTGGACAAAAATACGTGAACTGTAAAAATGAAACGGTTTGTGAAAGACTAATGAAAGCTCCTTGCCATGACAAATGTAGGCTGAAATGCAAATTAAAAATCGACGAAGCTTCTAGACAACATATTTTTAATGAATTTTGGAAAATGGGAGATATAAACCGGCAGAGAGATTACATCTCAAAATATGTTGAAGTTCAGCAAAAAAAAAGAGAACGGGTAAGGCAAAATACTTCTGGAAATGAAGAAAACTCTGAGAGTCGAAGAAATCTCTCGTATTATTATTTTATGCCAAACTCTGATCAAAAAATTAAAGTGTGTCAAACATTTTTTATAAACACCCTATCTATAAGCCATCAAATGGTTAAAACTGTGGTGAATAAAACGTATAAAAAAGGAAAAACTGTGGAAGAAGGCGATAAACGGGGACGCACTAATTTGAATTCACTTCTTCCACGTTCTGTAAGAGCTTCAGTTCGAGATCATATAAATAGTATTCAGAGAGTAGAAAGCCATTACTGTAGATCCAACTCACAAAGAGAGTATCTACCGGCTGAACTGAACATAACAAGACTGTATCAATTATACAAAGAGAATGAAAACGTCCATCAAAAAGCATCTTTTTCCATGTATCGCCAAGTTTTTATAACTGAGTTTAATTTGGCATTTCATGTACCCAAAAAAGACCAATGCGATCTGTGCAACAAATTTAAGAACTCTATAGGCCAAGAGAAAGAAGGTATGGAAGAGATTATGGCGAATCATCTTAAGGCTAAAGAACTGGCAAGAGATGAAAAAAATAAAGACAAAGTCTTATCTGAAAGCTTTCCTGATTTCTGCGTTGCTGCTTTTGATCTGCAAAAAGCACTTCTGTCCCCAAAAGCTGAGATCTCGCAGTTATATTACAGACGCAAGCTATCTACTTATAATCTCACCGTGTATGATATTGGTTCCCGTCAAGGTTATTGCTTTATGTGGCATGAAGCTATAGCATCGAGAGGGGCTTGTGAAATAGGAAGTTGTGTGCTCTCCTTCATAGAAACAAAAGTTGCTGAAGGGAAGAAAAGGTTTAGTTTTTATTCCGATAACTGCAGCGGACAAAATCGAAACCGGTTCCTGTTTTGTTTGTACCAGCATTGCACAGCCAAATTCAAGGTAGAAATCAAGCACAGTTTCTTAGAACCTGGTCACACACAAAACGAAGGTGACTCCATGCATAGTGTTATCGAAAGAGCCACAAAAAACATCACAATTTACTGTCCAGACCAGTGGTACAATGTTGCGCGGACTGCTTGCAAGACTAAGCCCTATATAGTGAAAGAAATGTATGCAGAGAACATTTTTGACCTGAAAAATATGCTTTTGGACACAACCAAAAATTGGAAAAAAGATGAGCAAGGCGACAGCGTTAAATGGAGCAAAGTTAAAGTTGTTCAAACATCTCCAGAAAATCCCATTTTCATACATTTCAAATATGCCTTTGATAGCGAAATGAAAACTATTAATACAATGGAGAAAAAGAGAGGAACTTTACAAGATTTAAGCACCTACAATCTATTACCGTTGAGAAACAACCAAATTCCTATTCAAAAATTGAAGTATAAGGATCTTATGCATCTTTGTCAGGAAAAAGTTATACCTGAAATATACCACCCATTCTACAAGCATCTCAAAGAAGGAACATCACAAGATATGGGAGTGAACAACAATGAGTTCGACTCAGATTAGTTTCTAATCATTATGCACATAGTACTAATGTACAGATTAATTTTTAAACAAAAAATGAATTCAATGACCTGATTATTATTAATGTTAGTATAAATACATATTTTTATACTTAAAGTGCCAAGAATATGCATAAACTTTAATTTTTTTAATGAAGACTGTTAATTTTTAATAACTATTTAATTTATAGCATTATATCAAAAACCTACATATTTATTTTTCAAACATAAAATGAATTCAATGACCTGATAATTACTAAAGTAAGCATAAGTATGTACATATTTTTTTACTTAAAGTGCCTAGAATATGCATACATTTTATTTTATTTTTTTAATGAAGACTATTGATTTTTAATAACTATTTATAACTACTTATATATTTATATCGTTTAATCAATAATAAAATATTGTTCAAACTCAAAAAAAATTCTATTATTTTTAAATTTTTTGGGTACTATTGGTTTGATCCTATGTCCACTCAGAAAACGAAAGTTTTCTAAATAATTAATCCTATGTCCACTGTCATGAGATAGGCTTTTTCTGCACTCAAACTTTGAATGGAGGATAATGCTATGTCCAAAAACCAGCCTAAATAATAATGCGTCATGCAAAACTGTAATTCTATCAAAAACAAATTTTAAAAATAATATATATGTTTTTTATTTCACGTTGTTTTATAAAAAAACCTAGTAGTAAATACATTTTCAGTTTTTAAAATCGCTCTCCTGAAAAGTTTTAACATTGTGACTTAGACTAGTTCTGCATTGTAGCGACGAGTTGCAGTGGAAGAAGAACTTAGTGAGCTGGAACAACTAAAACAAGAATTAAAAGCTAAAGATGACACAATCAAAGCATGTGAAGCTAAAGAGAAAAAATTAGCAGATCAACTAAAGGAAGTAAGGTTATTTAAGATTATTTATGTGCATAATATTGCAACATTAAATATAATTTTCAGAGTACTGAAATGTATGAGCGGAAGTTGCAGCTTAAAGATAAGGAATTGAAAGCAATGGCCGGACAGCTAAAAGTTAAGAACATGAATATCACTGATTTTGAAAACAATGATGCTAAGGTTCTGTACTTTACGGGTATCCCAAATTTTGCAACATTAAGTCATTTATTTGACTTTTTAAAGGACTATATATCATCAAGTCCTAAGAAGCAAATCAATATTTTTGATGCCTTTATAATTACCTTGCTGAAGTTGCGACTAGACCTACCACCTACCATTTACTTATCTGTCTTAAAAGTACGGGGTTACAATCAAGACGTTGTCAAGAGTCTTTCATGAAAATGTAATTGTGTTCCAAGCTATGTATATAAACTATCTGCTCTTATTCATTGGCCTGAAAAAGATGCTTTGAAACGTAATACACCTCCGTATTTCAAAAAAGTCCTTGGAAATAATTTTACCGCAATCATTGACTGTTTTGAGGTTTTTACTGAAACCCCAGGTACATTAAAGCAAACATTTTAACTATATTTAAATTATATTTATAGTGAATTTTTAACAGGCGATTCACTTGCAAAATCAGAAGTTTTTTCGTCTTACAAGCATCAAAGCACCATGAAGTATTTAATTGCTATATCCCCATCTGGTGCAATAATTTTTGTGTCCAAAGGATATGGTGGTAGATGCAGCGATAAAACCGTGGTTGAGAGTAGTGGTTTCACCAGCAACATTGAAGAAGGTGATATTATACTCTCTGATCGAGGAATGCTGGTGAACCGTGTAATTGTGGATAAAGGAGCAAAACTTTTAATGCCCGCATTCCGAAACGGTAGAGACCAAATGGATGCGTATGACCTTGAGAGGACAAGAAACCTTGCCAAGATAAGGGTTCATGTTGAGAGAGTGATTGGTCTTCTCCGACAAAAGTACCTGATTTTAACAAATCGTCAGCCAATAACAGCGACATCAAAAATAAACGGCGATGAAATGTATTTTGACTATATTGTCAAAATATGCTGTGCTTTGACTAATTTAAGTCCATCCATAATTAATATAACATAAACAAATGCTTTAATCAGATTTTTTTTTATTAAATAATAAATTCAAAAACTCGAACAGAAAAAAACGTATTAACGAAAACAAATTCATATTAATTTAAATATATAATAGTATTATGTATTAAAAAGGAACAAAAGCAAAATACGATAGAAGAAAAGTTCATTAAAAATAAACATAATCTTATCAACTAAAAATTCACAGCTTTTTTTATCACATAAATATAGGTAGGTACATAAGCATAAAACTAGATATATTTATCACATTTTTTTTTTAATTTGTCCTGTTTGAATAATAGCGTGCTAAGAGCTCACGCAGTACAATATTTTTAAAATATAAGTCTGTTTTTAAGACTTCGCTTTCAAAAAAAAAATTATCAAAAGGAACTTTAATTATTACCTTAAACGAAGGGGAATATATACAAAAGATGCAGTAGTCGGACTTCTAAATTGCACATTGCATTTGTATTTGCCAGTAATATTGATGATTTTTTGAAATCCTCCATTCACCGTTCTCTTTAATGATGGGGCAGCTAGATGAGGACAAAAAAGTTGCAACATCACCATCTTTGAGGCAGAAGGGACACTTGACTTCAACTGGCATCTCTCCACAGCAGTCGCATCTCCAAATACCATCGGGGGAACAAGCATAATAAGATTTGTCTTTGTCAATTATGAGCCCAGAACTTTGAATCGTCAGTTGAGTATGGTGTTGTTTTTCTTCACACAAAACAAACTTCACAGCCTCAGATTCATGACGACAACCATATTTAACGGCTGATGAATGAATCTCGTCTTGAAAATAGCAGATCCTATTCAAAAGACTTATCAACACATTTTTTAAATTTGTCCTAGCAGCCTGCTTAAATACGGATGCCGTTATTCTTCCAATCCGCAGTTTGTGCCAATAGTGACATTTGGACTGCTGTTTGGTAATGGAAGCAGCGAAGTTGACTTGTTCCGTTGTTAGTTGGAAAACAAGCATCCCTGCGATTCTTTCGATTTCATATTTGTTTAAGCCCTGATTTTCAATTTTGAACAGGTTGGCCATGTACATTGGAAGCAATTCTTGTTCCTCCGCACTCACACACATATCTGCTTCTGGTACTAGCTCTTGAAAACTGCTCATTGCTGAAACCTCACATTCCTTGTCCCTCAAAGATTTCAAGAAAGTTACAACTTCGGAACCAGAAGCAGGTTGCACTTCTCTTTCGGCCTTCTGGCAGATTGACTGCTCCTGTTCCATTTGATCTCCTCACATGGCACCTGGAGTTTAAGCTTACATGAAGGAACTTTCCAATAAGCTTTAATATCAGTGACTGATACCTGTAATCAATGATAATATAAAACAATTTACATTTGCTAGAAAAGTTTATTTTTTTTTTTCAATTTGTTTGTGTTCATATGTTCATTATGAGTGTTGTTCAATATTTTATTTATTTTTCGTTAAATACTAATTTAAATTTTTTTTACTAGGCTATCCTCTTCGAATTTTCTCGCTATCGACTCCAGAGCGAACAAAGTTCCACCAATGTGAGTGCAGCACTCACCAAGCCCGGCAACACAAGTGCAATGCGCAGTTTTGATGAACCCATCTGTGTCTACTGCTATCCAAACACGCAGCGCTGGAAGGTTCAGTGACTGTGAATGAAGCACCTTAACAATTTCAATTAGTAATACAGGCATATATAACATATTGTACAAAACATAAATACCTTTGAAAGTATGAAGCACAATCCTTTGTGCTGGCATCCTTCCATGGACTGGATCCATCCACTTTCGTACAGCTTGTCTGCACTAAGGGCTTTATTTGACTCCAGCTTTCCTCTTGTCGTGGTGTTCCTTCCTTGCAGAAGATAATTAATTATCTTTACATAAGAGCAGACACTGCTCCGTGCATTTGAGGAGGTAAGGATCGTGGCGATCTTTGAAATGTACTGCTTCCTTCGTCTTTCCTCCAACCCTTTGGCGAAGTTCGACATCTCCATTTTCTGAAAAAAATGTCTCAAATATAATTTATTAAGAAATATAAAGAAATATTCAAAATTACATTTGAAATTACAGGCAATACAATACTGTAGCGCGCCTTTTGCTTGCCCTCCACGTTCAATAAATGACACTTGAGATTTGGCAGCTGTCAAAAGGTATAGAGCCCCATTAACAACTCCACGTGCAGTGTAGACAGCAAATACTTGTTTATTTTTTTTTCATTTCCAGAGCCCGTTGTAAAATATGTACTTTAATTTTCCTGCGTTAAACTCTTGCGTATATAAATGGTAGAAGATGACGCGGATGTGGAGGGTTTCTCGATACCAAATTGAATATCGCTTAGGCTTAGCTGCTTGCTTATATTTCTCCGGTAATTTGCGATAGAAGTTTTTGTCATACGGACTGTTAAATTTAACCATAATCGCAGGCGCAGAGTTTTTTGTATTCGGTTTCGGACGAGTGCGGAAAATATCGTTAAGAGTGGGTGGCTTGATATTAATTGTGCTGCATATCAAGTTAAAGATAGACTTCAGGTTTTCGTTCGGCAAGAACGGAATGCCAAAAATAAAAGCATCTCTAGCAATAATACGATTCTCGTAGGAGTGTAAAGAGTGTTTAAGTTTTTGCAGTTCATCAATATTATTGTTTACACTTGTAAGGTCAACAGTTTTTTCGGTTATCAAAGTTTTAGTGTTCATGCATTCGGAAGTTAAGTTTGCAAGTGAAGTTTTAAGATTAATAATTTCATTGTTAATTGAATCAATATCAGTTTTATTGTCAGTGTTAGAGGATTCTAATTGTACAACGCGATTATTTTTGTCACTGATGCTGTTTTTAATACATATCTTTTATTTCACGAACTAGCTCTTCGGTGGTTTTTTTTTCGGACTCTTCTACTTTTTTTGATAAAAGGGCAACGATTAACTCACTTTGTTTTTCATCAATCCAAGATTTATCCTCGTTATCCATGGACATGGTTTAACTTTTAGTTGAAAGTTTTTTGAGAGAGGGTGATGAGGCGCTTTGGGTTGAGTTGGGGTTTTTAGTACGAGGTCGTTTAGGTGGATTTGAAGGCATGAGTATAGGTGCTTTGCTTAGATCAATTACAAATGTGTGTTATATGTAAATCTAAATGGTGATGGTGAGTTTTTTTATTTATATTAATTATTTAAACAGATTAGATTTATTTCACTTTTTTCTGGTCAGATTTAATCAAAGATAAGACAATTTTTGCCGAAAAACCAATTAAAAACAACAAAGAACACCTAAAGCAAAATTATGTACACAACTATGTGATATATTATTAAGTGCGGGTTGATCAAAATAAAAATATTACAGTCGCCAGAATCAGTTACACGTCTAATCAGC
The DNA here is from genome assembly GCA_951217065.1 of Baccha elongata. Classification (NCBI taxonomy): domain Eukaryota; kingdom Metazoa; phylum Arthropoda; class Insecta; order Diptera; family Syrphidae; genus Baccha; species Baccha elongata. The sequence goes on from CATNUY010000087.1 coordinate 214,924, forward strand.
AGCTCATGCTCATGTAGGAAAAAAAAAATATTTTGAAATTGATGTCGAAAATCGTCCCCAGCGAAATCGCCCTTTTATAAGATTCGACTTCTTCATAATTTAATTCGCTAACACGCTTAATTAAGTTTAATTCAATACAAGTTGGGAGAACTATGACAGTATGACAATCTTAATCGGAAATATAAAAACTAATAATATTTTTTGTATTCTTATAAACTCACGGAATGTTCAACTATCCAATGATTGGAAAAGGTTCTCTGCTAAATGTTATTATTCGAATAGATGTGGGAACTATAGGAGTATCGTCCAACACGAGTTGGCTAACCATTGCAGGTGGCATAACGTTGGCTTGAGCACCTGTATCAAGTTGACAGTTAAGACGACTCCCGTTGGTTTGTATCAAAATATCCCATGATAATGACGACGACAATGATTGCAGTGAACCCATAAAAAAATTCATCTGACTGCGATTCGCTTAAATTGGCTTCTATATTGCGTATATAGATTTTTGAACGGCACATTTTGACGTAGTGGTTTTCGCCACCACATTTACGGCAGGTGACACCGAAGACTGGACATGTATATCAGCGTTGCCACTTCCCGAAAACAGGAGCGCAGTAGATCATTAAAAAAATGCAGTAGATTGGATACTTCCGCAGTAGATTTTTTATTTAACAAAAAATATAAAGATAAATTGCTTAAAGCTACTAAAAAAATATATTTTTGAAGCTTTCAAGTCCTTAACTAATCAGTTAAAGTTTTCTTTATAAACTCTATATTTTTATATTATAGGGTGTCCCGCGACTCAACGTCAAGCGGGTGATAGGGTAGGTTATACCCGTACTGCAAATAGTAAGAAAAAAAAATTTCGCTGGGTTACGTTATAATAGCAATATTTAGAAAAATTATGAAAATCGATACCCATGGCCACATTTGTATGTACTGTGGTCACAAAATTTGATATTTTTCAGTGATTTTTTTTTCTCCGTTATCCTTTATAACCATGCTGCTGAATGCAATCTCGAAATCCAAAATAAATATTCTAAGTTTTGCAAGAAAAATTAAGTTCGACTGAGTCATTTTTCAAACAAATTTTGTAAGCAAACTTTAATACATCATATTTTTAAAAAATGTAGGACACTACCCACGGAAAGTTATTTAAAAAATTGGCCCATTTTATCAAGTTTTCAAAATAGTTCAACACTTGTCACGTGCTGCTTCCATAATCATGTTACCAACATTTAAACCATTTTCGAGCAAGTAAAATTAATTTTTTTTTTTTTAATAGGAACGTATTATTCCTTATTGATTAGGACTTCAGTAGTAGGCCATTCCCTTAAGATATTGTTCAAGCTACTCAAGTAGCTAACATACTAAAAATCCTGATCCTTGGGAGGTAATCCGGAGGCGGGAGTATAAAGTCCCCAAAAGGGGGCTTTTGGCGACTTACGCTTTTATCACGGAAATAGTTTGTCGTAGCGAAATTGTTTTAAGAATAAACAGAAGCCCATCGAATGTTGTACAATTTTTGTTATGATCACTTTTTCCAAATATCAACTGTTTCGGAGATACACGCATCGCAAGGGAGAAAAAATACAAAAACAAGTATTTTCTTTATATTTTTCATCAAGCATTCCATTATATCAATAAAATCGAATTTTTAGTGACCTTTGTATCGTTAAAGATATATAATTGTTAATTGTGGGCTATAAGTCGATTGTAATAAAAAGATGTTTTTCATTCATTGCAACGTTTCGAGTATGTTTGTACTCTTCATCAGGCCTTTATTATAACAAAAGAACAAAATAATACATACATATACTAGTATACAATTTTTTAAATTCATTTTTGAAAAATGTGACGTCAAAATTACATACAACAATTATCAAGAAACAAAGAATATTACTTTGAAATTAAATGTAGTTAGACATCAATTAAACAGTAACTAAAAAATCAAAAGTTAAATCAAACATTTTTATACACTAATTATTTAAAAGAAAAATACTGACGAGAGTTAAAATTTTCCATTACACTGCACTACACAATCACCTACTTTTGATCCTACTTTTTGTTGCTGGCCTTTTTATAATTTGGCTATAGGCATTGCTCAGATTGTCACAATCTGACCTACAGTTGACGGCATTAGTGTTGTCTAAGATATGCAACATTTCTACCAACATTCATTTAGAATAATGTTGTTCCGTTTGAAGAATTTCAACATTCTCTAAGTCCGGTGTATGTTTCTCTTCTATCCAATGCTGAGTTAACGCCGTTTTATGAGAAGCTCCGCTATTTAAATCAGACCTATGCCCAGAGACCACATCTGCTTTCTAGAAAGTCTCCATTCTTCCTTTGATATTGGTGAAAAGTTTGTTTCTCAGGGAAAAAGCAGACTTGAATTCTATGTTTGCCTTTGTGTTACTTTTTTGTGCCAATCAAAAATTAATTTTCCATTTTGCCTTAAAACTTTCACGTCGAGATATGGGAGCTCACCATTAACTTCCACTTCTACCGTAAATTTACTTAAAAAATGGAAAGTTATAATTTTACAAACTAAAAAAGGTGAATTTGGTCTTTTGCATTCAAGAATCTATTTTTAATAAGTAATTTTTCCAAAGAAACTTAATTCTCTATATCTTTATCAAAGGACTTTTTTTTGTCAGATTAACAGTTTAGAGTAGACGATTTAATGGAATGCTTGATGAAAAATATAAAGAAAACACTTGTTTTTGTAATTTTTCTCCCTTGCGGTGAGTGTATCTCGGAAACAGTTGATATTTGGAAAAATGTGATCATAACAAAAATTGTACAAAATTCGATGGGCTTTTGTTTATTCTTAAAAAAAATTCGCTACGACGCACTATTTCCGTGGTATTTTTTTTTTTTTTATATATTGAGCGCGCACTAAAGGGGTTATGAATACTCTTATAATGATTAAAAAAAGTGCGAGCAATTAGGAAAGGAGGATAGGATTAGAAAGGGAAAACCGATGCACATTGGTTTTGAATGTCTGCACACTGTAATGAGTGGGAAATACTGTGTCTGGTAAAGCATTCCACATTCGCGTAGTGCGGCTAAAGAAAGAATCTCTGTACTTAACAGTACGTCCGAAATTGGGCTCAAGGGTAAACTGATGGGCATTCCTTGCAGTACGGGTATTACGGTTGAATTGTTTAAGGGGAGGAATGCAACTGGCTATTTCACTAGAGCATTGTTTATAAAAATAACGATAAAACAATGACAGGCATGAGACCTTGCGGCGGTGTTCAAGAGAAGCAAATGTCTCGGTGAGAGAACGATCTCCTATAAGAGTAAGTCCCCAAAAGTCCCTTTTGGTGGGCTTTATACTCCTTGCCCTACTCCGGATCACCTCCCAGGGATCAGGACTATTAGTATGTTAACTACTTAAGCAGCTTGAACAAAATGTTGAAAGAATGGCTTACTTGGGTTCTACATCAATAAGGTATAATACGTTCCTATTTAAAAAAAAATTTAATTTTACTTGCTCGAAAATGGTTTAAATGTTGGTAACATGATTATGGAAGCAGCAAGTGACAAGTGTTGAACTATTTTGAAAACTTGATAAAATGGGCCAATTTTTTAAATAACTTTCCGTGGGTAGTGTCCTACACTTTTTTTTTAAATATGATGTATTATTGCTTACAAAATTTGTTTGAAAAATGACTCATTCGAACTTCATTTTTCTTGCAGAACTTACAATATTTATTTTTTATTTCGAGATTGCATTCAGTAGCATTGTTATTAAGGATAACGTAGAAAAAAAATCACTGGAAAATATTAAAATTTGTGACCACAGTACATAAAAATGTGGCCCTGGGTATTGATTTTCATAATTTTTCTAAATATTGCTTTTATTACGTAACCCAGCGAGATAATTTTTTTTTCTTACTATTTGCAGTACGGGTATAACCTACCCTATCACATGGTACCCGCTTGACGTTGAGTCGCGGGACACCCTGTATATACAGGGTGATTGGTATATGGTGCACCAAAAAGCTTGAGCGTGTAGGTGGAGTTAAGACAAGAAAAAAATCGTATGAGAGGGGGGTCTATTTCCCCCCGTTTAGGCGGGAGGGGCAATTTTCTAAAACATTGACTTAAATCAGAAAAAAAATTATTTAAAAACAGCGGTGAATGATACAAAGCGTTGTTAAATTTTTTTTTTGAAAGCCAGAAAACTACTCTTTTATTTAATTTTTAAATTGAGTTGTTTAAGTGAACAGTTTTAAAAAAATTAATTTTCAAACTCAAAATTTTGAAAAAGTGTGAAGATTGAAAATGTGATGTCCAAGAAGATGTATTTAAGTATACTCTGATTGGAATGTTTAATTTTATTGATTTATTAAATTTAAACATAAGAAAGAAAAAGAATATAAGGTTTATTTGATGGATTTGTAAAAAAAGAAGTGATTTTCTTTACAGAATCTAAATTTTCTAATAATGGTGTAATGGGTTCCATTGCTCAAAGAGACGGTTACCAACACTCTCAACTGAAAGCAACCTAGTGTACGATATGTTTAAGATCTTGTGGTTTTTTAAGTTAAAATTTTCTTGAAATTCTCTTAAAGCTTCACATCTCTTAGGGCTATGTCAAAAATGATTGTAAATATCTTTAATTGTCTTTTAAGTGAAATTTTGCAAGTTTTTAGTAGCTGCAGAAGCACATAAGTGCAATGAGTGGCACGTACATCCCAGATAAAAAAAATTCTTATTTACATTTTGCATTTTTGCCTTAACTGTTGCAAGTCCAATTATGTTCGCTATTATTTCTGCTTTCAAAAAAATGTTTCAGGTTTGAAAACATTTCATTCTAATCTGACGACAAAAGTTCTATAAGACCAAAAAAACTATCTCGAATCTTGTTCTGTTTATCAAAACAACGCGTTGAAACATCTGTTGTTTCGTCTATTATAATAGAAAATTTTATAGTTCTCAAAACGTCACTTATTTGTCTTTGGGCAAAAGGCCCCATAAAAAATTAACTATGGAACAAGCTTTGGTACGCCCACACCTTATACCTTTCGCGATTGCAGCATCAGTACTTGTTGCTTGCAAGCAATTAGGAATAGTATCCATTAAGGAAAACGGCAAATTATTGCTAACACAGTACATAACACAAGTAATCTCTCCTTTAAGTTTCCAATCATTATTGTTTCTTGAGGAATTCTCGCGAAACAAATCTGGAATATCGCATGTATTTTTGGACTTCTTCAAATGAAGTCTTGATGTACTATGTCTTTCTAAATTTGTTTTGTTATTGTCAAGCATTTTAAAATAATTTTGCAAAAGCTTTGCCCGTCAACACACTTGAGCCACGAATAATCTTGTTCCCATGCTTGCTTGTATTTTTGTTTGTCCTTTTTTGGTTCTGGTGGGCTTGTACATTCATTTTCTTGAATGAAATTAGGATTTTCTTGTCTGTTATTGAATATACGTAAATAAGAATAAAGAATTTAAAAACAAGAAAACTTAACTAAATAAAACACTTACGGTGGCGGTGTTTGGATTTGGCTACAGCTAGCAACAGCAAGGGGTTCTCTGACAGACTGATTATCGTTTTCATTTTATTGGCGCAAAACTATAGTCGCCTCGTTTTAAATCAGTTAAGTTAATCCTAACTAACATCAACTTAACATTATCACCAGGTGATAAGTTTGTATCATATAATAAACAATTTATACACTTTCCAGTAATATCTTCCAGTGAGAGATTTTGTTGTTGGAATTAAATAGTGTTTGTGTGTAGTTTCGTTCTCTTTCTAGAGAGTGTTCAGTTTTTCTGTCAGAAAATTAGACTCGGATCTTAAAAGATAAAATGGAGATTTCCTGGTTTTAAAGTATGCTTCATTAAAGAGTTAGCTTTATCTGTCTATAGGTTGTGAAAACGTTAACAAAGTATTAAATTCTTTTTAGGACCGTGTTATATTGACTATAATTTTGCGCCATTGTATTTTCGATGCTTCTCAATAAAACAAAAACAATTTTAACCCTTGAGAAAGCTTTCATAACAATTTTACCTTTTTGTTTGTGCTTTTCAATAAATATCTCTCCATATTTGTCCTATAAGGTATTAATGTAATTCTTGTCTAAAAACGTTTTGGGACACTATAAAATAAACGATACGCGTCTACACGAATTCATATACAATAATTCTCAGATGACAGATACCCGTTAGTTTTCCAGAAAACGGGAACACAAAAGAGACAGAGACAGAGAGACAGACCATGAATGAAAGAAAACAAGATTACGACACTTGGTTTTTTTCAGCTTTTTGTAGTTGTGTTTTTTTCACTTGTGACGTAAGCACAAACAGAAAAAAATTAAATGGTGGAATCTTGTTATGAATTTACCGCAACCAAAAGGAAAAAGAGTGAAAGGTGCTTACGGCACAAGTGAAAATTACGTCACAATTGAAACAACAACAAAGTAAAAATGCCAAAGTGTCGTTATCTTGTATTCTTTCATTCATGGAGACAGACTTTGTTCATGAACGAAAACATCAAACTAATTATATATATCAGTAGAGATTGTGGTCATGTTCAAAATGAATTGGCTTCGTTCAGACTATTTTACAGCGTTTTTTTTATGCATGCTTTCTGTTAAGGTAAAGGTTTATCAAACAAAAAAAGTGCAGTAGATTGGATTTAGTGGCAGTAGATTTATTTTTTGAGAAAAGTGCAATTGCAGTAAAGTGGCGCCGCTGATGTATATATGAACTTCGCCGCATTTTCGGCACTGACTGGAACTGGACTTTGACTGATTGTGTTGGTGACTGTATTGTGTTTGCCGTTTTGAATGGTTTTATTTATGTTGTTTATGTTGTTCAAAGCTTTTTTATGAAGTGCGTCAATGATTGTGTTGGGTTCACTCTTCTGTAACTTTCTTACATCCCTATGAAGAAAAAAGATTATGATGACGAAATAAATATAATTAAACAAATAGCAACATCAAACGGATGCAATAGACAAACTAATTAACAAAAAAGAAAAAGAAAATAAAAAATAGAGAACCAAATCACAAATAATAACAATAAATACATATCTATAGATTACTTTAATTTATTACCAAATATCCTGCAACATGAATTCAAAAAAATTAGTATTATTAATTATATCATTTAAAACAACAAATAATATACAAAACATTTTTCAACAAAAATCAAAAAATGACCCCACAATTTGCAATGATTGTGAATTACTACATTATACAAACAGGTAGAACATTTTATGACAGATTTTCAGAACACAGCGAAATCAAATTTCGCTCAACATCTAAAAGAAAAAAACCATAACTATACTGACTTCACGACGAACTTAATACCTTCACATACATGTAAAAAAGGGATAAAACTAGTCGCACTGGAAGAGTACGAAATTTACAAAACTTACAAGACAGAACAAGACAGAATACTTAATGACAAACTAACTATTTAAACAAATATATTATGCAACACAGCAATAAAATACAATAATAACTAATGAGAGCAAAAGCGAAAGATACATTTTACACCAACAACAAAATTGATACAACCTAAAAACGAGATGAACTCAAACTGAAAAAATAATACCTACATCAAAGCCCGATGATGGTTTATTAAAACCCAAACACGTCGCAATTTATAAAAATAAATTAATGTTGTGAACAATTAAAAATTCTTTAAGAATTAAATAAATAAATAAACATATTATTCAATTTTATAGGCTTTGTGGCCTTAACTCCAAGTTTTTCGTTTTGTCCTAGCTTGATGGTGGGCTCATCAGCTAGATGACATCAAACCTTCTCTAGTACGCAATAGTTGTCGATGATTACCGGCTGCTATATAAAATTTACAGAGAAAACTCACTGTGAATTTTATTTTCTAAAGAACTTTGATTAAAGTTAGACATTAGAATTAAGATGTTATGCTCGTGGTCAAGCGAAATTAATAGTTTTAAAAAAATAAACAATAAAAAGACTAAAAATAGCCAAATTAAATATTATTAAGTGGAGTGTATACGAGTATGAATGAGATTCAATTTTTAAGATTTTGTGGCCTTAACTCCAAGTTTTGCGTTCCGCCCTAGCTTGATGGTGGGCTCATCAGCTAGATGACATCAAACCTTCTCAGTACGCAATAATTGTCGATAATTACCGACTGCTATTTAAAATTTACAGAGAAAACTCACTGTGAATTTTATTTTCTAAAGTTAGATATTAGAATAAACATGTTATGCTCGTAGCCAAGCGAAATTATTAGTTTTAAAAAAATAAACAATAAAAAGACTAAAAAATAGCCAAATTAAATATTGTTAAGTGACGCTCCGGGCGTCCTGGTCTACGCCATCTCTCCAGCGCAAGCATGGTCTACCACGCTGTCGTCTGCCATAGAATGTACCACAAAGAACTTTCCGAGCAGGTTCCTCTTCGGTCATGCGAGCTAGGTGCCCTGCCCACCGAAGTCTACCAAGCCTAATTTTTGTCACGATATCTGCTTCAAGGTAGATTGCGTACAATTCATGATTGTACCGTCTCCGGAATCGTCCTTCCTCACATATGGGGCCAACAATTCTCCTTAAGACTTTTCTCTCGAACGCGGCTAAGAGGTCAGAGTGCCTTTTGCTAAGCACCCAAGTCTCGGATCCATATGTGAGTACTGGCAGGACCATGGTCCTGTACAGCAGTAGTTTTGAAGTTATGGTGAGATTTCTGGATTTGAAGAGCTTTGACAGACTGTAGTAGGCTCTGTTGGATTTGAGAAGCCGCCCGCGTATTTCTTCTTCTATATTGTTATCGGCTGCTACTATTGACCCAAGGTATTTAAAGGATTGCACCACTTCAAATTCGTGCTCCGCTACCTTGATTGTTTGACCAACTGTTCCTCTCGCATTCGACGCCACCATGTACTTTGTTTTACCTTCACTAATGTGCAGCCCCAGATTTTGTGCCGCCTGCTCGATCTGGATGAAGGAATCGTGTACAGCTTGCTCGGTTCTTCCGATGATGTCGATGTCGTCTGCGTAAGCCAGTATCTGGCTGGACCTGTTGACGATGGTCCCTCTTGTTGCCGTGCCAGAGTCACGGATTGCTTTCTCCAACGCCAGGTTGAAGAGGAGGCAGGCCAAACCATCCCCTTGTCGGAGTCCATTAAAGATGTTGATTGGTCTGGATAGCAATCCGGCTATTTTTACTTGGCTTGTTACGTTGGTCATGGTCAACCTACATAGTCGTGTCAATTTATTTGGGATGCCGAATTCTCTCATGGCTTTGTAAAGTTCTACCCTGGCTATGCTATCATAGGCGGCCTTAAAGTCTATAAACAGGTGGTATGTTGGGATGTTAAATTCTAGACATTTTTCCATCGCCTGCCTAAGGGTAAAGATCTGATCAGTTGTTGATTTGCCTGGAATGAAACCACACTGATATTGTCCGATGATGGTTTTAGCGTATGGGGTTATCCGGTCTTGTAGGATAGAGGAGAGTATCTTATAGGCGGTACTCAACAACGTGATACCTCTATAGTTGCTGCACGTTGTGACATCTCCTTTCTTATGTATGGGGCATATTATACCTATTCGCCAGTCTTCTGGCATTTCTTCATGCTCCCACATGTGCACTATAATATCATGAATTGCCTGACGTAGAGCTGGCCCACCGTGTTGAAATAATTCGGCTGGTATACCATCAGCTCCCGGGGCTTTGTTTTTCTTTAGCCGGCCTATAGCCTTCTCAACCTCTTCTATGCTTGGTGACGGCAACATAGGGTATTCGTCTTGAAGCAGTGGAGCCTCCACTTCTGCAGTGAGTTGACCATTTAGCATTAAAGTACACTTCCCATCGCTTCAGTATGCTTTGTGGATCGGTGATCAGATTTCCCTCTCCATCCTTGCAGTATGTGCAGCGTGGTGTGTACTGCGTCATGTTTCGGACGGATTGGTAGAACTTCCGCGCCTGGTGCGGACCTAGCTCTCGGCTTTTTTCTATTTCACAGATTAAGTTCTTCTCCCAGGCTGATTTTTTCTGTCTGTGAAGCCGTTTTTCTATTCTTCTGTGAGATTGTTGCATTGCTCGGTACGCAACATTCTTACGTTCAGTCGCTAGCTTGCATTCATCATCAAACCAGTCGTTCCAATTTCTACGACTGCTGCCTAAGATGGAGTTGGCAGTACTAATGACAGTATTCTTAAGGCGTGTCCACTTCTCATCTACGCCCAGCATACTGGCTCCAGGACTTACTCTCCCTAAATCAAGCGATTCTAGGGCGAGTCCTAACGCATTACCGAAGGTGTTACTGGCATTTTCATTGCGCAGGGCGGCCGTGTTGATTCGAACCTGGTCGGCGGATGCAATACGTCTTCGCAAGGCAATCCGCCCTTGGAAGACCATACCAACAAGATAGTGATCCGAGTCGATATTGGCGCCTCGGTACGTTCGTACCGTCATCAAGTTCGAGTAGTGGCGACGGTCTATCAACACGTGGTCTATTTGGTTACGAGTGACTCCATCAGGATACCCAGGTGGCTTTGTAGATATCTTTTCGCGGGAACCTGGTACTCGCAACGACCATGTTTTTCGATGCTGCCAATTCTAAGACTCGAAGTCCATTGTCATTAGTGTTCTCATGCAAACTATGGGTGCCTGCGTAATGCCTGAATACCGGTTCCCGACCTATTTTTGCGTTCAAATCCCCAAGGATGATTTTTACGTCATACCTTGGACAGGCATTGAGGGTCCTCTCGACTTGTTCGTAGTAAGTCTATTTTTCTTCGTCTGAGGACTCCTCCGTAGGTCCGTGAACGTTAATGAGGCTGATGTTCGTAAATTTGCCTCGCACGCGAAGGGTGCATAGCCTTTCGCTTATAGCGTTAAAGCCGATGATGGTAGACTTCATTTTTTCGCTGACTAGGAAGCCTACCCCGAGCACATGGTTTTTTGTATGACAGCTGTAGTATACGTCATATTCTTTCTTCTGTAAAACACCATTCCCTGTCCATCTGATTTCTTGTAGTGCTGTTATGTCAGCTTTATATTTTGACAGGGCATCAGCTAGCTGATGTAAATCGTAAATCGTTTTGCCGTTTTCGTTGCGTAGGTTGTCGTCGTGAGATCAGTCCGTTTCCGAGGCTTGTTGTCGGTCTCGTAATTCGAAGTTTTACGGAACAGGGAATTAACCTGTTGCCAACCTGAGGAACCAGCCTTATCATATTAGCCAAACCTTTTTTTAAAAGGCTTGTTACTAGCGGCCGCCGCGAAAAGGCTATGATCACACTTCGTAACCGTAACTATTCAGTCCCGAATAGTTACGGCACGTGCATGTTTTCGTATGCTACATGTTATTCCCCCTATTTGTCTGATGGCTGACCGCCAATTATCAATTATAACGCTGTACATAATTAAGAATAGATTCTTTTAGTCTTGTACAGGTAGAAAGTAGATTTTCAAACAATAAAATAACATTTTAAAAATACTTAATATTAAGGTAGAAAAAAGGAAAGGAATAAAGAAAAGTAAGAAAGAGAAGATATAAAGAGGTAAGAGTTCAAAAAGTGTCTTTTTATATGTTCTATCTATGTTTGTATCTATGTTTGTACTCCTAAGATTTCGGGGGAGATTATTCCAAAGGTGAACCGCATGGACAAAAAACTGTCTAGTGCTGACTAAAGAACCATGTCTTAGCATAATTATTTTTAAGGTTCTTTGAGATGTGTTGAATCTAATATTAGCATAGAGATAATTTGGCGTTTTAGTAGTAATTATCTTATGTAATGCAAGGGCATTTCGATATTTCAACAGAGCATTGAGGGAGCTTCCATTTTTTTGTTTGGCATATATTGAAACGTGATCGTATCGACTTAAATTGTTAATATATCTAGCACAATTATTTGATGCAACATTCAACTTCCTGTACGAATCAGAGTCTTAATTTGAGAACATCTCACAGCCATACAAAATAATGGGCATAACATAGGACTTAATCAATTTAAGTTTCGCTTCCTTAGGTTAGTAGAATTTGGTAGGACTTAAGCCACGTAGGATACAATATATCTTAGATACTACATGATTGACACGATCTTTCCAACTAAGGTGCTGATTAAAATGTATACCAATATTTTTTGCTTTGCTTACAAGTTCGATACAAGCGTTATTTATATTCAGTTGGGAGGGGTACATATTAGTTTGTGTTGACTTCCATGATTCCATGGCTTTAGTTTTGGAAGCATTTAGTGCAATTTTATTTCTTTGAGACCAAACGAAAATATTATCTAAGTCGCTATTCATGTGCTGAACAGCAAGCGATTAATTTGATTTTTTAAATTTGGTGAGTAGCTGTGCATCATCAGCAAAAAAGTGAAATTCACATTTTTTTAATGCATTCCGTAAGGTCATTTAGATAGAGTGTAAATAAAAGAGGGTCTAAGACTGAACCTTGAGGCACCCCATTAGGCACTAGTAGCAGGTTTGAACGATCATTATTGTGGTAAACTGCCTGTGTTCGATTGGTAAGATACGATTATAAAAGTTTGTATACGGAATCTTCGAAAGCAAATTGACTTTTTAATTTATAGATTAGAATTGAATGGTTTACCGAATCAAATGCCTTCGAAAAATCCAAGAAAACCATTAATGACATCAAATCTTCATCAAACCCTGCACGAATATCATCACTTACTTTAAGGAGTGCTGTAATACAACTATGTTTGCATCTAAATCCTGATTGAAAATCTGTCAAGAGTTTGTTCTCATCCAAATAGAATTTAATTTGAAGACTGACTATTTTTTCAAAAACTTTACTCAGGAAAGGGAGAACAGCAATTGGCCTATAGTCAGTTATAGTAGGTGACAGTGATCTAGGAACTGGTAATACTTTTGCACTTTTCCAACAATCAGGGAATACACAAATTGTTATAGTATTATAAATGTGTGTAAAATGTCTGCCTATTAAAGGAAGGAGTATTTTTATAATATTTGGGTGAACTCCATCCAATCCCACTGCCCTAGACTTAAAAGAAAGTATGACCTCTCCCACATAAACTGGATCCACACATTGCAAGGAGTACCGCTGTGTATTGATTGCAATTGGGTCAAATTGTTCTTGACTCATGGGAGCTGACCCAACAAACTTGTGGTTTAGCTCATCAAGATTCACATATAAATTACTGGCGGGTTCACTTGGACAGATACCTGCTTCACGAATTGTTCTCCAAAACTCTGAACTCGATTTATTTTCATTAAACTTGTTTTTGTAATAATTGCTTTTGCTTTTACGAATAAGATATGTTACTTTATTACGTATACGTTTGAATTCGTCATGTATTAGTGGACATTGGTATCTTCGCTATATGTGATACAGTATGTTCCTCTCTTTTATATGATTCTGAATCATGTGGTTAAACCATGGAATATTAGTATTCTTGACTCTTTTAGTTTTTAAAGGCACATGTTTATCAAACAAATATTGAATGTTTCTATTTAAGATTGAAACTTGTATATTGACTTCGGACGAATAATACACTTGTGACCAGTCGAGATTCAAGCAATCATTAAATAAGGTTGACACGTCAATTGATGAAAAATTACGAAATTGTTTAAAGATTTCTGTTTTACCCAAAGGAATTACATGTATTACCATGACGAGCATATCATGGTGAGAAAACCCTGGACAGACGATCTGATCATAATGTGTTATCATGTCCGTTTTAGGCACTAAAAACACATCAATAAGTGAAGGAGTTTTATTTGGAAAAAATGTGTGGGATTTGACGTATTCACAAATTTCAAACCGAGAGATGAAATGCAATCAACAAAATGTTTGTTTTTGTAACCTAAGATGTCCAAATTTAAATCACCACATACAATCAATTTTGAATAACTTTGGTCCAAATTTTCAAGAATATCTCTTATTTCACTGTAACACGCTATATTTGGTGCTGAATATATTGTGCCTACCAATAATTTATGTGGACCAGCCATGACCTCAACAAAAATAAACTCCGATTTATCTACTTCATTTGAACATTTCACTATTTTACTCTTGTAACAATCTTTAATATAAATCGCTGCTCCCCCACCGCGCTTTGAAAATCTATCACCACGAAACAAAACATAGCCTTTAATCTTAAATAATTCATTACTCATTTCAGGTCTAGTCCAGGTTTCAGAAAGTCCAATGAAATCCATAGACCCATGTTCAAACAATAAACGCATCTCATCAATTTTGTTTACCATACTTTGTGTATTTAGATGACAGACCCTAATGCCCATCTTATCTTTACACACTATGTCCAGCAGCAGCCTTGTATTGTCAATGCTATTCCCCAGTGGTTGATAATTCCCTCCTATAAAATTGTTTTGAATTTGTGACATTTATATAAAGAATAAGTACAAAAGGAGCACAAACTATACATGACCGATAGATAGTACAGAGACAGACTAAAAATAAAATAGATCAAAATAATGTTCAACCAGTGACACGACATTGACTTTACAAAATATATTCTATAGAGAAGATTAAATCTTATGCAAAGGATAGAGACATTTATTGTAGTAAAAGAAGAAATGAAAACAAGTATAGGAATAGAAAGAGAAATTAGAAAGACTAATATATATATAATATTGTAGATTCGCCGCTTACGATGGTTCATTTTCATTTTGGCTTGTGCTAATTTTTTCCAGATCTTCGTTACAGGTGATTAATATGGAGTCCCCTCTCAACGTTCGCACATAAACTTGTCCATTATTCGTATACACTGCGGAGATAATTTTTGTTTGTTTCATTTTAAGCGCATTCCGTTGCAAGAGATAGTCGCATTTAGTTAGACTCTCATTTAAGTAGATTCTCTTATCAGAAGGTATGTTGATATCGCTGAGAGATAGCGCAGCTTTGGTTTGTTTATATCTCATAAAGCAGGCTCGCATTAAATTATTTTTGTCATGTGGATCGGTGAATTTTATTATTAAAGTGCCATCATACGAAGAATTGTTCCCACCCACAATTTGTTGTATTACTCTGAATATTGATTTCAAAGGTGGTGTATTGCATTTTACTGCCGTGCATATTTTTGCAAATACGGATTTAAGATCTTCATCTTGTGTGGCTAGTACACCCACTAATGCAGCATCAGAAGCAATTTGCATTCTTTCAAGAGAGTCAATGCGGGCCTCGAGTTGTGAACAATGCTCTTGTAGTTCGGTTAGTTTTCCCATATTAGACGTTTCAATTGCACTCACTTTTTTCAAAATGTTTTCCTCCGTTGCTTTTAAGAGGGAGATTTCGTTGTAAATGGTTAGGTTAGGTTAGGTTTATGTGGCTGTCAGGAAGACTACTGACACACTTAGACCATAGATAGGTCCGTTGTGATACCACGAAATGAGCGAGGGAGTATTTCTTTAATTAAACCAGTTGGAGCTTCTTATGAAGCGATGTAAAGATAGAATATCAACGTTCGACATATCGCTTGGATCGTCGAAAAAGAAATTACCCAGGTGTAATTTACGTCTTCGGGAGAGAGCTGGGCATGAACAGAGAAGATGGGTGATAGTCTCCTCCTCCTCCTCGTCCATGCAGCTTCTGCAAAAATCATTAGAGAATACGCCAAGTCTTATGGCGTGTCTTCCTATGAGGCAGTGTCTGGTTATGACACCAATTACGGAGCTAAGATGTAATCTGCTCATAGATAACAAACATTTAGTACGTTTCTGATCTAATTTTGGCCAGATTTGCTTTGTCGCTACGCAGGTAGTAGTGTTTGTCCATCTTAAATTTGTTTTCTCTATGGCATTTAGTTTTAGCATGAGTTTGCTTGTAGCGATAGGTATACCAATATTAACCTTGTAAGGTAAAACCGGCAATAGTTGTATCGTTGTAAATAGTCTCCTCAAATAATGTAAAACGTTTATCAATACGCGCCCACAAATGATCTAAATCGACAGCAGCTTTGGTTGGTGTATTAGTATCGACCGTTGTTTTTGGTTTCTGGGTATTTTGAGCAGCATTTTTAATAATTCCCGGTGTTCCAACTTTAGCATAAGATGATGTTCCACCTTGCAGTACATTCCGAGCAGATCCATTTCTTGTTTCTGGTATTTTTAATCAGAAATGTTAAAGTGTTTTTTGTGGTTTAACAATATAAATGAGATCAATCACGACAAATTAATGAGCAAACTTGTTGTTAATATTGAGGGAAATGAAAATATCTTAATTGACTGGTTTTATTTTGTGGTTTACTTGGTTTAATTGCGTACAGAACCGGGAGAAAAATTACACACTACTGTTCACTACAACACATTATAGATAATCCAATATATATATGTATATGAATGAAATTCAATTTTAAAGGTTTGTGGCCTTAACTCCATGTTTTGCGTTTCGTCCTGGCTTGATGGTGGGCTCATCAGCTAGATGACATCAAACTTTCTCTAGTGCGCAATAATTGTCGATGATGCTATATAAAATTTACAGAGAAAACTCACTGTGAATTTTATTTTTCTAAAGAACTTTGATTAACGTTAGACATTAAAATTAAGATGTTATGCTCGTGGCCAAGCGAAATTAATAGTTTTAAAAAAATAAACAATCAAAAGACTAAAAATAACCAAATTTTTGCGTTTCGCCTTAATTTGATGGTGGGCTTATCAGCCTTTACTTGGAGTTAGGGCCACAAAACCTTTAAAATTGATTTTCATTCATATACACTCCTTTTAATAATATTTAATTTGGCTATTTTTAGTCTTTTTATTGTTTATTTTCTTAAAACTATTTTTTTAAAACTAATGATGTTCCACCTTGCAGTACATTCCGAGCAGATCCATTTCTTGTTTCTGGTATTTTTAATCAGAAATGTTAAAGTGTTTTTTGTGGTTTAACAATATAAATGAGATCAATCACGACAAATTAATGAGCAAACTTGTTGTTAATATTGAGGGAAATGAAAATATCTTAATTGACTGGTTTTATTTTGTGGTTTACTTGGTTTAATTGCGTACAGAACCGGGAGAAAAATTACACACTACTGTTCACTACAACACATTATAGATAATCCAATATATATATGTATATGAATGAAATTCAATTTTAAAGGTTTTGTGGCCTTAACTCCATGTTTTGCGTTTCGTCCTGGCTTGATGGTGGGCTCATCAGCTAGATGACATCAAACTTTCTCTAGTGCGCAATAATTGTCGATGATGCTATATAAAATTTACAGAGAAAACTCACTGTGAATTTTATTTTTCTAAAGAACTTTGATTAACGTTAGACATTAAAATTAAGATGTTATGCTCGTGGCCAAGCGAAATTAATAGTTTTAAAAAAATAAACAATCAAAAGACTAAAAATAACCAAATTTTTGCGTTTCGCCTTAATTTGATGGTGGGCTTATCAGCCTTTACTTTTAGTTAGGGCCACAAAACCTTTAAAATTGATTTTCATTCATATACACTCCTTTTAATAATATTTAATTTGGCTATTTTTAGTCTTTTTATTGTTTATTTTTTTAAAACTATTAATTTCGCTTGGCCACGAGCATAACATCTTAATTTTAATGTCTAACTTTAATCAAAGTTCTTTAGAAAAATAAAATTCACAGTGAGTTTTCTCTGTAAATTTTATATAGCAGTAGGTAATCATCGACAATTATTGCGCACTAGAGAAAGTTTGATGTCATCTAGCTGATGAGCCCACCATCAAGCTAGGACGAAACGCAAAACTTGGAGTTAAGGCCACAAAACCTTTAAAATTGAATTTCATTCATATACATATATATATTGGATTATCTATAATGTGTTGTAGTTTCTGGCAGGTAATTTAGTTCATTCATTGAATTAATTTTCACAATCGTTTGGCTTGATTTTGACTGCGTTGTTGAGGGCAATATTAATGAGTAAGAAATGATGCAGAAAAATATCTTCTCTGAGTTTCATTGCGGCTTTATTTGAAACACACTCAAATGCATCAATAACTCTCTAGCAGGTAACTTTCAATCAGTATCGTAGCAAGAGGTGAGGGGCACGTACGTAGATTTAATATTCATCTATTATTTAGGTTCAAATTGGACAGACTAATAACATTCACGCAATCACACATGTGAATACAACAAAAACAACCAATAACGTATCTCTTAAAGTTTCATTACATGGCAAACTTTCAAAGTTTTTTGTCAGCAAAATATACGATCGAATGAAATTTAGGTTTATTTGTTTTTCATTCTCTTTTCTTAGGATATTTTATGCATTCGACCGATACACTCTTTTATGTATGTAGATTTGGTTTCAATCGCACTTCGAGTGGACTTACCACTCTACCGCACTATTGGCTGCTACCGCACTATTGGCTGAACGCAGCCGCAGAAAAAATAAATTAACCACCATTGAACGATGCCATTCCAAATGGGTTGAATGCTCCCTGGTTTCTTTTCCTAGGGCCAAACCCATGAATGGAAGAATACAAGATTACGACACTTGGTTAGGTAGGTAAGATGGCGGTTTCGCAGAACAACTGTTCCGAATAAACCCAATTAGCACAGAAAAGCGCCGTTTTGATACCATAACTCGTTTGACCTAATTTTTTGTGATATAGTGGTAGTGACTGTTAAGCTAAGTGGATCAGTTTTTGATCTGTGCCCGCAGTCACAAGGGAAGAACCTAGCTCACACTGTGTGCTAGGTGGTTCCATTTGGACTGAGAGTCGACCAATTAACTACACTAGATCTATATGAGGCTAGGCCCGTTTAAAGGCAAGGTACACCTGCCAGGTGTAAATCCGTGTTTTGATGCTTTCGCCACAAAATAGAGTAAGTGCTAGTCCGAAAAGCTAGTCCTTAAGGTAAGTTCCAGAAACTTAAAAGAAGAAAGTTGAAATGGAAAGTGAGTGAGTGCTTTGAAAAGCTAAGGAGACCAGTTTTTGGTCTGTTCCCGCAGTTCAAAAGGAAGAAATTAGCTCACACTGTGCGCTTGGTGGTTCCATCTGGACTGAGAGCCTGCCCAATAACTTTACACTAGATCTATATGAGGCTAAGCCCGTTCAAAGACAGTTTATACCTACCAGGTATAAATCAGTGCTCTCATGCTATTGCCAAAGATAGAGTAAGTGCTAGTCCGAATAGCCAGTCCTAAAGGGAAGTTCCAAAAACTTCCAAGGTGAAAGTTGAAATAGAGATATTGCTTGGTTTGTTATAGCCAACTGGTGCTGTTGAGAAAAGCGGTAAAATCATTTATCTTTTTGTTCGACAGCACGTTTAGGTTGTCGAGAAACAGGCTACTAAATGCCTGGAGGCGAGACCTAGCCAGGGCCAGACAGTAGCAGAGAAAATGCTCAATAGTTTCCTTCTCCAGCGGATTTTTACAACTACGGCAGTAGCTGTTGAAAGGTATGCGCAGTTTAGCTGCGTGTTCGCCAGTGACGATTGCAACGACCCTGGCCGTGTCTATTCTGTTTCGTTTTATTAAATCATTCGATCTGTTTTTGTCATAGGTTGGCCATATCTTTCTAGTTATTTCTAACTTTGCCACCTCTTTGTTGATTCTGAAAAGAAATGGTCATATATTCTGCCCTTCACGAAGCCCAGTGGAAGATCTACTGATTCCGCCTGAGAGACGAGAAGGGCTGATCCTTGCCTAGCAAGATCATCTGGTCGCTCATTGCCTTAGATGTCTTATGGCCTGGGAGAAATTTTTATACGAGAGAAATTTTTATACTATCACTGAAACCAGAGAGCTCTGCTCTGCATTGGTGAACTATCTTTGAAGACACCAGTCAGCTGTTAATTGCTTTAATTGCAGCATGGCTATCTATACAAATGTCTACATTGTAAATATTATGGTTAGATATTGTTTTTTGTTTGAGTATCCTAGAGGCTTCCTTAATAGCAAGCACTTCAGCTTGAAATATGCTGGCAGCGTCGGGCAGGCGGAACGATTGACTAATTTTAAGTTTGTCGGAGTAAACACCCGCCCCAACTCCGTCAACCATCTTTGAGCGGTCAGTGAAAATTGTGGTGTCATATTCATTTGTCACCGTATTATTTTTCCATTCGTCTCTGGTAGGAAAAAGCACATTGAAACTTTTATCAAAGTCAAGACAAGGGTATTGGTAGTCAATATGGACTGAGCGGAGATTTATTGGCAACAGTTTTTAAATTTGTCCATGACCATAGGGTCTTTCTGCCCAACAGCTTGCTTCTTTAAGCCTGGTTGCACTGCAGGATACCATGTATTTGATGTGAAGGTCTAGAGGCAAAAGATTAAGAATAACGCTTAAGGCATCGGTTGGGCAAGATCGAATTGCACCTGTGGAACCTATGTCTGCTGTTCTTTGAATCTTTTTCAGTTTGTCTATATTATATTTTTTACTTAGGGCTGGCCACCATACGATCGATCCGTATGTTAGAATTGGACGGACTACAGCTGTGTTAGTCCATAATATCATTTTAGGCTTCAGACCCCATTTTTTCCTGAAAGTTTTACTACATGCATAGAAGGCTATACTTGATTTCTTCACACGTTCTTCAATATTGATCGAGTCTATTAAATTTGCTTACATGTTTTACAAGTGTAATGGTGTGCTCTTTTTCCTCAGAATCATGACCTTCCGCAATAACATGATCGGCAAAAGCCGATTGTTTTAATTTCTTCTTCTTAATTCAATTGCAATGCTCTTTGAATCTCATATTCAAATTTTGATTTGTTTGTCCAATGTAACGTCGTTTGCAGACTTCACATTCAATTGCATAGATCCCTGATTTTTGTTCGTCGTTAACTTTATCTTTTGTAGATGCAAAAATGTTCTTAAATTTTTGACTACTTAAGTACACGGGTAAAATTTTATGCTGTTTTAAACGGTTCTTAAATTTGTTCATTATTTCCGGCACATAATTAAAAACCCTTTTCATTTGGTTTGTGTCGTCTACAAAATTTTGTTTCAAAAGGGTTGTCTTTTCATTTTGATACACTTTTTTTGAATGTTTTTTAATAATGGAATCCACAAGAGTCTTTGAATAGCCATTTAAATTATAACTCTGAACTCATATTCTTTTTTTAAAATTTACTAAAGATAATGGGAGATTGACAAGACGATGAGTCATGGAATGAAACGAGGAATGCTTGTGTTAAATAGGGCAATAAGAATCACTGGTTAATATTCTTTTTGTACTAGTAGGTTTATGGTATACCGCAATATCAATTTTTTCTAATTTTCTCGTCAACTCCAAATTTAAAAAGGCCAATTTTTGTTTCACTTCTTTTTCACTTGTGAATGTATTGATTCACATTGATTATTTAAAATGTTTGAAAAACTTTCACTTTCCGACTCATTTAATATGGTAAAAATATCGTCCACGTAGCGGTAGTAATTTGGTAATTAGCCATATAAATTTCGGTAATGAAAGGGCTAAGTGGATTTCCAATACTTGTGCTATTTGTTGACTTAAAGTACTCACTACGAAACTTGAAAAAAACTGTGGTTCATACACATAGTGGCAGCTTTTGTGTAGTCAGATCTTTTTTCACTTGATACACTATTCTCTATTGATATTCATCTAATGCCTTAATCGCATCATCAACTGGCACACTCGGAAAAAGAGACACAACATCCAAGGCCGTTGACTATATGGCTAATTACCAAAAGTGTTCTACCGCTACGTGGACGATATTTTTACCATATTAAATGAGTCGGAAAGTGAAAGTTTTTTAAACATTTTAAATAATCAATGTGAATCAATACATTCACAAGTGAAAAAGAGGTAAACCAAAAATTGGCCTTTTTAGATTTGGAGTTGACGAGAAAATTAGAAAAAATTGGTATTGCGGTATACCATAAATGAGAATATGAGTTCATAGTTGAGGTAGCTAATTTAAATGGCTATTCAAAGACTCTTGTGGATTCCATTATTAAAAAACATTCAAAAAAAGTGTATCAAAATGAAAAAACAACACGTTTTAAACAAAATTTTTAGACGACACAAACCAAATGAAAAGGGAAGTTTTTAATTATGTGCCGGAAATAAAGAACAAATTTAAGAACCGTTTAAAACAGCATAAAATTTTACCCGTGTACTCAAGTAGTCAAAATCTTAAAATTATTTTTGCATCTACAAAAGATAAAGTTGACAACGAACAAAAATCAGGGATCTATGCAATTGAATGTGGAGTCTGCAAACGACGTTACATTGGACAAACAAAACGAAATTTGAATGTGAGATTCAAAGAGCATTGCAATTGGATTAAGAAGAACAAATTAAAACAATCGGCTTTTGGCGATCATGTTATTGCGAAAGGTCATGATTCTGAGGAAAAAGAGCACACCATTACACTTGTAAAACATGTAAGCAAATTTAATAGACTCGATGCATTCGAGAGCAATTTTATAGAAAAGGAAAACAACATTTTGTATGTGGATGGAGGAGACATTCAATCACCTTTGTTCTCTCTCATATAAATAATTTTTTTTTCTAACTGCTTCTTCGCTCTGGAGTTTTCAAAATAAACATTTGTTGTAACGCCTTATGAGCCGTGCTTTCTTTATGGGAGAAGAGCTCGAAAAGCGGAGAGAAAATAATAAATTTTTGTTTTAAACTTTAAATACTTAAATAGCCCGCTGTCTTTAGCTAGGCTGCGACCAAATAAGTTATGTTTATTTCCAATTTTGTTCTGTCTCGAATTTTAAATTTTCCTGTCTTTTTATACTATTTTAATCTACAAATTCTACCCCAATACACACGCACTTTTCCAACCATATATCCACCAACCGATAATTACATAATTTATTCCAATTGGTAATATTTGCTTTGTATTGTAAACTAGTTGGAATTATTTAATATAAATATTTCCCAACTGTTCTTCACAAAAGTGCCGCCGCATCATATTTCACATGTATTCACTCATAGCGCCGCTTACCCCGGCTAAGATGCATTCTCAGCATTTAGTATCAATGCCTGCAATTAGTGCATTGGATTTGTTTACAATCCGTTGGACATTGGATATTCATTACTCATAGCAGTTTATGGGTTTTGACGTAACTATGGCGAGTGAGCATTATGATGTCCTGGTGACGATTTGTTTATGAGTCAGTATGTTATGGTATTTTATTATTGGTGCAGTATCGGTGGTTGAAGTGTTTTGGGAAAATGCGTGGAAATAGAGCAAAATGTATTTGTTGGGAGGTTGGAATGTAGTGCGATCACTACATCCATCCCCCCTTCGAAAAAGAAAATTGACCTTGAAGAGGTTAATTTTCTTTAAAAAGTACAGGAAGTTTAGTAAACATATTCTTATTATTCCTTGAAGAGGTTACAAAAGTTTTTTTTTTTTTTTACATATTATTAATATTATTGTTCCTTGAAGAGGCAACAATTTATATATATATTTTGTTTTTTATTTGAACGTTTTTTTTACATATTTCTTAATCTATTTATTATACATATGAATATATGAATAATTTTTTTTTTGATAACTCATTAATTCATTAATTAATCATTAATTCATTTATTTGTTTGGTGTGAACAACGCGAAGAATATTTTCTAGAACTCAATCTCCTAATAAAATCAAGTGAAAATTGTATGCCTTTTTTTCTTTTTTGATATCTTTGTTTGTCTGTAGAGTTGTAACAGTTAGAGGTACAATTTTTCGTTGTGGTGTGGGAGTTATAGTTGTTTGTTTTAATTTGTTTGTCTGTCGAGTTGTAGCATTTGGAGAGTGGGGTACTACCTTTTTTTGTGCTGTAGAAGGTACAACCGTTTGTTTAAGTATAGGTTGAGAAATGATAATATTTGGAAAAGCACGAGGTAAAGGTGGGGGAGGCGGTATGGTTTGAGAAACGATAGTGTTTGGTAAAGCACGAGGTAAAGGTGGGGGAGGGGGAATGTTCTTGGGTTTTTCTTTAAAGTCCGCGGGTAATTTTTCAGGTAAAGGATTTTGTGTTTCTGTTGTACATACTTTTATTGATGTTACCGGCGTATTTGCTGGCTTTCTTTTGGAATATCTTAGTTTTGTAAAGATGATTAATGATAAAATTATTATGATAATTAAGGCTCCTGAGTTGGTGTAAGATACTAGTTCTGGTGTGAATTGTAGAAAAGGTTTAGTTAAAGGTAAATTGTCTTCAAGTGTCCTCAAATTTTGGTTAATTTGGGTCCATTTTTCTTTGAAAGAAATTTGGGACAAATGAATGTCTGGAAAATTTTCCAACGTAGTGTTATTAAAATAAAGTGTGTTATTTTGGGTTATATTTATCAGTGAGATGTTTTTTATGAAGTCGGGTATGGTAAGGTCAGCATTATTTTCTGTGGGCAGTTTCCAATGCGAAATTGTGTAGGAACAATTATTTGATAAATGGAGTATTCCGATACCTTCTAAATATTTTTGAGATATTGTTGTGCCACATTGGGAGTAGATAATTTGTTTATCCTGGAACGCAAACAACCAATTATTAGGAGCTTTGAGTTTAATAATATTGTTTAGGAAACTTGTAGATTAAATGAAATTGCAAGATGTATGTTCGTAAATTTTGCTGTCAGGAATTTTGAAACAAAGATCATGTGAATTTTCGTTAACTGAAAAAGGTTTATTTTGGTTACAAATGAAAAATAGAGATTCATGGTAGATATTTATTCGAGAACAAAGGTTATTAAATTCTGTTGTTGTAAAAGTAAGATGCGTGTTTGTTGGATTTGTCATGACATACTCAAAGTTTATATTTAATAGGCCATAGCTGGTTTGGTTGAATTTTACCGGGAATAGGTGAATTTGATAAATTTTGAATGTATTTGAATTACATAAGGGGATTGTAATTTTAATTATGATTTGATCTTGAAATTCAATTGATTTAACATTAGTTATTTCGTTGATATGTTGTGGGTCTCGTAATAATGGGTTTACATTATTATAATGGGATATATTTGAATAAATTTGTCTTAAATCTTCTGATTTGGAGAGAGTTGTTGGAGAGAGTTAATAAGGGTGAAAAATCTTGATAGGACCGTTTGAATGGATTGAAGTTTTGTTAAAATTTTAACTACGATTTCGTTGATTTCGATTTGTGCTAGGTTGTCGTTTGCTTGTGTGCCTAAGCTTGTGAATTTTGCCTTAACAGTTCTTGTAAAATCGTTTGCCTCTTTCTCCAGAGTCTCGTGTTCTGCTTGTATTTTATTGATTGGTTCACCGATTATATAGAAATTGGATTTTGTTATTGTAAGTTGCTTCTTAAGGTACTGTATGTTTTGGTTCTGAAATGATGTCAGATTACTAAGTTGTTCGTGAATCTTTTCAGCATCTTCGTCATCCATTGTTCCAAAAAGAAATTTACTGAACCTGCCAACTATATTCACTAATCCTCGTTTTGTACGGTGACCACCAAAGGCTTTCAGTTCGTTTATTTGTTCTTTTAAGTCAAAAGTTGTTTTGGAAATTATGTATTCCCAGCTATTGCATTTTTCCTCATATTTGTTTTTTCGGTATTGGCAGCTACTTTTGAGTGTATTCTCGCAAAAATGTACGTGTTCCCATACTTTTTCCTATTCTGGAAGTTTTACTCTGGTAACTTTATTCCATTCTTGCTGGTGAAAAACAGATTTTCCTACTGGCTCTAGGATTATACCAGAAGTCTCATTTAATTTCTGTATTGTAAAAGTAGCGTTCGTTGCCTCGCCGTATAGTGTTTGTATCAGCAGTATAATGAGGTAAATCGCCATCTTGAATAATAATGCAGATATGTAAATATGTATTTATATATATATTATTTTTTTTTTATATATATATTATTTTTTTTTGTTTGTGTAAGGAGATATAGTGTAGTGATCGTAAAAGGTGGGGTAAAAACTTTGCATAATCGTCTGTTTTCCGCATTGAATCCCGGTGGGAAGATTATGTTGGTATTAGATTGGAAAAAGGACACAGACCTAAACTTTTGTTCATAGGTGTAGTAGTTGTAAGTTGTTATTATGTATCATTTTTTGATTTCTTTCCAATTTTGATAACTATATTTTCGTCGGATATTATTTTGATGACTTCGTAAGGTCCGTCCCATAGGTTTGACAGTTTGTTTTGTCTCGTTTGGTTTTTCATTAATACTTTGTCACCTTAAATTTTTTCTGTTTGGTGTTTTTTGTCATAATAATTTTTGTTTTTCTTCTCGTAAATTGTTTCTCTAGCGATTTTGTAACCATGTTGCAGACGGCTTTTGAGTTCTGTGGCGTAGTTTTCGTAGTTATAATAAGTCTGTGGTTCTCTGTTCAGTGAACTGGGAATTCGTGCAGGATAACCATATAACAGTTCAAATGGGGTGTAATTTGTACTACTATGTGGGGTAGTATTAAAAACGAACATAGCGTATGGAAGCCATGCGTCCCAAGTGAGTGTGTCCTTGTTTATGTAGTGACGCAAGTATTATGCAAGTGTCCTGTGGCTACGTTTTAAAGCGCCATTAGTTTGGGGGTGGTATGGAGTGGTTTGTAATTTCCTTGTCTTGAGGACTTTGCATACGTCTTTAAACAAATTACTAAGGAAATTTGTTCCCTGATCCGTTAGGATCGAGTCGGGTATTCCAAATAGACATACTAACCGCTCAACTAACATACGTGCTATGGTTGGGGCTTCAGCGTTTGGCACAGCTATTGCTTCGGAAAACTTTGTGAGATCGTCCTGAAATGTGATAATGGACTTGTTGTTTTCGTAACTGACGGGTAGTGGACCAACTATGTCTTAAGCTATACGCTCAAAAGGAGTTCTGCATGTAGTGGTTACTTTCATGGGTATTTTGTTATTGCGTGATAGTTTATTTTTCTGACACGACTCACATTAGTGTATGTGGCTTTTAACGTCTTTGGAGATGGTTGGCCAGTAGTAATACTGCTTAATTCTTTTAGAGGTTCTTGTTACTCCTTGATGTCCGCCAAATGGTGACTCGTGGTTTTCGTGTAGTATTTTTACTATATATTCAGGTTTTTCTATTAATATTCTTGAATCGAAATAGAGATGTGTATTATATTTAGCCTGTTTAAAAGCTTCAAATATTAATGTTTTCAGTTCGTCTTGAGGTTGGCTACTTATGGGTAACGACAAGGCAATGGTGGAAAGTTTAGTCCTATTGCATTCACTTACGATGTCTTTCAAGCTGTTTGTAATTTTTTCTCGGTCTGTCGGACTTCGCAAGGGTAAGGGTAATGTCACGATGTAGTAAAACACATTTGTAGGTTGGAGTGTATGGGTCAGGACTTCGCAGATTTCTGGTTTTTTGAAATAAGGTAAACGATTTTTCAAATTTTTTTCTTCTGTTGTTTCTACAAGAGGCAGTATAATAGCTTTTAAGTTTACTTTATTATTAGAAATATTGATTCTTTTTTTTCAATTATATTAAAATTTGACTTGGGTTCTGTTGCTTTTTTACTTGTTTCGGCTATTACGTCGTTTTTTCCTTCTTGTGCCCGTCTTTGGTTTCGAGCTGTTACTAATACTTTGGTTTCGTCATTGGCTTGCATGCGACTTAAGGTATCAGCGTTTAAATTTATTTTCCCTGGTTTGTGTTTTATTGAAAAGTCGTATTCAGATAAGAGAATTTTCCATCTTGCTAATCTTGACATAGGATCTGTCCTAGAGAATAGCCACTGTAGAGGTTTGTGGTCAGTCTAAATAGTAAAATGGGTTCCGTAAATGTACGGACGAAATTGTTGTATAGCATACACGATTGCAAGTAGTTCTTTTTCAGTAGTGTTATACTTAACTTCGGTATCATTTAACGTTCGACTTTCAAATGATATAGTCATTTCCGATGGGACCTTGGGACAGAATAGCTCCTATTCCAACATCGTTAGCATCTGTAGTCACGATAAATTCTTCTTTAAAATTTGGGTAAGCTAAAACTGGGGGATTTATCATTTTAGTTTGCAATTCTCTAAATGCTTCGTCACAGAATGCATCCCATTTAAAAACACAATTTTTCTTTAAAAGTTTCGTAAGGGGTTTGGCTATAGTAGAAAAATTTTCTATGAACTTTCTGTAGTAACCAACGAATCCAAGAAATGATTTTATACCTTTCGCGTTTTTAGGTGTAGGATAAGTCCTGACGGCTTTGACTTTTTCAGGATCTGGCTTCAGTCCATCTTCAGAAATAAGATGTCCCAAGTACATTAATTCATGTTTAAGAAAATTAAATTTTTCTGGTTGTAGTTTTAGATTATGCATATTCAGTTGATTAAGTACTTTTCTAAGTTTGGAATTATGATCGCTTAAATCGTATCCGTAAAGAACTATATCGTCCATGTAGACAAAACAGTCAAATCCTTGCAAACCAGTGAGAACAGTGTTCATTAAACGTTGGAAAGTTGCAGGGGCGTTTTTTAACCCGAATGGCATACGGTTATATTCGTAATGTCCAAATGGTGTGCTAAATGCGGTCTTACATCGATCTTCCTTATCCATCAAGATCTGATGAAATCCCTTAGCTAGGTCAAGAGTGCTAAAGTATTTTGATCTACCCAATTGGTCGAATATATCGCTGATAATTGGAAGTGGGTGAGCATCCCCAATAATTAAGTCATTCAGTTTCCTGAAATCGACAACTACCCTCCAGCGTTTGCTTCCATCGTTGCCCGGTTTTTTGGGAATAAGTAGCAAGGGTGAGTTCCAGGGACTTGAGCTTGGTTGTACTATAGTTGTACTATATCATCATTTAACATTTCTTGTACCTGTTTATGGATTTCTTCTTTTTGGCTTTCTGGAAGTCGATAAGGTTTAATAAAGAGAGGGGGTTTGTTCTCATCAGCAGCGACTTTGTGTGTCATCTCATCAGTATAAGAGAGATGATCTCCCTCAAGATAAAACAAATCATTATATTCTCTGCAGATCTTACGTATAGATTCCTTCTCTTCTGTATTGCAATGGTTTAGTATTAACATGGATTCTAATTTTTCTAGACGTTTTTCGATTTTGTTATTGAAAACTTTTATATCCGATTCATCGTATTCATCTAGGCTATTAAAACTTAAATTTAAATTATTAATGTTTTTTTGTTTTTCAATTTCTAGGGTATTCATGGTGAGCACTTTGATTTTTCCGGGCAAATTAGTTTTTTCTCGATCACAATGTCCTCGAATTTTTTATTTCTTCCTTCAAATGGAATTTCCACCATTTTTTGACTACAAAGTGGAAGATGTAAATAAATATTTCTATCACCAGAATTGTTTTCTGATGTTGTCTTACAAATTGCTGGTATTGATTACTGCTCCAGTTTCTTTGCTTCTTTGGCTGTTGTTCTCTGAAGTCTTACCTTTATTTATACCTTTTTTAGTGTCTTTGCTCTTTTGGCTGTCGTTTTCTAAAGTCTTGCCTTTATTTATACCTGCTTTAGTTTCTTTGCTCTTTTGGCTGTCGTTTTCTAAAGTCTTAATGGTTGTATCGAAATTTATTTTTACTGTTTGTTTGTTTGAAGATGAGGGTGATTCTTTGTTATCAGAGTCAATATTCATTTTAAGCTTATTTGAATTAAAGGTTTCGCTTGTGGTTTTAATACCACTAACTTCGATTTCAAAATCATGGCCCTTAGACACCGCCTCGTGAGGGGTAGCTTTTTGACTATTATTTCCAATTACAAGGTCACCAACCTTTTTGCTAAAATTAATTTCATTTATTTCTAAAACTTAATTTTTGTAATTTACCTTGCATTTGTATTTGGCAAGGAAATCGTGCAGTAAGGAGTTGAAAAGGGTGTTTTAAAGAAAGATTTTGTTCTTGATTAATTATGAAGGAACCTGTTATTTCTCCTAGGGTAAAGACTGAGTCACCAGAAATTGAGGATATGACGCACCTTTTTTCTGGGTTCACATTTGCCTCAAGTTCGTTTTTGTACAAACTTACATCTGCCCCAGTGTCTATTAGGAAGGTGGAGTAAGTTTTGTTTGATGGCTGCAATTGAATTCGGATTACCGGCTCATGAAACTCTGGGCAAGGGGAAACAGACAGGCTTTTTATATTCATTGTTGCGGGTCGGCACTCAGATCTAGTCGGGAAGGATGATGCTTCCTCCCGAGCATTGTCGTTTCCCGAATCTTGAGGATGAAAATCCTCACCAGATCTCCAAGAACAACAATGTCGTAATTCATGAGTTGAATTACCTTTAAATGGGTTTTTATTTTTCTGGTTTGTGGATGTAGGTGTATAATTATTGGGAGTCGGGTTTGTTTGGTTTCGGGAGTGTGCTAAACGTAAACGACAATCATTCTCAGTATGATACAACTTATGACAATAGTTGCACTTTGGGGTTGATTCGTTTTTAATTTCGGGTCTAAAGCTTTTAAGTTTGTGTTCCGGTAACATGTGGCAGAAGTGTGACCTATTTTATTGCAGGTCTGACACATTTGCGGTCGATTTTGGTTGGATCTAGTGAAACATGAAGTTGCTGTGTGACCAAATTTACCACATTGCTGACAAGTGACCCTTGTGTCGGTATTTCTGTATGAGTTTTGTTCAATGTCTAGGCGAGGAGATTGCGCAATGCCATAATCAATGGCTGTTTTCAGATCCATGGCATTAAAAGCTTTTACTAATAACCTTAGTTGCGAGTTTCTAAGTCCGTCTTCGAAGGAACGTAAGGCTATTTGTCTGTTTTCAGAAATAAGATAGTCCCGTACTGCCTGGTCGGTCGTACTTTGGTATGTCACCCTATCTAATTTCTGTAGGAAACGTGTTAGCCGTTCACCGAAGTTTTTTATGTCTTCCCTCGGGTTTTGTCGCTCGGACATTAGCTCTGTTTGAGTGTTGGAACGTGAAATTCTTTCTTTAAATTGTCCTTCTAGTTCGGCTACTAGTTCGGCCCATGTGTTTAATGTTTTGTACTGGGTTAGCTCGAAAGCTACCCCTTGTAACCTAGTCTTGACAATATTAACAAATACAGCATGTTGAGTGTCGTCTTTGATGTATGAAAAAAGGACGTTGTCGCAAGCGACAAATTTATTTAATTCGTCTGGATTTCCATCGAACACAGGAACGATGTTATTAACCTCATTTAAGGATATTTTTACTTCCATTTTTAAGTGGATGGATAGAGGTGTAGACTCACAAATAGGGGTAAGGTTTTTTGTTGTTGTATGGTCGTGGTAAGGTAGTAACTTAAAGAAACTTACCACCGATATTTGCTTTCGCGTTGACGGAACTGTCGTAAAATTATGGTCGAGTGAGAGAAAAAAAATAAGTTCGCGCTGTTCATAACCCAGACAAGATTGTGAATAATAGGGACAAGGTTGTGGAAATATAAAATATATGTATATATTTTTTTTAAATATATATCTACCTTATCTTAATTATCTACTGTCGATGAAGTTGATGTTGTTGACGCTGATGCTTATGTTGTTGGTGTCGTTGATATTTTTGATCCTGATTTTGTTGTTGATGTCGTTGATATTGTTTCACTTTGCCAGGCAGCCTTCACGCCGTATGGCTGTTGATTACGACCTGGTACACTGCCTAAATTGCCTCCGGCGTCCACATGGGAGTTCGCCAAGTCTTACTTTTATAGGTCTTTACACAAAAAAAAAATTTCACTTTCTGGTGTTTAGCCCCAGAACGCCTCAAGATTAGATCTTGTTATTTGGTATATTTGGTAGGGGATTTTGAGAAAACCCCACCGCTGCCACCAAAATGTTGTAACGCCTTATGAGCCGTGCTTTCCTTATGGGAGAAGAGCTCGAAAAGCGGACAGAAAATAATAGATTTTTGTTTTAAACTTTAAATACTTAAATGGCCCGCTGTCTTTAGCTAGGCTGCGACCAAATAAGTTATGTTTATTTCCAATTTTGTTCTGTCTCGAATTTTAAATTTTCCTGTATTTTTATACTATTTTAATCTACAAATTCTACCCCAATACACACGCACTTTTCCAACCATATATCCACCAACCGATAATTACATAATTTATTCCAATTGGTAATATTTGCTTTGTATTGTAAACTAGTTGGAATTATTTAATATAAATATTTCCCAACTGTTCTTCACAAAAGTGCCGCCGCATCATATTTCACATGTATTCACTCATAGCGCCGCTTACCCCGGCTAAGATGCATTCTCAGCATTTAGTATCAATGCCTGCAATTAGTGCATTGGATTTGTTTACAATCCGTTGGACATTGGATATTCATTACTCATAGCAGTTTATGGGTTTTGACGTAACTATGGCGAGTGAGCATTATGATGTCCTGGTGACGATTTATTTATGAGTCAGTATGTTATGGTATTTTATTATTGGTGCAGTATCGGTGGTTGAAGTGTTTTTGGAAAATGCGTGGAAATAGAGCAAAATGTATTTGTTGGGAGGTTGGAATGTAGTGCGATCACTACACATTACATAATGTCCAACTGGGTCAGTGCTGGTCAGTGCTGGACGTCACCGAAGCGTTCGAAATGCATTCACGTGTAAGACTTTAATTCGTGTTTTTTTTTTTAATTCGTTTAATTGTACTTAAATTTATGTGAGAAACAATAAGGTTTTTTTTTTGTGTTTTTATTCAAAAAACTAAATACATATGTTAAATCCAAAGTGAACCAACTTACATTTCCATTTTTTTTTCGTAAAAATTGACTTTGTCAGCACTTTTTGTAAGTTTTTTTTTATACTTATTTGATATTGTATTTTATTATTTAAGCACAAACAATTTTTAATAATTTGGTGTGTCAAGCATTGAAATTATTTAGAAGTTTGTATGGAGCGATGTTTTTGTTTCCTGGGCTATAGTGCATTGCTGTATTTGCACATTTCGTGGACTAGTCTAAAGAAACTGGTTGCTATGCAGGTATAGGAGTCAGCACAAAGAGTGAAATTTATCCCCAAATGTTTATTTTCGTTGATAATGTCAACTCAAACATTTTCTATTGAACACTCAGGGGACTCGTCAATTTTCTTGCATAAGCTCTGTGCATTAATGTGACAAACTTGAAATCCTTCATTACGCGATGCAATAATATATATCATAGCTCGAGTAGTGTTAACGCTCATAAGGTTTATGGAATTCAGATTATTAGAACTGCGATTAATTTACATTGAATGGGAAATCAGACTTTCTCCTTAAAAACACACACATGCTCAGAAAAACAGATACCACCACAGAATAATAAACCAGAGATATTTTAAATGAGATATTGATAAATGGTTTGCTTTGAATACGAAATGTTGGAAACAATTATAAATTTTAAAAAGCATTATAAAACAAGATTAGTTTCGTTACAATAATGTTTGGTGAATGAAACAAAAATAAGATTTCAATTACCAATAGAATGCATTTTTTCGTGCAATATCAATGATAATAATTCTAAAAAATAAAAAAAAGTAGATATAATCCGCAGTTTTATAAAGAATAAGAAAATGAAAAATAACAAAATACATATATCAGTTCTAGCGGATAAAAAAAAAAGATTTTAATTGGTGATGATAAGCATTTAGTTACAACGGTCTGATGGTAACCCTGTTAAGCTCTTGATATTGTCCACAGCAACGGCATTATCCAGCTTCTGCTGTTTTGATGAATATTCGTCCACGCATAGCTAACACGACAGCAATTTGTTTTTGTTTTTTCGTATCAAGTGCAGCATGTAAAATGTTTTGATTTAATTCAGTCAAGCATTCTCGAAGGTAAATGGGCACATCAAATTGTATTCCTACATCACGTAAGCAAAGCTGTTTTTTTAGATTTGCGACATTCAGATATAGCTTTTAAAAATGTGTTTCTGTCATGTGGAGTTCGGAATGTACTTTTAAGCGTCGGTGGCTTTATGCTTAGTGTAAGACATAAGTGATTGTAGGCTTTTTTGTGTTTGTAGGCTTTTTTGGGTTTATGACTTCGGAGTATCCAAGGGAGGTCGGCTGCCGTTGTAAGTTTTTAGTGTTAGTGTAGCAACTTGTTTATGTTCGGATTCACCGCAGTTTCGTTTCTTTTCGGGTAGTGACATATTTTGATATTTTTAACATATATGGAAGGCAATATATGTAGATATGTATAAATGCACGTAAAAATGGCAAATTTTGTTTTTTTTTAACCAATTTAACGCGTACTAACACCGAAAACTTTTAAGTCTTTTAAGAGGAGTGATGTGGCGATCGGAACAGGTACGAATGGACTTACCACTCTACCGCACTAACGACTGAACGCAGCCGCATTAAAAATACATTTTATTCCAAAAGGACTTAATGCTCCTGGTTTCTTTTCTGGCATCCGTATTGTGATTTCTGCCACGAAACAATCTACCAGCATTTATATTTTCAAGTCGTTAACTATCGCAAAGTTAAATTACTTATTTTTATTTTATAAAAATCGTTTCAATTATAAAAATAAAAGTTAATATGTAAGTTAATGCAGCATAAATTCCGATGCATCATTCTCACGATGCAATGATGCACGCGCAAGGCTTAAATATGCAGACGATATGTCTAGCAAACAAACAACAAGTTGAAGATGACATCAAGCGTTTATAAAAAATCAGTTTTAAGTCAGTTGTAATTAAGCTCATAATAATTGAAAAAAAAATATAGCCAGTGATCTTAAGCAGACCCCCTGCGTATATTTATTAAATCGGTGTTTCGAAAAGAAAATTATAGAGCAAATGATCTAAAGTAGCTCACGCTCATAATAATTTAAAAAAATATTAAGCCAGTTATCTTAAGCAGCCTCCTTGCGTTTATTTATAAAATCGTGTTTCGAAAGAAACATTCCTTCCATTCCACGAATTCAGTGATGACTTAACGCATGAGGCCCAATCAACCCCTGAATGAATAGTTCAACGCGTGTTTGAACAAAATAGCAGCACATAGTCCAAAAAGCCCTAAATCCAAGTAGTAACCATTTTCCTTGGGTAGATAAAGCAATTGATCCAATACACAGGAACAGTTTGTCCGATATGGACAAGAAACCTGACATTGTTAGGTGTCTAAGAACTTTTTCGGGTGATCCAGGAGAATTTAACTCCTGGAAAAAAGAATCGATCGGGTACTACAATTATTCGGCACCCCGAATTATTTTAGGATATTAAGTACCATAAGGAACAAATTTACCTGTAACGCAGGTAATGCTCTTGAAGCCTACAATATTCCCTTAAATTGGGAGAGCATATCTCGACGTCTTGCTATGCACTTTGCAGACAAACGCGATTTAGGTACTTTAGAGTACCAAATGATTTCCTTAGTGCAAGGAAATACATCAATCCAAGAGTTCTATCAAAGGGTCTCTTCACACCTCTCTTTTGGAAGTGAGCTCAGAATCTCTGAGTCTTTTCACCCAAACGTATCGAGATAATGCTTTCGATCTTAAAGGTGACCTCTTGCGATTGATTTGCCTCATGCGTTAAACCTGTGCCTAAAACTCGAAAATCAGAGTTACGGTAATGCAATGCTTTTAATCACGGAACAATAAATAAGCATCATCACATTTCTCCACAAAATCCATCAAGGCATACTCCAAACACCCAATATCAGTACCATCAAGACCTTTCCCTTCTAAAAATATCCAACAAGGTCGCTATTTTCATAAAAATAATAACTTCCCTTAGGACCCATGTTTTGTAACTCTCACATCGAATAAGTTCTCGCATAAATAGTGCGAATCAGAACAAAACTATGATGGACTGGGTCAAAAATCTCTTTTTCGCATTGAACTGTTTCTGTAACTTGTTATCACTGGACCAAGAACAACATAAAAAGAAATTATTGGAAATACTGTGGAAATGCGAATAAAACTGTGTCTGTAACTCTGAAGTCGAAATATTTATTCGATTTATCTGTCAAAATAAATCGACCACTCTCAAACAAGTGAGAAAATATTAAAATTGAATTTATTTTTTAGAATGTCAACACATTTGGAGTTTTTTATTTTTATTTTTTAGAGTGTCAACACATTTGGAGTTTTTTTTATTAAGTCGAAGTTTTTTGTGTTCTATAGTATTTTCGTGCTGAATAATCACCGCCTGGCCATCTTAAGAAAATTATGAATAAAACATTTTTAGGTTCGTGCATTTACTAGTTGTCTATTCTGTAACCCTGACAACAGGTATAATTATATATGATTTTTGGGGGAGAGTACGATAACTTTGGCGCCAATAATTGAAAACGGTTTTTCGTAAAACAGGCATTTTTTACTATGGGTGGGGGGGGTCTATCTCCCTCCGTTTGGGCGGGATGGGCAATTTTACAAAAACAGTGCTAAAAATTTAAAACAAATATTAAAAAAAAACAGTAATACTTACAACTAAGTTTTATAACTGTTTTTTAAAGCCAATACTTTTTTCTATTAGATGTTTTTTAAAACAAGTGAAACCTATGCATAGTCTTTGAAAAAACGGACTTTAAACTCAAAAATTGCGAAAAAAAAGGTAAAAAAAAACTTTGAAGTGTGATTTTTCAAAACTGTACAATAAAATAGTACTTTTTTTTATAAAATTCGTTGCTCATATTAATTATTAATCATAAACTGAAAACAAAATGATTATATGTTTTCTGGTTTTTGAGAAAATGGAAAATTACTAAAACTACTTTCTTATAAGAGTTTTCTTTTTTTTTTTGGTATACGGTGAATGTTGTACGTAGGTTCGTTTTTGTAATGATGCTTGGGCATCTTTAAATGCAACAGAAACTTTGCATACACCCAACCTCGCACCCACCCCAAATCCTATAGTGTGTCCAAGCAGGGGTGTTGCAGGGCAGCATGCCACCTTACATACCTCACTGTTAATACGCCTTAATACGTAAGCAAGCAAAAAACAAGTATCCAATAAAAAAGTTGTTTTAGTAATTTTCCATTTTCTCAAAAACCAGAAAACATAAAATCATTTTGTTTTCAGTTTATGATTTAAAATTAATATGAGCAACGAATTTTATAAAAAAAAGTACTATTCTATTTTACAGTTTTGAAAAATCACACTTCAGTTTTTTTTACCTTTTTTTTCGCAAATTTTGAGTTTAAAGTCCGTTTTTTCAAAGACTATGCATAGGTTTCACTTGATTTAAAAAAACATCTAATAGAAAAATATATTGGCCTTAAAAAAAGATATAAAACTAAATTGTAAGTATTACCGTTATTTTTTAATATTTGTTTTAAATTTTTAGCACTGTTTTTATA
The DNA here is from genome assembly GCA_951217065.1 of Baccha elongata. Taxonomy (NCBI): domain Eukaryota; kingdom Metazoa; phylum Arthropoda; class Insecta; order Diptera; family Syrphidae; genus Baccha; species Baccha elongata. Next base: position 251,994 of record CATNUY010000087.1, read on the forward strand.
AAATTGCCTCTCCCGCCCAAACGGAAGGAGAAAGACCCCCACCCATAGTAAAAAATGCTTGTATTGATTTCTTCTACAAAAAACAGTCATCAATTCTTGGCGCCAAAGTTATCGTACTCGTGCCGAAAACTCTTATAAGAAAGTAGTTTTAGTAATTTTCCATTTTCTCAAAAACCAGAAAACATAAAATCATTTTGTTTCCAGTTTATGATTTAAAATTAATATGAGCAACGAATTTTAGAAAAAAAAGTAGTATTTTATTTAACAGTTTTGAAAAATCACCCTTCAAAGTTTTTTTTTACCTTTTTTTTTTCGCAATTTTTGAGTTCAAAATCCGTTTTTTCAAAGACTATGCATAGGTTTCACTTAATTTAAAAAACATCTAATAGAAAAAAGTATTGGCTTTGAAAAAGATATAAAACTTAGTTGTTTGTATTACCGTTATTTTTTAATATTTGTTTTAAATTTTTAGCACTGTTTTTATAAAATTGCCCCTCCCACCCAAACGGAGGGAGATAGACCCCCCACCCATAGTAAAGAATGCTTGTATTGATCTGTTCTACAAAAAGCAGTTATCAATTCTTGGCGCCAAAGTTATCATACTCGTGCCGATTTTTGTTTTGTTTACGACTCTTGTCAAGGAAATATGGATTTTAGAGCCAATAAAATACATTATATATTATTAATTTGTTTCTTAGACGACTATTGTTAGGGTAACAGAATAGACACTTAGTAAATGTAAGAACCTCCAAATGTGCAGTTCAGAACTTTCTTTAGATGGCGCTGCGCCATGGTTGTACTATAGAAATTTATATACAATGTTTAAAGTTAAAATATGAACTACATTTTCGTTTTTTAAAGTTTTTAATAATATATAAATATCATTGACTGGTTTTTCAATAAAAATGTTTATTCTTGTAAAAGCATTTTGTAAATAATTTTAAAACGCACTCTTTTCCTGTAAAATTTGTGATTACAGTGACTTAAAAGTTTAATAATACACTGTTCAAAAATTTCGCGCGCAACATTAACATTTACGATTTTGTTTTCAATCAATTTGTCAAAAAGATACAAAATAATTCAGCTGTCATCCGCGTACTGCTGATTTTGACACTGCTCTATTGAGAAACTAAAACTAATTAAAACTGCACTGTGAGTGTAAGGGAAACATTCTTCTTCCATTGGAAACTGGAAACTATAATTTCCATGCAGGCATGTTTTCGCATCATGTTATAGACACAGTCTATTTTCCAAGATAGAGAAACGGTGGAATATTGTGTTCCACCTTGAATTGAATGAAAAACTTTTCGACCAAGTTACAGAACATGGATCGAGAATGAACAATGGTTTTACAAACTGTCCACCCGTTCATAAATTAACTCCTATTTCGCAATCTTATAACCAAACAAACGTAGGGTCAAATCTTGGGACAAGACCACAAAATTCTTTTGTACCAAGGCCACAAATAAAATATGAGGCTCAATGTTCCCAAACGTGGGCATAACCTGGAGTTTCCAATCGAAGATCCTTCTCATCAAGACCCCAACAAAATGTCCCAATTTAGACTGAAGAATATAATAAGAACTAAGAATTCGAAAATAACACATGCGAAGAACCTTTGGAAAATTATGTGCCAAAAGAGTCAGCGGAATATTTTAATCAAAATGACATTAATGTCGAAGATTTTTCCGACATTTATGTTTAAGATTATCGAACTTTTTGTTACCATACATTGATGTTAAAACGAAGAGCGGAAAATTTCCCGCTCTCCATTTTAACCTCAATGTATGGTAACTAAAAGTTCGTTAATCTTAAAAGTAAATGTCGGAAAAATCTTCGACATTAATGTCCTTTCATCCCACTAGGTTTTCAGTTAGACTAAGTTTTTTGGCGTGAAATCTTAGCATGTTATGGCCAGTTAAAACAACTACCAACGTCGATACTGACTTCCTGTCTTTTTGAACGATTGCATTCGTTCTATTTTTATCGTACTGCGGCCACAGTTTTCTAGCTACCTTACAATTGTTTAGGTTTGCCCATCTTGCAATGGCTTCAAAACAAATATTTTTGTTTCTCTGTTGGCTCAAGATACAGTTTTTGGCTGGGTGTTATCAGGACCTCTTTCACAACGACCCGTAAATAGTTTTTCGATTTATTACAGTGAAGTATCTTTGGATAAAGAAATTTCCAGGTTTTGGGAGGTCATCAGCAATTAACATTTACGTTAAGTAACAAAAATCATAATAACAAATTAAGAAGATGGAAGGCATTCTTAGAAGATCTCTATTACGAGTTGCAATACAAACCATACAAAACTAATGTTGTAGACGTTGCTCTTTTTCAAATAGTAAAACTTTTTTTCCAACGTTAAAATTCCTATTAATCTCTACAAAAACCAAATTTTCATTGAAATAGGTTCCAACCCCTTCTTAAACTTTTAAACCATGTTCCCAACTTACTATCGTCATCAAATTATAGAACCACAATTCACCCATGATAGTCTCATAAAAATCTTGAAAAACATCTAAACCCTTCGGTTATCAATGGCATTAAAACCGAAGAAGCCATAATGTAAATGATTTAACAAATCTACCCCTTACATTTTAGTAGTTATAAGATAAGGTTAACTTGGATACAGGTAGAAGATGTCATTTCTGAACCAGAAGAAAAAAAATTGTGATCGATACCCATCAACGTGCGCACAGAAATGATAGAGAAAATAAAGCTAAGTTTTTATAAACACATTATTTCCCAGGCATGATTGGCAAAGTTAGAAGAATTACAAGAAAATGTAGTGTCTGTATAGAGAACAAGTACGATCGTCACCCTGATAAACCCGAATTTCAACCAACCCCTATACCTGAATTCCCCGGATGAATCGTGCATATAGACATTTATTTTACTGAAGTCCAGAGCCACCGAAGATGTAAAGCAATAACTACGAAAAATTGTTTTGTCTTTTGGCGTTCTGGACCAATTGTAGTAGATAATGAAAAATCCTTAAGTTGCCTTAAAGCAAACAAAAATCCACAATACTTTTCCGAATTATTGGATATGTCTGTTTATAAATACTTCACTCCACAACAAAAAGTAAACCAATAGATATTTTTTTCAGAAAAAATAGACTGAATCACCCCGCTTGAATTAAAAAAAAGAAGTTATCAAAAATATTAAAAGAAAACAAGCCGCAGACTTAAATTATCATAACAAAAATAGATTCCAAAAAATTACTCTGTTGGAGACACTATTTATGTGAAAATAAATAAAAGAATAGGGAATAAACTTTCTACAGAAAAGAAATTGTTGGTTAAAATAGAAACACTACTATCATAACAAAATCAGAGAAAACAATTTACAAGTCTCATAGAACTTTAAATTCCCCAACAAATTCTTGTTCTTGCCCATGTTCCATGCGGATATCCGAATCCTGGATTGTACTAACTCAAATGTGGCGACCCTGAGCCTAGGGCTCTCAAAAGTACAGACAGGTACATTTATATGCCGAAGTTATCGAGGGCATCAAACTAAGAATACAGAGTCATGTTTCCAACCAAGACCCATTACATCCCACGAAATCTCAAATCTTCAGAACCGCCTCATACAGTTGTAACCCAGACCTAGAAAACAAAGGTCCTTAAATTTCATTGGCAGTTCATGGAAATGGATAGCTGGCAATCCAGACCATGTCGTTTTCCAAATTGTTAAAACAAAAATGAATAATGTTTTAAGAAATAGTAATAAGCAAATAGTTTTTAATAAATTGACAAATGAAAAAATAAATAATATTACAAATATTACAAATAATATTGTTAATGCAATAAAAAAAAATTCAAACTTAAAGAATAAATATTTTGCTAAAATAAATTATAAATTAGATATAATAAAAGAAGAATTGACCAATGGTATTATGGTAAGCGGGTATAAACTCGTTAATTTTATCGAACTTTGAAATAAACTTAGCAAAAGAAATGTTTGGGAAGTATGATATTGCATACTTAAATTTAGAAGAGGAATTTGAATTTGCTGACGTGAAAATTGCAACAAATGCATCAACCATACAGTATGGTAAATATACTTGTAACAAATTCGAAATCTTGCCAAAACTTAACGATAAAACCAATTAAAAGAAAAAACATTGTTACTTTAAGATGGCGGAGTCTTATCTTTTGGATTTACTCGATTTGAATATTTAATAATTAGGTATATCTTTATTTATATCAACAGCCGAACACGTCTTTATCCTAGCGAGGTAGGTGAATGAATGACTCTTCTTTCGTGATATTCGATGAACATACATAATAAAATAAAGCAAAGATATTTATACATTTAAAAAAATTATAACATGGGTACAAATATAATTAAGGGATACCTGTACTTGGCAGCCCGTATTAGTTTGTGTATGTACAACAATTTTTTTTTTGCTTACAATTCGGCCTTCCTGACCTGCAATTGCCCCCGATTGAACACCAAAATAATTCACAAAAATTTATTTATCTCTCATTTACATTTCATTTAGTTACATTAAGTTACATTTCATTTATCTAAAATGTCATCAAAATTTCATTTACATATCTAAATTTTATCAACATTTAATTTACAATTAACTATTTTTTTTTGATTCATCTACATTTTCATTTTCATTTACATTTGATTAGCTTTTCATTTTCAATTCATAAAAAATATTCATTCAACACCTAACATTTCATTTATCTACATTTCATTAAAATTGCATCACTAATTTGTTTTACATATAACTTCTTATTAATGAAATCTTTAAATTCATTTTGCTTTACTCATCATTTGTTTTCATCAGTTTCTTTCTACTTCTACTTCTATTAACATTCATTTTTATATATCTACATATAATTTTCGTTTGTATCTATCATTTGTTTTATTTGCTGTATCATATCTTTATGTTTTTTTTTTTTAAATAATTAAAAATAATAAAGTCGGGAAGCAACTCTATAACACTATTGTAAAAATATTCGTTGCTGCTTTTGATGAATCTCCTTTTCCTCACTCTTCAGTAGATTAATTTGTTGCATCATTTTCTTGTCCCTCATTTGTGGTTGCTGGCTTCACGTTCATTTGCTGTCTTTCATTTTCCGCTCGTTGTTCATGTTTATTTGTAGCTTCATTTGCGTTCGTTTGTTTGGCTTTCGTTAGCTCGTTCTGTATTCCCTCGTTTGTACGTACATTCGATTTCCACTCATTTGCAACAATTGTAAGAGTCCGCATTCCCTAATGTTCGCATCATCATCAGATTGTCGTTCATTATTTAATTCATCATCAGTGCTCTCTTTTTCATCATCTTCATTTTGTCGCTCATCATTGGGTCGTTCATCAGTTTGCCGCTCATTAAGTTGTTGCTTATAATTTTTTCTCCTTGTACTCTCTTTTGTTCTTTCATTTTCGGGTGCATTCTTTTTTATACGTGTACTGTCATTTTCCTTTCCCCTTTTGATCATTTGCAACTCAAATTCACTAACACACAAATTCACTAATACATCTGGCTGTTTGTGGTCATCGTCGCCAACATCTGCATTGTCGCCGTCCAATCGTTTGTCCTTTGCTGTTGGTAGAGAGTATTCACCACGTACTGCACTTGGAACCGACAGTAATCTTAGAATTAATTCGGCTTTGGTGCCTGATGTTTTTTTATTCAGCCTCTCCAACCATGCCCGCAGCTGTGTAGCGGTATACTTCCGATATGTCTCGACGTTTGACTCGTCTTGTTGTGATGACTGCATATAGTTGGGTTTTGTCTGTCTTTTTTTCGACTTTCGATTTAAAATAAACTGAATAAACTGCGCATACACGGGTGGAACACTCGTTTTGTTTTTATTTTTTCGCGAGGGCCAGATATAAATATAAATGAACACGAATATTCTTTTTTTTTTCAGGTAGGTACAGTATGCGCACACACGATATTTTGTCTACTTTTCGATGGTTGGGTGTTTTTTTTTAGCGAAGAGCCAGACAATCTTTTTTTCTTTTTCTTTGTTTTTTTTTTTTACAATATGTCCACACACGATATAAGGGCCAGACAATCTTTTTCTTGTCTTTTTTTTAAATTATTAACGTTTTTTAAAACAGGTCAGAATAACGGGAAATCCCACTTCTGAATTTTAATATGGCGGAGTCTTATCTTTTGGATTCAAAATAAATGAAATCTCGATTTGAGTATTTAATAGTTAGGTTTATCTTTATTTAAAACAACAGCGGAACACGTCTTTATACTAGGGAGGTAGGTAGATGAATGACTGACTCTTCTTTTGTTATTCGATGAACACAGAGAGTCTCAGCGAATACATACATAATAAAATAATGCGAAGATACTTATACATTTAAACAAATTATAACATGGGTACAAATATAATGAAGGGATACCTATACTTGGCAGCCGCGTTAGTTTGTGTACAACAATTTTTTATTCGCTTACATAACCAAAATACCATTTCATAATATTTAAAAATGTAGCAAGCAAATATAGAAATTTCTAAGCAAAACCAAATTTAAACATTAGTTCAAGTAATTGTATACTGAACTTATTAAGGAGCCGTTCATCAAATTGCAAGGAAATTAACAATCAACACATTCCCCAGAACCCTCTTTTTGAACAAATACAACGGATCAGTCTTAGTAAATGGCGAAGTAATCAATCCAACAGTATCCATCATTATTCAATTCCATAATGCATCCATCACCATAGGAAAAATGAATTACGTCTCCACCGAGATTCCTGGGTCAAAGCCGCTACCGGCCATCATACAACCTGACTCACGAGGAGAAAAGTATTAAAGAGTTGCTGACATTTGAGATGTTGAAAAAACTGCATCTTAAAAACACGAAATATATCGAGCAGATAGAAAAAGAAAACAACCTAAAGCTAATTACACTTGTAATGTTAGTAACCATAATTACAGTCATATATCTTGTTATATCTTATTGAAAAGCCAGAAAACTACTCTATTATCTTATTTTTAATTTAAGTTGTTTGAGTGAACAGTTTAAAAAAAAAAATAATTTTCAAACTCAAAATTTTGAAAAAAAATTAAAAAAACAATTTTTAAACTAATTTTTTTCAAAATTTTATGTAATTAACTATTATTTTTGTTTTCAAAATTCAATGCTCTTATTAATTTTAAGTCAAAAACAGGAAACCGGATGCCAAAATATAACTTAGTTTTTGAGAAATTAAGAAAAACTAGAAGTATTTTTTTCCAAGAAAATCACTTTTTTATTTGGTTTTCCCAAAATTTGACCTCCTAAGGCCAATTATTAATTAGGGGATTATCCCTTTTTTATTTTTTTTACATACCATCGGATTTTAATCAAATAATAAAAAAAAACGAATTAACTTTTTACTTTACTTACTAGTTTTACTTTGAATTTTTTTTTCATTTCTCAAAAACTAAGATACATTTTGCCATCCGGTTTTCTGTTTTTGACTCAAAATTAATAAGAGCGTTGAATTTTGAAAATAAAAATAATAGTTAAATGCATAAAATTTTGAAAATTTTTTTTTTTACATTTTTTTTTAGTTTTTTTTTTTAATTTTGAGTTTGAAAATTAAGTTTTTTAAAACTGTACACTCAAACAACTTAATTTAAAAATAAAATAAAAGAGTAGTTTTCTGGCTTTTCAAAAAGATATAACAAGTCTTTGTATCATTCACCGTTGTTTTTAAATAATTTTTTTTCTGATTTAAGTCAATTTTTTAGAAAATAGCCCCTCCCGCCTAAACGGGGGGAAATAGACCCCCCTCTCATACGATTTTTTTCTTGTCTGAACCCCACTTACACGCTCAAGCTTTTTGGTGCATCTTATACCAATCACTCTGTATATCACCACTAATCTGGACACGATGCAAAAAAATCCAATACCTGAAATTAAGTCAGACGACCAAGAAGCAACTGAAAATTAAAGTGAAAGAATTGTAAGCTTACCAAAACAGCCAGTAACAACAAAGCCAACAGGGATAAGTATAATTCAATTTTTCTAAAGATCAAACGAGGACGTTCAAATTAAAGAGGGAAGAGTAAATGCAGCATAAATTCAGATTCATCATTCTCACGACGCAATGAATTGATGCTCGCGCAAGGCGATATGTCAATCAAACAAACAACAAGAAGTTGAAGATGACACCAAGCGCACTCCTACACGTACGCTGGCGGCTCACGTAGGCTTAGGTAGTTTAAAAGAAATCAGTTTTAAGTCAGTTGTAATTAAAAAAAATTAAGAGGTTATGCTCCAAATTTTTTTTTTTATAAGTAAATAAATACTTTTTAACTTATTTTGTATAATCATCTGGTATTAATGTCTAGTACTGCGTCCTCGGTTACCATTGCTTGGAGGGCAAAGGAGAGTCCTGGACTCAGGCACGAGCTCAACTTGGTGTCGGCGAACGTTTGGTGCATCTTTAGTGCATTGCACATTCCAATTCCGTGGACAGTACCGAAGAAACCGGTTGCTGTGCAGGCATAGGAGTCAGCACCAAGAGTGGAATCTATCCCCAAAAAGTAATAAATTATTTAACCTATTATTTTTTCGAAACAATTCTCGTTTCTCTTGCTTAGAACTCCCCCTTAAGGGAAACCATTGTGACTAAAGATGATATTAAAAGGAAAGACACCAAGAAATATCCTTAACCCGTGTGAACAAAGCAATAACTTTTAAATAACTGTAACTACCAAGGTAAAATCAAATGGACCACCAAATAAATACACTATAGAGATTTATTTATGCATATGGGTTTCGGCAATTTTCTTTTTTTGGAAGCTTTAATGCATTGGAGTCTTTCAAATCATAAGTTACAGTTTACGGTTTAAGTGAAGAGTGGCAAGACTCTGTGCTGTGTGAAAGTGTAATTTTTTAGCTCAAGAAATAATTTTGAATTAATCAGTAAAATATTGCCAAAAAGTTAATTTAAACTTTTAATTTTTCAAGAATTTGCAATCTGTGAGTTTTTTTTTATACTATTATATATGTAGAGTAGGTATACTGCATTAAAAACCAAGCAAACTGAACCAAAAAGTAAAATCATATGGGTACTACACAACGGCACCGGATGAATAAACGGAAACATCTAGTAACATCGCCAGAATCTACGATATTTGTAGAAAAAAAATGAAAAAAATTATGAACATGGTTAGCTCAATGTCTGTTAGCGATCCCAGCAATTTGTTAGATCTTAAGTTGAAGGATATAGCAACAAAGAGCGTCCTAAATGAACTTCGCGAAGATCTAGCTGAAGTGAAAAAAGAAAACTGGAATCTTAAAATACTCTGTCAAGGAATTAGGTGGCAAGTGTATTTTCCTTCAGAATGGAATAGAGCAAATGAAAATATCATCTGCGAACTGCAATCTTATTTTTAAAATGCAAAAAACAAATGCGGATCAAACATCGAGGTAGAAAATATTTACAAAAGTTTATCAAAATCAACAAACATAATAACATCACAGCAAATTCAACTAATAAGCAACAACGCTGTTAGCTAAATTCAACACAAAAAGTAATGCACCAGCCAAGAATTTGAGAGGTACGGGAATATCTACCTATCTATAAGGCAAAGGCGCAGTAGGCTCTTGCAGCTCAGGAAACATCTTCGGGCGAAAAATACTGAAATAAAAGCCAAACTGCGAGATGACAAGCTCATTGTAGATGAGATTGTTATTCGATGGGGTAGTGGATTAGGAGTCGTCACTGAAAGGCATAATTTGGGAAAAGATTTCTATATTCCGTGATTTTGCACCATAGGTGGCGTGGGTGTTTGTAGAGTGAGTGCTGGAAATGCTTTGCACAGGGTGATTTCAAATGAATGAAGAATAATTAGGAAATATCCATCTGTCAGTTACTTAATATTAAAAACATAAAAATTCTTTGTTATACTATAGCTCGATTAAAAAATAAGATTAGTGTATCATATTTTGTAAATTTTGTTGGTAAATTTGATATTTTTGTATTAACCCATTAATAGCCATTGTACCCAAGCGGGTACAGGAAAATAGTCATTTTAAAATTGCCGTTAAGCCGAATAGAAAAGAGTTTCTGCTCAAATTCTATTTTGTTTCGCTCACTTGAATTGCACTTTACAGCTTCGCATACACAAAGTGGCTGCAGCGAAAAACAGTTCTTCCTAGTTTTCTTTGTGTTGCTTCTTCTTAGTCAGATTCGCTCATTTTCAGTAGGTTAGTCATAATTTGTCAGCGTCAATTGTTATTTGCATTGTGATTGAAAGCATTTTAACTGAATTTGCAAAGTAAACGGCTTGTGTATTGATATTCTAATTGAGTTTTTTAGAAAAAAAATATTTCTGATAGCATTCGGTAGGTAACAAAAGTACTGTACTCGCTTGGGTACAGTGGCTAATAAGGTACACATTTTTTCTAGATAAGTATTTACATTGATATGGCATTTCAAAGCATCAAACCCTCAAGCTTTTACGGCAGAAACTTTCAAAACTTAGGAGGCGCCTTAGATTTCGTTGAAAGATCTTCAAGCCATAGCACTTTCGACATTGTGATGCTTCCACCAGATTCAGATTATAATACGGATGTGGAGGAGGGTGATGCTGAAGACCTTGTCGTTTCCACCATGCCACAAGATGTTCCAGGTGAAGTAGAGGTGTTTTGTTGCAGTGACAGTGAAGACGACTTACCGCTTCAAGAGCTGCGGCGCAGAATGCAGCTCCCAAAACGTTGTGAAAATTTTCCAAAATGGTCCAAGAAACCATGTCCAACAGAAATGCCAAAAAGCAGTGTTTTCTTGGAACAAAAGGTAAACATGGTAACTGCATTGCATGTTAAGTCGGAACTTGAAATTTTCGAAACTTTATTTGATGAAAAAGTAGTAAATTTGATCGTTGAGCAGTCTCGCGCTTACGCATCACAGGCTAATGCTCATAATTTTTCATTCAGCGAAGACGATTTGAAAGTCTTTTTAGGTATTTTGCTTTACAGCGGCTATCACTCTATGCCAAGAGAGAAAATGTACTGGCAAACGGATGAAGACACTCGTGTACCAATTGTTGCTAACAATATGTCCCGAACCAGATTCAAGGAAATCAAAAAATATCTCCACCTTGCTGACAACAATAATTTGGTTCTTACCGACAAAATGGCAAAAGTAAGACCTCTAGCAACTCTTCTAAACGAAAAATTCTGCCAGTTTGGATATATACACGAAAAACTTTCGGTTGACGAGTCGATGGTAAAATACTACGGTAGCCACTCTTCGAAGCAATTCATTCGAGGCAAGCCTGTAAGATTTGGCTTTAAAAATTGGATGCTGACAAGCAGTTGTGGTTATTTGTACCAATTCGAGACTTATTGTGGTGCCAAAAACGTCACTATGGCAAAACAGCAAATGCCGCTTGGATCCAGAGTTGTTGTTGATTTTTTGGAAAAAGTTCCCCATCCTTCAGATCATATTGTTTTTTTTGATAATTTTTTTACGTCACATGATCTGCTTGTTTTGCTGAAACAAAAGGGTTTTCGAGCTATCGGGACTGTACGCGAGTCAAGAACAAAAAAATGTCCGCTGAAATCAAATGCAGAGTTCAAAAAAGAAAAAAGAGGGTTCTATGATCACAGATACGATACTGCCAATCAAATACTTTTCGTCAAATGGAATGACAACAGCGCTGTGAGTGTGGGCTCAAACTTCGAAGGTATCGAGCCGATGCATTCTGTCAACCGATGGTGTTCGAAGGAAAAAGCGAAAGTAAGCGTAAAACAGCCAAAAATGATCGCAGAGTACAATTCAGGGATGGGAGGCGTTGACCTTCATGATCAAGCCATCAATAACTATCGAATAAAATTTCGTGGCAAAAAATGGTGGTGGCCACTTTTTACTGTAATGATAAATTCTGTGATGGTCAATGCATGGAAGCTGTATAAAATAGTCTACAACAGCAACATAGACTTACTGCAGTTTCATCGCACTATTGTTCGTCATTACTTGCGAAATTATACGCAACCTTCAACGTCGACATCCAAGCGATCAGTAGTACCTTCTGCAGCAACTACTAGTGGAAACCATTTTCCGAAGCGAATAACTAAACAACTACGCTGTCGTCAATGCCATTACCGAGTAAGATGGACTTGTGAGCAATGCAATGTAGCACTTTGCTTAGAAAAATAGTGTTTCAAAATTTTTCATTCATCACAAAAATGAGCATGCATTGTGCCATTGTACCCGCTTGGGTACAGGCCCAAAAAACCTTTTTCGCATATTTTTTTTTCCAGTTTTGTATATTTTTAGGTACATTATGTGTTTTTCAGTCAAATAAAATAAATGAACCTACATATTTTTGGTTTTAAAGACATTCGGCTCTTAGTGGGTTAATAGAAACGCATATAATTGAACAACATATAAACAGTTTTCGATTGAATTTCAATTAATTTATAAACAATATTGTTGTTGTTGTTCAAACATTCAATGAAAATTGACGGAACAAAGAATGGCAAAGTAATAAAAAACTTAGAATGTCAGTTTTTTTATTACTTGACCATTCTTTATTCCGAATAGTACAATATAACAACAATAATAACTTAAACAGTCTGGTCTGTTACCAATCTTCCAACCTCTCCCCCTTTGATATATGCTACGAATTGTAGTCTATCAAAATAAGGCAAGGAGAAAAATGGAGGTGGAACAAAACAGCATACTTAAAGGCGCTTAGAAAAATGCTGAAGCTCCAAATGCGTTTGAAAAAAACAAACAAATATAACATCTCGACTTGTGTCGTCAGTGGTCATAAGCGGTGGAATGCGTTGTGCATACGACTTCGAAGACTGAGCAAATCTGATAATGCGTGGGTTCGAATCTCATGATGTGCGTGTGAGAAGTTTTTCATAATAAAACCATTAACCATTAATAAGAAGACTGATGATAGGAATTGGCACTCCTTGAAATAGCTATATCTCCAGCCAAAAATAAAAACGAATTATAAAATTCGTAAAAACGAATAAATAAAATTAGTTTAAAAATTGGTGGTAGCAGCTTTAAATGTTGTTGTTGTTTAAACATTCAAAGGAAATTGACGGAATAAAGAATGTTCAAGTAACAAAAAACTGACACTCTAGTACGAATAGTACTGTATAACAACAATAATAACTTAAATAGTCTGGTCTGTTACCAATCTTCTAACCTCTCCACCTTTTGATATAATCTACGAATTGTAGTCTTTCAAAAAAGGAGAAAAATGGAGGCGGAAACAGGGCCGATTTAAGGTTAAGTGCCGCTCTGGGCACCAACATTTTGCCGCCCTTTCCAGTGAAAAAAAATCCAATACTTTAACCCAGTATACCAAAATACAGAGTTTAAACTAAAATTTTCAAAATCCTTTTTTTTTTTATAAAACTTACTTATGATATTGATTGTGTTTTTAATTATTTCAAAATGTTTTGCCAACCATATCTTATTCAGACAATTTATCGGAATGCACAGATAAGGTCGTTTTGCCTCGATTCTCAACTGGGAAATTACCACTCCACAAACATACAACTTTAATAACTGAAATATCAGTTACAGACGGATGAAATCAATCAATGACAACAAATGAAGCCAGAAGGAAAAAATATAAAGAAATATGAACAAAAGTTTGCCATAACTTGCCAATTACTTTTATCATGTTTTCTTCTCCTGTCTCCAAATATAATATTCATTGGGAAAAAAGTAAGTAATCATACAAACCACCTTTCAAAATCTAATGAATTAATAAATTCATGACCCGTGTCAAATCTTTCAATCAAAACTCCCTTTTTTATCCGTTGAACGAATTGTTGGCATTTAAATCAAATGGGAAAAATAAAGAAAGAACCAGTATGAAGCTACACCAAAAATGATTGTACACTAATAAATAGCCGCCCTTCTAATTGGATCGATAACCACCAATTGAATTGAGGTTACATATACCTACAATGGTAGAATTGCGTAGTGCGATGACCATCTATGGGGGAGGCACAGGTTCGATTCCTGTTTTCATGGACATGAACTCTTTCCTCAGTGTGTTTTCAGCCTGAAAAACTTTCTGAAAATGGGTAAGGCAAAGCGCAATACACTGCCCCTATCTTAGAAGAATATATCAAATACCTACAAGCGGTCTACTTTTTACTATTTGCCTTAGTTCTCGTGAAAAGTGACTTTTTTCAATTTTAACATCCAGATTAAACTCCTTATTTTTGAAGGCGTTTTTTAATTATTTTTTTCTCGGTACACACACGCAACTCGAAAATTGTGCTTCCAATGTTATTTTTGGATACAAATAAAATTTTTATTTCTATACCTTCGCGAATGGTTGGTCGTTTAAATTACTATCTCTTCAGTTTACCTATTGATTTTGGCAATATTTTTAATATTAAGTATTTTCTTACATTCTTTATCTTTGGCCTTTGAACCTCTAAATGCTCTAACAATTGGGAAAGATCTGATGTTATATGTCGCAGAGAATTTCTATATTTTCCCCATTTATTAAAACACTTAAATCTATACAATTTATTTTCCTTCGATTTTTTCCTCAAGTGTGTTGGGGTTCATGGTTTTTGACAATGGTTTTTTAAGTGTTGTTCTCAAATTTCGCTATTTTGTCAAAAACTTTAAATATATTTAAATTTTCATGAAAAATTAGCTATTTTATTCTAATAACATACTAGTAGCATAATATAAAAAGTAATATGTCAGTGTATTGTTTTCACACCAGGAACCACTTGATATTTGATGTTCCTGTTATGTTGAAAAGAATATATATAGAAATGCTTTAATAATCGAAAAAAATTATTTAATTGTCAATGGCAGTCTCTTTGCATTCTTAATGGATATTTTGTGATGATATATCTGAAACTTTATCCGAAAATTACCGGCAAAAACCCATGGCTTGAGAATAATAAATTTAAAGTTCTCTCAGTGGATTTTTTTTTATTTGACTCTGTAGGCGTGATCTATCTTTGTTTCTTTGTCAGTTTGTCTCTCCTCAGTCTTGTAAATTATTCGGTTGTCGCTTTGAATATACATAATTATATAATTAATTTAAGGGGCCGCAAATTAAAGAAAACCGCCGCTCATGGATCATGTATATTTTTCGGTTGTCACTTTCAATGAACAATAATTTTTTGCCAAAATTTGCCGCCCCTAAAAATTTTCCGCTGTGAGCACGTGCCCCACAAGCCCCTAAATGCTAATCCGCCACTGAGCGGAACAAAACAGCATACTTAAAGGCACTTAGAAAAATGCTGAAGCTCCAAATGCGTTTGAAAAAACAAACAAACATAACATAATAACATAATGCGTGGGTTCGAATCTCATGATCTGCATGTGAAAAGTTTTTCATAATAAAATTGGATTAAAGTTAGGCACCATTAATAAGGAGACTGATGATTAGGGAAGACTCCGCCGATCAAGAGATGCTGTAATCAACCAAAAGGTGAGAAAATTTATTGATTTATGTAACTCTTTTGGACTAGGAATATGTAATAGTTAATATGGAAAATGAAAATAAAATCGAATATTAAACTTTATATTTATTATTTTATTTTATTTTTAACAATAATTTTCACAACTTTAAATTTAATGTATCGCGACGCGTTTCGGATATTTATCATCCATCATCGGGCGTAAATGATTGACTGCATTAATTTTTTATTTATTGGAGCTTTGGCGTGATGTTTGATGTTGTAGCTCTAATGCAGGTTTGAAGCTCTTCTATTGTAATTTTTGATTGTTTAATAAGTTGTGTGTTGACGTCAATTGCTGTTTATTGTTGTTGTTATTGCTATAGTTTGAGCATTGGTGGTTCTTCTATTATGTTGTTGTTTTCCATTGTATAGCGGGTCATGAGTTTGATATTGAATTCCGTCTATTGTTTTTGTTGTTGTTGTATTTGATGGCAGTGTCGTAAAGTGGGTTCGTTTTTAGTGTCAGTTTGTCATTTAGTAAATTGTTTTGTTCTTGTTTATATGCCATGTAAATTTCAAAATCCTCGGTGGCGTCGAGTATGCGTCCTTTCTTGCACAGATGAAGGGGGGTGCAGTTCTTGTCAAAATTTGTATAATTGTGCTTCTCGTCGATGAGATGCAGGGCAAAATTCGATCTGGTGTTGGCTTTCGGCTTATGTTCTTTAAATCTTTCATAGAAAGGTCTGCCGGTTTGACCTATGTAAAATTTGTTGCAATCGTCACAATTTAGTTTATATACTCCTGTATATGTTTTAATATTTTGATGTGTTTTAGGTTTTAATATGTTTTGTATGTTATTGTTTGTTTTAAATGAAATGTTTATGTTATGTTTTTGAACTCGTATTGTAAAGTTTGTGGTAGAAGGTTTGTGTAATTAGTTGATGTGTATGTATTGTTATTGCGTCCATTTGTTGTGTTATTGTTGGTATGGTTTCTTTTCTTTTTAGTGAGTAATTTGTGATATGTTGTATCCATTTGCATGTGCGATTTGTTTTATGGTATTTAGTTCATTATTGTAGTCACATTTGTCCATAGGGATATTTATAAGTCGATGTACAAGAGCATTGAAAGCTGCCATCTTTTGGGGATGTGGGTGGTGTGAATCATTATGGATAATTATATCTGTGGTTGTGGGCTTCCTGTATATTTTATATTTTAATTTGTTGTTGTGTTTAGTTATGTTTAAGTCTAGGAAATTTATGTTATTGTTGTTTTCTATTTCTGTTGTAACTTTTATTTTTGTATTTATGCTATTAATGTATTTAGTTAAAATGTCTATTTGTCTAGTTGTTCCATTAAATATGACGAAGGTATCATCAACATATCGGGAATATGAAAAATCTATGTTGATGATACCTTCGTCATATTTGATGGAACAACTAGACAAATAGACATTTTAACTCAATTGTGACGATTGCAACAAATTTTACATAGGTCAAACCGGCAGACCTTTCTATGAAAGACTTAAAGAACATAAGCCGAAAGCCAACACCAGATCGAATTTTGCCATGCATCTCATCGACGAGAACCACAATTATACAAATTTTGACAAGAACTGCACCCCCCTTCACCTGTGCAAGAAAGGACGCATACTCGACGCCACCGAGGAGTTTGAAATTTACATGGCATATAAACAAGAACAAAACAATTTACTAAATGACAAACTGACACTAAAAACGAACCCACTTTACGACACTGCCATCAAATACAACAACAACAAAAACAATAGACGGAATTCAATATCAAACTCATGACCCGCTATACAATGGAAAACAACAACATAATAGAAGAACCACCAATGCTCAAACTATAGCAATAACAACAACAATAAACAGCAATTGACGTCAACACACAACTTATTAAACAATCAAAAACTACAATAGAAGAGCTTCAAACCTGCATTAGAGCTACAACATCAAACATCACGCCAAAGCTCCAATAAATAAAAAAATAATGCAGTCAATCATTTACTCCCGATGATGTATGATAAATATCCGAAAAGCGTCGCGATACATTAAATTTAAAGTTGTGAAAATTATTGTTAAAAATAAAATAAAATAATAAATATAAATTTTAATATTCGATTTTATTTTCATTTTCCATATTATTTCACCACAACCGGAGACAACCACACTATGTATGTAATAGTTGTTCTGATAGTGACAATGAAGGAGAATTTACGTTTATTGGCCACCAGAGAAGCTCAGTCATAGATTATGGACCAGCAGGTGGCGACTGGTATGAACTTATAAGCGATTTTTTAATAATAAAACAGACTTTTTCAGACCATTTTCCAATCGAAATTACAATTGGTACTCTGAGCTTACAATCACAAAAAATAGTTCCTTTGCCTGTTGAAACTAAATGAAAATGGAATAGGGCTTTTGAGAATAGATATAAGTCTTCTCTGTCTGAAAACCTCTCTAGACAAGCAGTTATAAGAAACGATAGTCCTTTTTCTTTGAATTTCATTCAATTACTCCACTAAACTAAAATAAAAATTAACAACTAGCAATAGTTGTGGTTGTTATTAATTTTTTCTTTTAGAAACGATAGTCTACAAGTGGAAGAACTGAATCAAATAGTCTTTGAACTGATTCCCAGCGAATGTATTTGTAGCAAAAAACAAAGACGATACGTCTTTAGAGAGTTTGATAGAGAGTTGTTCGATGCACGTAAGAAATATTTTGTCTGGCTAAAAATTATCAGAAAAAACCCAACCAACTATTTTTTCAAACAAAAATACATTCAATTTAATAAAGATTATAAACAAATGTGGAAAAGAAAACGCCAAACTTATTCCATGGGCGTCGCTCGACTTATTTCCGACAATAAAAACTCTTCTGAATTCTGGAAAGCAGTACGGGAGGTAAACAACAAAGGAACAACAAATGGGCGCATTCCAATTGAACTTCCAAAACTGGTGTATTACTTTTACGGGATGAAAAAAAACTTTAATACTGAACCCTTCCAATTTGCAATACCATATCTTCAAAACACTACACTGGATGCTGCATTTACAAAAGAAGAAGTTGAAAACGCTTAGATAATTTTTTAATCAAGCTAATTCGGGGTCATATTGCAAGAGCGATGACTTCAACTAATGGCTTGATTTTCGGGGCTTACTACCCCAAAGATGAATACTACGAAAGTGTGTGTCTAAGCGGATTTATCCCACCCAACGCTTTCCTCTTTTTAGACAGTCGAGGGCTGATACATTATAGTTCGGCGGTACCGCTGATCTACCACGTCGGCCGAAAAACTGTGGATAGGCGACTCCTTTATGGTAGTGACGTCGTCGCAGAGAGCGGAGCAGAGCGCCTTCGGTTCAGTAGGGCTGTGTCCGAAAGGGACCAGATAGATAGATTGGACCAAAATCGCCAGTTCTGGTGGTTGAATCATATGTAAAATAACTTATAAAATTTAAAAAATAAATAATAATAAAAGTTTACTAATTGAGTTTATTGCCTTGGTTTGACTTGCGCAGGTTTAGGCGTGTCCTTGGCTTTAAAAGTAGGCTAGGTTAGTACAAAACAATCATGGTGGCACTAAAAAAAAAAAACCGTTGATGTGGCTGTTCTAGTCTTAAGTTATTTTAAGTAGTTTTAAGTGTTGTTTTAAGTCTTATAAAAAATAAAAAAAATTATAGATATAATGAGTTTTTTTTTTTAATTTTCTTATTTTTGATTAATAAATGAATTTTGATAATATTTAAGCTAGGTACGCCGAAAGGCAATAATTTTAAGTTGGTTGTGGTATAATTTAGAGCGCTCGCATAGGGCCAGTAAGTTAGTTAAGTTAATATGTAAGCTAGTTGTTAAGGTTTTTGTCTAGCAAGTAAGTAGTTATAAGAAAATTGAAATATAAAAATTTAATATACAAAAAAAAAAAAAAAAGTTGAAAACGCTTTCAAAGACTCCAAGAAGGATAAAGCTCAGATGGTATCCCAATGGAATTTTTTAAATTTAGCACCCAAAATATTAGTTTGGTGCTGTGAGTTCTATTTGTATATTCTTTGTTTGACTGTGAGTGATTTTTAATTATTTACCTCAAGTTGAGTGTACTACGCTCTCTCAACTAATAGTTTATTTATTTTTATGAGTAAGTACTTTTAGTCTTCTATTGTTATATTTGTATTGCATTCTTTTTGGCTTAAATTAAAAGCTTAAAATGCTGCATAATACTACAATAGAAACAAATCCTTTAAAGAACGACATTTTTCCTCGAAAGAAATTATTAGCGAAAGCGAAGGAATGTGCTTGTGCTTTTTGTGTAATGGATTTGCTCATATGAAGTGCGCTGGTCTAAATGTAAAACTAATTGAAGGTCTTCTTAAGAGTGGAAATGGTTTGCGCTGGTTTTGTTAGAAGTGCAACTGTATCTGATTTGTTCGATCTGTTTAAGAAAACAAAAAAGACTTTAAAGGAAGTATCTAAAGATCTTCAAAAAGTGCAAAACAAGCTGGCAGATTATGAGTTGCTGTTTAACAACTTGGTTTTCCAGGATAAAAAGTCATCGCCAAAACGTAGAAAACCTGAAAACAACGTAATCTGTGTTCAACAATCTACATCACGTCATTCTCTTATCCCTCCTCTGCCTTTAACACATTCAAATACCATAATTGAAGAAATCCCCAATTCTCCGATTCCTGCTATAGTACCGAATAACACTACTTCTTCTCGTGATACAAATGCTGACTCGCAACCCGTCTCGGCCCAATAGCTTCCGATATGGATGAGGGTGTTTCGGCCGAGTTAGTAGTTGTACCACCTGAGAAATGTGTATTCTTATCGCGTTTAGACCCAAATACTACTAGCGATATGGTTGGAAATTATGTAAGGAAAAAAATGCCTCCGTCTAATTCTTCAATAAAGTGTGTAAAAATGAAGTTTTCATATGAGCTTCGTATTTCTTCTTTTAAAATTTTCGCTTCAGATTCTATTATAGATCTTATTCTATCTGCCCTTTTCTGACCAAAATTTGCGGTAGCACATGAATTCAAAAATAATCCACGAAGAGAAAATATTGCTCACATTAATGGATTTAATAGCAATTCAGCTGCAGCATCGTCAAGGAGGAGGGGTTTTGATTGCTATTAAAAGTTGTTTTAAATCTGAACTTATACTTTGAAATGTATACACTAATTTAGAGCTTTTAACAATCAAGCTAACGTATTGTAATTCTTTGTTCATAATATTGCTGGTAGCTATGTCCCATCTGGATCATCGTCTTCTGTTTACGAATTGTACTTCTCAGCAATATCAGATATAGTTGAACTTTACGAAAGCTCAAATATATTAGCCTTTGGTGATATCAATCTATCGAATTTGGACTGAAGGCTGAAAGAGGATTTTTTTTTTTTGTATACACTATCAGATCTTATTCAAATGGAGATTAAAGTAAGCATCAGCAGATGAAAGAAGATTTGCCAACACATACAATGTGTCCCACTGGCTCATCACTTAGTGCAGGTGTTAGTTGTTAGTTAGCACAATGCAACAAAAACAAAAACACATGCGCATAAAAACATGAAAACATATAAAGTCAAAATTAAAACAGAATGAAACAGAAACATTTAGGATCGTGGAGCACTGGTTCTGAAAATAGTTTTTAAATTACTTTTATTTAAATTAAAATCCAACACACCCCCATTCAAGTTATATAACTTACTCATCCACGTGAGAGGCTCATGCATGCCATAATTGGTTCTGTGATGTTCAATATTAAAAAGCTCAGAACTTCGAAGATGGTACGACCGTCCGCGGTAGTTAAAACCAATAAAGGCTAACAGGTCCGACGAATCAATTTGTCCAGAGATAAGTTGATGTAGAAAAATTAAGTCATTGTTTACTCTACGTTGATATAAAGATTGCATCTGCAAAAGCCTTATCCGATGCTCGTATGGTGGCAGGTTATAAGGATCAGCCCATGGAAGGCCTTTAAGAGCAAAGCGAATAAAATTATGCTGGACTGATTTAATACGTTTCTTATGGATTTCATAGAAAGGGGTCCATACTTGTGAGGCAAACTCGAGATGCGGCCTAACATAACAGTTATACAAAGAGAGGGTAACGTATGGATCGTTAAATTCCTTTGCCCACCGTTTTATGAATCCAAGCATAGAGTTCGCCTTTTTTACAATAAAGTTAACATGTTCAGAAAAATCCAGATTAGCACTGAAATTAACTCCTAAGTCCTACAAACTAAAAACACGATTAATTTTATTTTGTGTTATACAATATTCAAAGTCACTTGGAACTTTTTTCTTTGAGAAAGTAATAGTTTGGCATTTTATAGGATTAAGAGTTAACCCATTTTTATTACACCAAATACTGAAACTATCAAGATCAGCCTGCAAAAGAGTATGATCATGGGGAGATTTGATTGATTTATAAATTTTCATATCATCTGCAAATATGAGAATCTCACTAAAGTGTATAAAAGAAGAAACGTCATTCATAGGCAGAATAAATAAAAATGGAACCAAATGGCTTCCCTGGGGTACGCCTGAATGGGCAACGAAAGTATTAGAAAGGGAATTTCTAAATTGAACCTGGTAAGTTCTATTTTCTAGGTAGGATTTGATCCAAGATATAAAAAGAGTAGGGAAACCGTATGATTGCAGTTTAAAAACAATAATATTATGGCTGAGTTGGTCAAATGCTTTAGAAAAATCTGTGTATATACAATCAACTTCAGAACCACTTTCTAATGCATTTGAACAGTTATGTAAAAATGTAAGAAGGTTTGTAACAGTAGACCGTTTCTGCACGAAACCGTGTTGCTGTTTACATATAATGTTCTTACCAAAGAATAAAAGACTTTCACATACAACCTGTTTAAAAATCTTAGGGATACAGGATAATTTAGAAATAGGTCTATAGTTCTTGATGTCAAATTTGTCGCCTTTTTTAAAAACAGGAGTGAGAAATGATTTCTTCCAGAATGATGGAAATTTCCCAGACTTTAACGAAAGCTTAAATAATAATTGCAAGGGCTGCACTAATACACGACTACACTTTTTCAGAATAAGGGGGGTATACCGTCGGGGCCATAGGAGCAATCGTCATTCAATAATGACAAAAAGTGTAGGACCCTATCTTGTTCCACAGGAATAGTGTTAAAACTTACTTGCGGGTAGGTGTTCACGTCTTTATCAACACTTACATGAGTGTCAACAAAGGAGTTTGAAAAATTATTTGCAAACGCATTGCAAATATCACTGGGATTATATACCGAAGAGTTTTCATACATAAAACTTGCTGGGAAGCCATCCGAATTTTTCTTCGAGTTAACAAAATGCCAAAAGCTTTTAGGGTCCTGTTTTAAAGAGATTCCCATTTCGTTAACATAGTTGGAGTATAAAGCTTTTGAAAGATTTTTAAATTCTTCAAAAAGGGTTAAATACTGTTCAAAGATTATTGCAGAAAGGGTTTTTATGTAAACTTTCCATACTTTATTTCTCTTGTTTCGAAGAGATTTAAGCTCTTGTGTATACCAAGGGTGACAAAAATTATTATTTTTAGATCTTTTCGTAGGTACAGAATTATTTATACAGCTACTGAGTATATTATAAAACCCAGTTACCGCATCGTCAATATTTGTAGAATCTAATATATTTTCAATATTAGATCTACTTATAACATCAGAAAGCAACTGAAAATTTGTCTTACGAAAATCAAACACATATGAACAGTTTTGTGGATAACAATTATCAAGAAAATGGCTGCTCAGGTCAAAAAATATATCCAGAGGTGGATGGTAGTTGTCTATATTAGTAATGCCAGAACTAGATTCGAGAACAACAGTACTAATAGCGTCAGAAGAAAATACTAAATCGAGTACTCGATTTTTAAAATTTTTAATACAGCTTACTTGCTGTAAGTCAGTAGAATAAATACCATCCAAAGAAAGAAGTTCTGTTTGTGAAGATGTTGATCTAGCTTCCTGATAACAACCATCTTCCGAAGGAACCCACTCTATATGGGGCAGATTAAAATCTCCGAGAAGTAAAATATTGCTGTTGGAGCAAGACAAGTCAATAATAAAATCTAAGGCCATAGCAAGTTCATTATACAATTCGATTGAACTTTTTGGTGGAATATATGCATTTAAAACATATATTAGCTTAGACTGTATTTTTAATTTGATACATACTAAGTCAATAGAAAGAACAAATGGAAAAGAAATAGACGTTGATAAAAGACGATTACGAACAGCGATCAGAACACCGCCTCCTACTTCTTTAGGTTTATCAACATGACGATCTTTTCTGTAAACTAAGAACTTGATTGAAAATTTCTGTGTCCAAATAGCTAGAATTCAGCCAGGTTTCTGTTAAAACAAAGATGTCATGTGAAAAAGCTTGAGAGTTAGTATATAAATTGGCAGTTTTGCTGCGAAGCCCTCTAACATTCTGATAAAAGTTTTTTGCTGCCGAATTTTTCGATATAACTCGCCGAGGTCTGTTTTTTTTTTACAGTTGTGAATTCTTTTACAAGAGCTTCAGTTGGCCAGTTATTATTGTTAATGATTGAATCGAAAAGTGTGGGATTGGCAACTATTTTAAAAGAAGAAACGAAACTATTTACTTTGCTTATCTTCGTGCATTTAATAGACGCTTTGTCAGGAATGCATTTGTTAGATACTAAATGGGAAACAATATCATCAACAACAATATCTGAATTCCAACGCGATACAAAAATAGACTTTGGTTTCGGGACAGCCTCAATAGGTCTAGGACAAGAATCAGTTGATACAAGAGTTTGGTTTCACAATCCATATCACCATCTATATCTGAAATAGGCATTAAAGTAGGACTGACGGTCTGAGATGACCCAGGTGAAACCGAAGCATTATTACGGTTTGAACAACTCCTGAGATTGGTTCGCTTTGGGGGAGGACTCGTATTTTTAATCACTGATTTTTCTCGTCCCCTCTTCTTACCATTTTTAACAACTGGGGCAAGAAGAGTGCTAGCAAATGAAGAGGATTCTGCAAACAAATCCTTGTCAACTGATGAGACAGAAGCAAGGTGAGGTCCTTGGATCAGATCATCAGTTGATGTTGATATGTTAACCTTATCATTTAAAGGACAAAAAGTGGATACGTTTGAGACTGCATTATTGAAATTTGTAAGCAAGTCCTCAAACCCTGCAGACAGTTTTAATATGTTTTCTTTGAAAGAATTCATCTTGAAAGCTAGCTGCGAAATGGATATTTTGCGACAGTCGGTGCAGTACCAAAATGCAATTTTCGAAGCTATTATTTTTTCAATGAATGCATTCGTGGAACCAACACATTTGGCATGATAAAAATTGCCACAGGTTCCAAAACATGCAAACAAAGGCTGATTATTTGAGCTATCAGGGCAGGCTGTTGCAGAGCAAACCAGTATCGCGAATTGAAAAAAAAAAATAAAAAAAATAATATAAAAATGATATAAAAAAAATTAAAACAATAAAAAATTATTGTTTTTAGTTAAAAAAAAATTAGAATAAAATGATAAAAATAAGAGAAGCAAAAAAAAATTAAAAAATAAGATTGCAGACGGTGGGATGCGAACCCACGAATCGAATTTCTGAGAATGAAGTATTTTATTTTTTTTTTTTTTTGCATTTTAATTCATTTTTTATTTTTTCATTTTCTTATATCTATCTTAATGCTAGACAAAAAATCTTAAACAATCTTAATTTAAATTTAAATCTTAATTGTCTTCATATCGCGTACCTGTTCATACATAAAACCTGATTTAATTTCAGTTAATTGGTTAAATAAGAACCTTAGACGTTTAAGGAACCTAAAAAAAAATGTTTTCACAAAAAATGGAAAAGAACTCATAGCATAAATTTCGGTAACCTATTTTCTTACTATAGAAAATTATTTAACCAATTATTACGGGAAACTTATAAGAGCTATATTTATAACATAAAATGTAATAGCTATATTAAAAAATGCAAAGGTCTTCTGGAAATATGTCAACAAAAAACGAAAAAGTTTAACTTATCCATCATTCCTGCAATATAAAAATAGATCTTCTAGCTGTGATATAGAAATAAGTAACATGTTTGCTGATTTCTTCCAGAAAACGTACAGCTCCTGCAATCCTAACTACTGTGATGATTCCAATCAAAACCTAGCAGTGATATACCTCTCATAAGACTGAATAAAGCTGAAGTAGTGCAATATATAGACGAACTAAAAAGTGATTTTATGTCTGGTCCTGATGAAATTCCGTCAATATTTGTAAAAACATGCAAGCACTATATTTGTTCAGTAATCACGTACATATTTAATTGTTCACTGTCGACTGGTGTTTTTTCTGAGATGTGGAAATCTTCGTTTATTATTCCTCTCCATTAATGTGGGAATAAAAATAATGCAGAAAATTATCGAGGTATAGCAAAACTGTCATGATTACCAAAGCTTTTTGAGAAAATTGTGTGCAAACACAATTCTAATCACAATTCTAAACACAACTAATCTTTTAGAATTTTCTAACCAAGTCAACAAAAATATGCAAATAGGAAATCAAACTGATCTTTTTTATGCTGATCTTAGCAAGGCATTTGATAGGGTATGCCACTCTTTACTTTTACTCAAATTGGAAAAATATGGTTTACCCCAATAGATACTATCTTGGATTGGATCCTACTTGAAAAGCCGTACTCAATTTGTAAATTTTAAGCAACAAATCTCAAAAAAAATAAATGTACTATCTGGAGGTCCTCAAGGGAGTCACATTGGCCCACTCTTCATTCTTTTTATAAATGACATCTGCATACATATTTTATATTGCAAAGTTGTTATGTTTGCTGATGACTTCAAATTTTTATAGCTATATGAACCCGACAGGACATTTATTCTTACAAAATGACATCGACAAAGCTTTTGAATAGTGCGAATCAATCGGCATGCAACTGAACAATAAAAAGTGTAAGGTAATGAGTTTATGACTTATTCTAGCAGCAGGCAACCATATTTGTCAGAATATTTTATTGAAGAAGCTACTGTTGAAAGAGTGGAGAATTTCAATGACTTGGGAGCAGTGATGGCCGAACTGTCACTTTTTAGAAAAACTACATTTGTTACATTTGCTACGTAGTTTAAGTAGTTTAAGTAGTACCTATAAAAAACAAATTGTAGCAGACGTATTTTCAACTGTCAAATTATCTGTCAGCTGTCATTTTAGTGTCACTTTGAAGTTAGATGTTTGAATTTTAATGTTTAGTTATTTATTTAAGTATTCAATTGCATCGAAATTATAGAAGAAACCGTACGTAAAACGGCACACGTTTGGTAATATCGATGTAATAAAAATAAATTTTAAATAAATATTATTGTTTTTCTGCATTAACTACATGATTTCGAAGACGTAACAAATTGTAGTATATTAGGGGTGTAGTTTATTCAATTTACTACGCGTAGTTAATGATGTAGAAAATATAGTGTATTTAATTCTTCCAAAACTTCTTTTGAGTTCTTTTCGACACAAAATTATCATTCAATCCTCATATTGATGTTATACCGAGCAAGGCAAAGGAGTCGTCTTGGTGTCATCGTTAGGTTCTCATAAGAATTTAATGATCCTCATTTTGGAATATTGCAGTTCTGTTTGTTGTCCTAGTTATGAAAATGCCATTTATAAAATTGAAAGCGTTCAAAAACTATTTAGGTTATTTGCTCTACGTTATCTATCTTGGGATCCTCGCCAACATCTTCCCCTTAAGAAAACTGTTTAAAGCTTCTTGGTCTTTCGTCACTCAAGAAAAGGAGAGTCATTAATAATGTGCTATTAATTTTTCAACTTTTATCTGGACAAATCTATTCAACTGTAATTTTAAGTATGTTGAACATCAATATTCGTACAAGGACAACTCGCAACCCATGATTTTTTATTACAGCTTCTTCCTGCGTCAATTTAATGAATCTATCGGATTGAATGAATTTATCAATTTTATGTGTATCGATTTTAATAACTGTTATTAGTATATTGATTTTTACTTATCAAAAAATTGTATTAAGCAAACATTTTTAACTTCATTTTAGTTTTATATGTGTGTACTTTGTACATCTGTTGTAATTTTAATGTAATTTTCAAACAATTTGGACTATTGTCTTCAGTTGTAATTAAATAAATAAAATTAAAACTGTATGCTTTTTTTTATAGATATCAAAGCGGCCTTCGATAGAATTGATATCTGTATAACAAAGGAATGTCTTTGAAGTTTGGCAAGATCATCAAAAGTCTATATGCTCAGTTTACGGTTTAAGTGGAGGAACATGGAGAACTTCCATATTTGGACGTTAAGGCGATAAGGAATAATGGCCGTATCATTTTTGATTGGTATAAA
Organism: Baccha elongata; assembly: GCA_951217065.1. Lineage (NCBI taxonomy): Eukaryota > Metazoa > Arthropoda > Insecta > Diptera > Syrphidae > Baccha > Baccha elongata. Next base: position 279,803 of record CATNUY010000087.1, read on the forward strand.
AATTATCATCAACACGGTACAAAATCTTATGACTTGGGTTCTAGATTCAGCAAAACAGTTTTTTGATTAGAAGTTTCAAACAGAAGATCATTGATGAAAATAAGGAAGAGAGTCGGAGACAAAACGGAGCCCTTGATAACACCAGCATTTATTTTAAAAATTTCAGCCATAAAACCATCCAATACTTATTTACTTACTTACTTAAGGTGGCGCTACAGTCAGGGGCAATGCTGTCGAACGAACTGCAAAGACAATATTTGTATTGCCTTAGCTTGGTGCGTACTACCGTACTGCATACTTTTTTTTTATTGCATTTCCCTTTTTGAACTGCCACTTGTATTGCTTTTTCGAATTCGTTGTTCATAAAAACTGATATCAAAAAAATAATGTAGAGATGGCATCATTTACATATTTTCCATGAAAAAGCACTATCAATTTCCGAAACATGAATAGCATGACACACTTTGCAGATAAATGAGTTTAAAGTTCCAAGATAAAGTTTTAGAAGCCGTACAAATAATTGATCCACAAAATAAATACCCAGGCCTTACCCCGCTTATACAATAGTTTCCAAATTTGATTCAAGAAGAACTTGTCGAAGACCTTGATGATGAATGGAGGGCTCTTTTACACTAAAATATAATTAGTATAAATTTAAAATTTAAAGAGTTTTGGAGCGCTACCTTTAATTTAAAAAAACGCATTAACCGCTCCAAGGTTTCCCCTTTCAAAAACATTAATTGTTGTGTTCATTTTATGCTTTGTACATAGCAGTGCGATGATCAAAGATAAAAAAGAAACTCTTTTCTGACATCCACAATCGATTCAATTTTAATGGCAAAAGAATTAATTAGGAATAACAGCGCTATGGAGTGGGCTCCATCCAAAGAAATTTGTATCAAAGTACAAATAATGTAAAAAGGCCATACAAATTTGTTGCCTTCCAAAATTATAACATACTAAAATATGTTTAAAAATTCATAAATATCAATTGAAATTAACTGAAATATTTGTATTATAACATATATACTTATTTTTATTTTTAAAAGGATCCTATTTTATAAAAATGAAGTGAAAGTAAAAATAAGGCTTGTTCTTTTATAAATTGGCGAGAAAGAGACAAACTGAGTTCGTACTAACTTGACAAGTTGACAGTCTCACACATTGTTGTGTATGTGAAAGTGGATTGAAAAAGCTCACATAAAATCGAGATGTCGAGATTTTGATCTAGACGTGTAATCAATTGATTTGATTTTTTTGACCAATGAAACACAAAACCTAAAAAAGGTGGGAAAAATATATCTAGATCAATAAAAAAGTACTCTTTGCGACCAATGACAAACCACATTAGCAATTAAACTAAAAGATTTATAGACAGATAAAGTAGATATTTATATAAGTTTATTTTTTGTTATAAAGAGAAGAATTAAAAAAAATTACAAAATATGAATAAAAAAAAAATAACATGCGTATTGCTTTTGTCCAAAAATTATGCAAAATTTTTTGGAATCTACTGCCTTGGACTTTTCAGAAACGACAGCACTGGTCCGGGTGGACTAGGGCCTCAACCAAAAAGCTTCTTCCAGGCAGCACGGTGCCTTCAGTTTCGCACGCCAAGGTGGTTGAGGTCCTCTTCCACTTGTGTGCGCCACCTGCTACGCTGTCCCACGGGGTTGGATTCAAAGGCCATCCGGGCCGGAGCATTGGTGTCCATTCGCTCTATATGACCGAGCCATCTTAGTCTTTGGCTTTTCACTTTCGTGACTAGGTCAGTTTCGCTGTGGGCTTTACAGTTCGTTGGTATGTGTATCATCTTCTTCATTCCCCATTTAGGCAGATAGGACCATAAATAACACGTTAAAAGCAGCCTAAAGCGTTTTGATCCACCATGATTCGGCACCATAGATAAGGACCGGGATGATTAGTGTCTTATAAAGGGACACTTTAATTGCTCGAGAGAGGGCTCTTCAGTTGCCTTCTGAGCCCAAAGAAACAGCGATTGGCAAGAGTAATTCTTAGTTGAATCTCAGCACTGGTTTTTTTGACTGAACTGGTAGCCGAGCCTTTATAGACAAAGTCCTTTACGACCTCAAAGTTATAGCTGGTGATGTTCTGTCCTAGACGTCGGTGTTAGGTATCCTTTTTTGTTGACAGCATATATTTGGTCTCGTCTTGATTCAGGGATGCCAAAACTATTACACCTTATATTGAACGTTCAGAAATGTAATTTCTAATCCAACAAACTAGAGATTCATCGATACCGAAAGCATGCATTTTTGATAAAAGAGCCTGATGCCAAACTTTATCAAATGCTTTTGAAATATCGAGTGCAAAAATCTTACTTTCACCAAAACGATGTAAATATTTGTTCCACTTTGTTCCACCAGTGGATCTATTGCTACAAAAATCGTAATGTCGGTCATGAAGAAGACTTCGTTCTTCAAGATATTTCTTAAGCGGTCAGTCATTTGAAATCGATCTGTAAAATAGTGTGTAAAACAATAAATCTGTATGCGTGCATTTGTTTGATGAAAATTCAAAACCTTTCTGATTTTGCCTGACGACTGATTATATGCGTAGATGACTGACGTCCTCTCACTGACCGTGTAAAGGTCGCTTTAATCTGATAGTTTATCAGCGTTTCCATGACCTTTAAAAGAGGGGACGTAAGATCGGTCGATAGTAAGAGGGGGAAGAAGATTCGTCTGTTTTAAGAACGGGCTAAACAAATGCTGTTTAACATCTACTCGGATAGACACCAGTAGAATATGACAGATAGAAAAGCTTACGCAGTTGTTTTGCCAGCGTGGAAGCACACCTCTTCAGAACAATTAAGACTATGCGGGCCAGCGGATTTGTGAAGATAGAGATTCTTTAGAACTCTTACAACTGCACGAGTGCGAAAGAAAATTCGTCCCATAAAACCGTTTACACTCTAAAATACAGAAGGAGTTATAACACTTAGTGGCAGCGTCGAGTTAGCAGCAAACTGGTTCGCAAACAAATCAGCTTTCCCTTGAGAACTAACCACTTGAGTGTCATTGAAGACGAGTGTTGGAAGCGAAAACGAAGTTTAATTTCGTATATTTTTTACGAATGACCAAAAATTTTTCTTTCCACTGGGACAGTTTAGTGTTTTTTGCCGTAATTTTCATGCAAAAATTTGGTTCTCAATAACTATAACTTTCCAAAACAATACAACCTTAGGAATTCATATTTATTCATATTAATGAACGTTAATTTTGTCGCTCAAGTAAAACATTAAAAACATTCCGAAAAATAATAAAATCCGATTTTTCGAGTCGTCACTGTAATTGCATGAAAAGTTATGAAAATAACTAAGAATTTATTATTATTTATTATTTTCATAACTTTTCATGCGATTACAGTGACGACTCGAAAATATAACAATATAGGTATCTCAACATTTGGCGTCAGATTATAGGCAAGTTTCGATGATTCAATAATTATCAGTTATACCTACAAAGAGAAATACTATAGAGAAAATCATTATAATAGAAATGTTGCTAGTTAAAGTGGGAGATAGTTTAACAACATATTTGATAGAAGAAACTTCATTCCAAGAAGTATGGCATAGATCATAGCAGGTGTTAACGGCACAGGAAAAAGAACTTGAATCGAATGGTTGAATGAATGAATGAATTAATTTAGGGGTTGTGGTGCACTGCGACCTTTAGATCTATTGTGCCGCCTTTACTAGGGCTTGATGATTGACTCATTCTACAGCTCTTCCTCCATCTTAATATCTTTAAGGAATGATAGTATCTGGAGTACTTGTAGAGACGGTTATTCGATCTCCTCTATCTGGTAACTTCCCAGATGTTTTATTCTTTTCTGCATTATCGCCCCACACTTTCCTAGAAGGTGATTTGGCGTTTCTTCTTGGTCGTTGCAGAATCTGCAGGTTGCACTACTGGATATACCTAGGATGCTTAGGTGTCTTTTTAGTTTACAGTGACCACTAATCGAATGGGTACGAACTAGGAAGATTTTATTTCCATTTACCCTTGCGCAAAAGAGTTGTCTGAAAATTTTTAAGTGCGGGCATCTTCCTATGTATTTTAAATTGGCAAAAAATATAAGTAAAATGTTCTGCAAATAAAATGGTCCAAAATTAAGCCAAAGAAAGTCTAATAAAAAGCGACATTAACAGCTCGGTTCCACATTTCACTTTCCCTCCAAATGAAATCGACCGAAAATAAAATTGGGTGTTCGATTTCACGTTTTCCGAAATCGATACAAAGTGAAATCGATTTTGTCGATTTTATATTGATTTCAAATCGATCATACATACATATTAAATGTGAAATAGTGGAAAACAAGAGACGCAATTAAAAATATGAGAACAAAATTCCATGGAAAGGTCTTTTTTAAATCGATCTTGGATATTTCCTGAGCCAAGAAAACGCAAAACTGCAAAACTGACGCGTGCGAATTGAAAATTTTGCAAGTAGGACTTGCTCGACAATTTGCACTACCGCCAAAAAGGTACAATGACAGTAATATGATATTCACCTACATAAATATATTAAAAAGCGAATAGTAGCTAACAACAAACTTTAACTTCGTTTCTTGGCAATCCAATTTTCAATGGGTAAGTTATTTGATATCTACACTCGTATATACATATCTCTCAGCCTTCGCGTTTTTATTATTTCTTATCCATAATATTTATATTTCTTAGTATGCATTACTGCAGCAATTAATACAGCACTTATTATAAACAACAGTAATATTTAAAAATTAGTTACAAATGACATGTATTGTCAAGCAAACAATATGCCAAAGCAAAAATTATTTATGACAAATATTAGCTGTTTTCAATCTCACGAAAAATGAATTCGGAACACATTCAGAGTTCCCAAAACGCTTTCGTTTTGCAATTTCGTTATCGGTTTGATTTTACACGATTTCTGAACCTAGCTGTAAAATAAAAGTATGATTTAAAAAAAAATTAATTCATAGAAAAAAAAAATACCACAATCCAAATCTCGCAAATCAAAAAGCACGTGCCGTGTAAAATAAACAATTAAAGAAAAACCCTGAAAGAAAATTTATGGAAATAGGAAAGAATGGTTAAGATTTTTCTGAAACAAATCCGAGTAATTTCAAAGTTTTTTTTTTTGATTAGAAACATGGTTTGATTTTTTAGATTAGGTTAGATTAAGATTTTTATTTCTCTTGATAGTACTAATATTCTTTACATACATACATTAAAACTATAAATTATTAATCTCTAAAGCATGGCTATGGGCCGCCTGCCTGATTGACAACTTTATACAACAGTTACAATGTTTACCAATAGGTTTAAAAATTTTCATTTATAATCCTACTTCTATAACCCAGCGCTATTTTACAAAATTGGTGTATTACAGGTTATTAATTTCTTTAAATTTTGTATTAGTAACTCTTCTGATAGAAAATCACTTCCAAAGATCTGTCCTCTTATTTCTCGCAGTACCGGACATCTGCCCACAAAATGAAAAACGTCCTCTCTCTCTTTCATATTGCATAACTCGCATAGCAAGGGTAGATCTTCACGATGAGGAATGAAGTTGAGGTTCAGTATTTCTCCTCGCAATCTAAAAATCATTGATATTTGGTCAATATTGACGTAATCACGAAAGTAATTTCTCTGGTTGAGGTTGTAGTTTAACTTACTGTAAACTACTCTGTATATATGTAGATTCTTCTGCGACAAAACCCAATCTACAGCTATTATCTAATGCAGAAATCAGCTGATATAAAGGCTTCCACTTTCCAGACTTATCAGGTACTAATACTATATTAACTCCTTCCGCTAGCTCTATCCACTCCTTAAACCAACCGACTCCACTACTCATAGCTTTCATTGCTGCTTTTTTTTGGAAGACGCTCAACTGACATATCAAGAACATTGCATATGTAGTCGACTTGTAATTTCATGGTCTTTATGAACAAGGGAGAGATACCGGTTTCCAGCATCACCATGTAATTTGGGGCATTCGATGGTAATCTGAAATTCCTTTTGATGTAAAATCGGAGAAGTTTCTCTGCGGTTTCGTATTTTTTACTCTCCGAAACCTGCGCTGCATTATAACAATGTTGACTCAGCTACCGATTCAAATATTTTGTACTTGCTGCTGTGGGCAATATGCTTATTGTTGAAGATTTTACTCCAGGCAACATTGATTGTGGTTTTCGCTTTTTGTAATTTTTCCGTCAGATGTCTTTCCATACTGTTATTTTTCGTGATGTAGACCCCTAAATATTTATTTATGTCCAACGCTCCCGTCCACTTGCTCTTCCACCCCCTTTCCGGAAAACCATGACCTTAGACTTTTCTAAACTGACAACTAGTTTCCATAATTTACAATATTCACTAAGTTTGTTGATCATCAATTGCAACGATTCTGATGAGTATGCAAATAACACTATGTCATCAGCGAACAAAAGAGCTTTGATGAGGATTCCAGCATATTCCACTCCTCCTGGCAACCAATCAGTAATATCATCAATAAAAAGTGAAAATAAGATCGGACTTAACATGCATCCTTGCCTTACCCCTGTTTTCGTTTCAAACCACTGCAAAATGTTTTCCCCATCCAACACAGCTGCTTTGGTTCTTCGATACAAGTTCTGCAAAACACGTCCGAATTTAAATGACATTCCCATCCCATACATCTTATAAAACAATTCATTTCAGTCTACAGTATCGAACGCTGCCTTAAAATCGACGAAAAAGACATATAACTTCTTGTTTCGGGATAAAAATGAATCCGTGATGCTACGGAGGACAAATATATTATCAATGGTTGAATATCCTTGTCTGAATCCAGCTTGAAATTCCTTGATAAGCTTGTGCGAATCTATCCACAATCTCAGTCGGTTATAAGGTATCGCTATAAATATTTTATAGGCTGCATTCAGTAAAGAAATTCCCCTATAATTTGCAGGGTCCATTGTGCTACCCTTTTTATGGATTGGAAAAATTAGCGCTTCTTTGAATTCTTACGGTATATTTCCTTGCTCCATGATGTTGTTGAATATGAATATGTTGTTGAATATTTGTTGATGAGCTCGTCCACAGGCAAGATAGGATATTTGCCTTTCATTCGATTAATTATGGATGTAGTGATCGCACTACATGTCACCTCGTCATGTCACCTCTCCTAATATGATCTTCATTCCCACAACGAGATGTCTATACGTCTTTATTAATATACACTATACCATATCAAAAGTACGTGACATCTCATATTCCATGTTGAACACAATTGTTTCTTGTCGATGAGCTCGTCACCCGATACATACTTCATTTAAAATAATAATAATTCATGCACTCAGAATGCATTCAATGAAATAGATATGCAACGCTATAGATACGGCAATAACCGCAGCCCAATCGTTTCATACCAAAATGCTATGAGACGGCGGAAACGCATAAAATCCAAAGTCAAGTGCAATGTTTATAGAGTTTTAGAAAGCAAGTGAATGGAAATCCTCAAAGGCTGGATGTATAAAGGGACATAAAACGAGTTAAAGGGTCAGAGTTAATAATACTTTCACTAAGGTCGCAGCCACGCCATAGACACAGAGCCTTTTTGAAAATCTTACGATTAGTCAATTTGTATAAACAATGAGGTTGCAGGAAAGCATTGTTTCGATAAACAAAAGGCTTTTTATTTAACTCTCTAGTTAAAACCATTTTGACGTAAATAAATGGATTCCATCTTTTCCACACCACCCAGAGGTAAGATAACAGTGTTTTTTTTTTGAAGGTATCCCCAGGAGGCCTTATCCCTTTTAAGGTAAAAATAAATCACTGACAAAGTAAATTAAAATCATAAACATCACTTTGTTGCGAAATGTCTTCACATACACGATATATTTTGTTTTTGCGAACCTTTATGTTATAATAAAATAGTATGCAATTTCTTTAGAAATTGGACCGGTCACTGAATGACATGTCACAACACCTGACCTGACATTGGGTTAACACATACCTGTATTTGGTTGTTGCGCAAAAGGTTTTACAACCTCTTCGTCTCAGCGAAATAAATGTTTTTGATTTTGAAAAATAGCAATTACAAGCAATTTTTAAATATTTGCTCATTAGCACCTATGACATTTTCAAGAATTTCTCAAATAAAAACCATTTTGCATTCATTTCAAATTGCACAAAATTACTTCAAAATCTCACGCAAATGGTAAAAGAAAAAATAGTCAACAAATTGCTTTATTTAAACTGATTTTCCATATCTAAATAAAAAATGAAAACTGAAAAGCATCAAGTGGCAATACTTTCTAAAAAGAGATAAAAAGAGAACAACATAGCAAAGCTGTAGAAGGATTAATCCTCAAAGCTACTTAGCAAAAACCAAAGCAAAAAAAGAAAACATTTCCTTTATCTGCAGATTAGGAACCCTGATCAGACATGGCTATCACAATTGAAAAAAGGCTTACTTTTCTACTAAATTCTATACTATTCAACTCTCCGAAGTACACAAGTACCACGTTTCAATTTTCATCACTATTTGTACTTTCTATATTTAGTTTTGAGAAAGTTTCATATCTATCAAATCAAATTAATCATGACCAAAACAAGTCAAGTATCTAATTTAGAACATACCAAACTCCTAATTTGTTTTTAAGATTTGCGATTTTATTCATAACTTATCATGCGTCGTTGGAAATTGATTAAGTCAGGAGTATTGTCAATAAACTTATTAAAAAACATTTTTGAAGCAAAGTTTTCTTCAGATTTTCTTACCGTTTGATCGAATTAGGTACATCTAAGCAGAATCTTAAAAATCGTCTATGTGGCCATAGGTCTGACATCAACAGCAGGAGTCAACTCCCCTTGCTCAGCATTGTATAGAAGAAAAACACTTGCCTGATTTTGATGACGTTTTGGTGTTGCTGACTGAGAAGCATTATAATAAGAGAGTGCTCTTAGAGATGTTGTACATCGTAAACAATGAAAAGGCAATCAACCGTAAATATGACTGTGATAAGCTGAGCTATTTTTATAGCCAAGTAGTTTAGAGACCGTGCAGAGACGTCATTGTTTGAAATTTTAAATATTTTGGTAAGATCGGTAAGACAACACAGGTCACATAATACATATAATATATAAATGTTTTCTTTTGCACTTACAACAAGATTTGATTGCTGTTAGTTAATTCTGGCTTCAAATTGACTGGAAAACGTATTTCTATGGTTAGCACTAGTTCAATCCTAAGACTATAATGATCTCTACTTGGGGCTTACCGGATAAACTCAGAAAACATCAGCAAGCCAACTGCGTTAGAATAGCTTCATGGCTGAAAGTAACTGAATGATAGTGTCGTTCCATTTATTTTCATCAGGAGTTGTTTGTCCTGCCTGTTCTTTTCAACAACATTTTCCAGTGTCTTTTTTTTTTACATGACAGTTCCAGCTTATAATTGGACGTCCTCTATAGTGGTAACATTTGTGTTTTTAACGTGAATGCATTGTATATACATTTCTATATTTTTTTTATGCTGAATAATCACCGCCTGGCCATCCTAAGATACTTGTGAATAACACATTTTTTGGTTCAAGCATTTACTATTTTCTGTGTCTACAGTGGTAAACATATATGATTTTTGCTTTGTTTAAGACTCTTGTTAAGGAAATATGGATTTTAGAGCCAACAGTTCCGATCTACATCTCACCGTGAGCGCACGCGTGGGAGCGTCGTACATTTGTCTCTGCTGTGTTGATAAAAAAACAGAATAATAAATAAACACATAAATTCCACCTCCCTTTTTTTCAATCGCATAAAACTTAAATCAAAATAAAGAAACCTACGCGCCGCGTGTGCAATAATAAAACCAAAAAAAATTGCCAAATAAAATAACCAAGTTTCTTCAGTGCAGTGCAGTGCACATTCCTCTATCAATATAAAGAAAAATAAAATAAAAAACAACACAACGAGTCTTCCTTGTGCTCCCCTCCCTCTCTGTTCCACCTTCGCCCACAATTGTTTCGCATAGCCACTGCAAGTACTGCTGGTATATACATATCATACAGTGCGGCAATAGACTATGTGAAATGATAACTAGATAAATTGCGGTTAAATTTTTTTGGGGTTCAGGAGCGGATCAGTTTTAATTTGCCATTAAGGCATAACACTAATGGTAAATTACAACTGTGAAGTTTTAGTGTCCAAAATGAATTTGCTTCATAGTTAACTGTCTTGTTTTGTTTTTTTTTGTGTTTTTGTGTATTGTGATGGCTGGTAAGTTCAGTGTTCATTATAGCAACATTCGTGGGCTTAGGAAAAATTTCCATGCTGTTCATACTGTTTTGAACAGGCCAGCTATTTTGACACTAAGCGAAACTCAGGTTGGTGAAACCACTGACCACTCGGAGTTTAACCTTTACGGTTATAGCTTAGTGCCTTTATTCTTTTCTCACCATGGTCTAGCCGTATATGTACGGAATGATGTTGCCTATCAACTTCTACCACAATATGGTCAGTGCACCAACACAAATTTTAATTATATGTGGTTTAAATTCACCGTCCAAAGGCGCATCATTCACACATGTTTTATTTATCGTAGCCCAAGTTTGGATAGTAATTCGACTTCCAACGAATTCGATGCTCTGTCCGACTCTATTCAGAGAATTGTATCCCACTTTCCGCACAGTGAGATCGTTGTTACGGGCGATTTCAATGTTCACAATTCTTCGTGGCTGCGCTATTCTGGTCAGACAACACCCGAAGGAAGGTATGTCGAGATCTTTGCTGAGTTAAACCACCTGACTCAGTTAGTTGATGAGCCGACTCGGATTCCTGACGTTGCAGGTCAGTCCGCCAACACTCTAGACTTGTTTCTTACCTCTGATCCTAATAAATATACGATTAGTGTATTACCGCCTCTAGGCACATCAGACCATTGTGTCATATCTGCTAATTTCTCATGCCAAAAAACCCCAGTTAAAGAGAAAAACCCTACGAGAACCGTATGGCAATATGAGAAAGCCAACTGGAACGGTCTCAACGACTTCTTCAGGAACTTTAACTGGTCACTATGCTTCCTCCATAGTGACGTGGATTCCAGCACAGATATGGTTACAAACTTAATTCTTTTAGGAATGAGAAATTTTATCCCGAATAGGGTAAAATCTATCAAACCTAAAGAAAACTCATGGTTTGATTCGAGCTGTAAGGAGGTTATTAGGATCAAAGATGTAAGTTTCCGGATTTATAAAGCCAACCCTACTGAGGATAACCGGAATAAGTTCAAACAAGCTAGAAAGAATTGTAACGGACATATTCGACGCATTAAATTTTTGCATGACCAGAAATTAAGGCAAAAAATACTACAATGTCCCAAAGGTAGTAAAAATTTTTGGTCATTTGTAAAAAATGTGCGCAACACTACGTCATCGTCAGTTCCTACGCTCGTTTCCAATGACACTCCTTTTGTAAGCTCGATTGATAAAGCCAATCTGCTTGCAGCACAGTTTGCTGTTAATTCGATGCTGCCAATGAGTGACATGACTCCTCCTGTACTTCAAAGCGTAAACGATTCTATGGGACTAATCTTCTTTCGCACTCGTTCAGTTGCTAGAGTCCTAAAAGATCTTGACATTCACAAATCCGCTGGCCCTGATAGTATCCCCGCTATTGTTCTGAAGAGGTGTTCTTCAACGCTGGCAAAACCACTGCGTAAGCTTTTCCATCTGTCCTATTCTACTGGTCTCTTTCCGAGTGGATGGAAAACCGCATTTGTCCAGCCTGTCCCTAAAAAAGGTGAATCCTCCTCCCCCTCTAACTATCGTCCAATTGCACTTACGTCCCTTCTTTCCAAGGTCATGGAAACGCTGATCAATTTTCAGCTTAAGAAATATCTTGAAGAACGAAAGCTTCTTAATGACCGGCAGTATGGCTTTCGTTGCAATAGGTCCACTGGTGATCTCATGGTTTATCTCACCGAACAGTGGAATAAATCTTTACATCGTTTTGGAGAAAGTAAGATTATTGCACTTGATATTTCAAAGGCATTTGATAGAGTTTGGCATCAAGCTCTCTTATCGAAAATGCGTGCTTTTGGTATTGATGAATCTCTTCTTTGTTGGGTTAGAAATTACGTTTCGGACCGTTCAATTCAAGTAGTATTGGACGGGTTCAAATCTGATATCCACAAAATAAACGGTGGTGTGCCCCAGGGCTCCGTTTTGTCTCCGACGCTCTTCCTTATTTTTATAAATGATCTTTTGTCTGAAACTTCTAACCCACTACATTGTTTCGCTGATGACAGTACCCTCTGCTTTTCATATTCGTTTTTAGATTCTCATCCTTGTTCTTCGGATGTGGACTATCAACGGCAGCGTATGATAAGCTCATTAAATTCTGATCTTGACAGCATTGTTCAATGGGGATTTAAAAACCGTGTAGAATTTAATGCTTCGAAAACTCAATGCTGCCTACTGTCGCAAAAGCGTAACCCTCCCCCAATGCCACTATCCATGGGTGGTACTTGCATCGAGGAGATTGAACAACTATTGGTCCTAGGTATGTGCATCACAAACCACTTGCTGTGGAGTGATCATATATTTGACATCGCCAAAAATGCTGCTAAGTGTTAAGGTTTTCTCCGACGATGCAAGAAGTTTTTTACCCCTTCTGATCTGGCTACAATTTACAAAGCTTTTATTCGTCCCAAACTTGAGTATAACTCTCATATTTGGGCTGGAGCTCCAATAACGTACTTGAGTCTTCTGGATAGAATTGAAAAAAGAGCTTTAAAAATGATAGGAGATCGTTCTCTTACTGAGACATTTGCTTCTCTTGAACACCGCCGCAAGGTCTCATGCCTGTCATTGTTTTATCGTTATTTTTATAAACAATGCTCTAGTGAAATAGCCAGTTGCATTCCTCCCCTTAAACAATTCAACCGTAATACCCGTACTGCTAGAAATGCCCATCAGTTTACCCTTGAGCCCAATTTCGGACGTACTGTTAAGTACAGAGATTATTTCTTTAGCCGCACTACGCGAATGTGGAATGCTTTACCAGACACAGTATTTCCCACTCATTACAGTCTGCAGACATTCAAAACCAATGCGCATCGGTTTCTCCTTTCTAATCCTATCCTCATTTCCTAATTGCTCGCACTGTGTTTAATCATTATAAGGGTATTCATAACCCCTTTAGTGCGCGCTCAATATAAAAAAAAAAAAAAAAAAAGACACTTAGTAAATGCAAGAACCTCCAAATGTGCAGTTCACAAGTTTCTTTAGATGGCGCTGCTCCATGATTGTACTATAGACATTTATACACAATGGTGAATGGTTCTTCAAAACTTCAAACTTTTAATTTGACAACATTTATGTTGTAAAAAAGTATTTTCTTTTAAATATTTGCGTTCTTTTTATGTATTTTACAAGTTGAGTACTATTTTGTCCTTCTCAGTACTATTTTTCTTCAGTTTTCAGTACAATTTTGAAAAGTCAATTTTCATAACTAATGGATATACTCAGTTGAGGGTTGTTTTTTGATGGCAATGGCGATCGATCAGTCTCCTCGCAGTAGAGATGTGCCAATCGTTCATTTTGAAAGATCCAATCGTTCAAATACTGTTCAGTTCAATGATTCGGTCTTTTCAATCAACCGTTTTTTCAATCAAAATTATCCCCGACCAAACCGAGTTTGAATAAAAAAATGCAGTTCAAACTTTCAAAGATTCGATCTTTTGTTTCAGTCAGTCGTTCTTTGAATCAAAATCAATCCCGAGTTTGAATAAAACAAAAAAAAAAACTCTTTTGTCTCTTCTCTTCTTATTCTAATGTGTCAAGTCAATGTAGGTAGTAAGGTAGGTATTGTATGTGTTTGTGTGTTCTTATCCAGTTCAGTATTGTATCACTTTCGTTCACACTGATCTCTCTAAAATCTCTCAATATAACAGAGAGTTATTAGAGATCAGTGGTCGTTAATACTTCATGTGATTGAAACTTAATTTTTATTGTATCTGTTGTCGTTCATAATTCGTGGGATGGGAAAAGTATTTAGATTCTTTATCGTTCATACATACCTTAATACAAAGTATTGAAATTGGGAAAGATTGATTTGAGCTAGAGTGATTGCAATAATCAATACTTTTCGATGAACGGGTCGTAACGACCGAATCAATCACGATTGACACACCTCTATCTCGCAGTCGGTAAGCAGGTCAGTCATGGTGTAATGTACTTGGTGCCGTGGCGAATGCAACAACAAATTACTTGCAATTCTGTTCGTATGATTTCGTTTTCAGTGGCAATTTATTGAGTAATTTGCGATGTAAACTCCGATAAACATTTGAAAAAGCTCTCCCATAAGGCCAAATATGGTGCAAATATGAAGTGAACGAACTATAGCAAAAATAAGACGAAAGACGAAAGGTCCAATCGATGTGAGGCAGCGACAGCAAAGGCAATTATAATATGGTGACAAGCGTCTATAAATTCCATTTAAAATTGTTCTTACTCTATCGAACAATCGCTACATGGGGAAAGCTTAAAAGACACATGTATCAATTCATGTTTGGAGACGTAGTCACTGCGTTAGCCAAAAACAGTACCGTTGGACCTCTGTAAAATGAACGGAGTAAATGCACTTCAAAGCGGTATTTCGCCAATATTATATAAAGAATCCATATATATATTATTTAGGTATAGTCCAGTCGATATGTCGAAAAAAATGTGTGCGTGGAAAAAATTGCGAACTTAATGAAACTAATAAATAAAAAATAGATTTAGTGACACTGACAGCTATAAAAAACCAAGGCCTAGTGACTTACAATTCTCAACCAATCCTTTGTGTGCCCTACTAATTCTACAGGATTGGAAGGGACCTACAATTTCACGTCGAATCCGAGCGACTAGGGTGAGAATCACTTTTCATGACAATGATAATCTTGGAGGATTTGTCACTTCCTCGCAAGAGGCAGTGCCCCTGAAAAAAACATTATATGTTATTGAAGCTGGAAGCTGGACTCGAACCTAGACCTCCGGCGTGATAGTCCGACATACTTTTTTTTTTTTTTTATTAAATTCAATTTTTATTTTCAATTTAACTTATAACTACTTAAATGCTAGACAAAAACCTCAAAAAGGAGCTTACAGAATAACTTAACTAACTTACTGGCCCCATGCGGGCGCT
Source organism: Baccha elongata (assembly GCA_951217065.1). NCBI lineage: Eukaryota > Metazoa > Arthropoda > Insecta > Diptera > Syrphidae > Baccha > Baccha elongata. The sequence continues at coordinate 294,981 of CATNUY010000087.1, forward strand.
CTAAATTATACTATAACTATATATTAAAAATGCCTTTGGGCGTAAAAACTAACTTAAATTAAAATTCAATATGACTTAAAACTAAACGAGAAAATTCTTAAAAACTCGTTTTTCTCTGACATTTTATATAAAAATTTAAATCTAACCTTTACCTAAATAACTAAATTAACCTAAATAAAACTAAAATATACGTAATAATTATATGTAAATAACTTAAAACTACTTAAAAATACTTAAAATAACTTAAAACTAGAACAGCCACCAGCAGATTTTTTTTTTTTCGCAGCAGCCTATGCATACCTATGCACACACGCTTATACATATGCATGTAAAGACATATACACATATGTAACAGCGCCAAATGCACATACCCACAAACAAACGATTTTTTGGATTTTTTTACTTTTTTTTGGTGCCACCGTCACCTGTCCTACTTAATCTACCTTAGAAATACGTAGGTCGGCCAAGGCAACAATTTTGACTAACCATCAATGTCAAGGTCACCATCAATGTCAAGGTCACCCAACCACCAATATTTTTTAACTTGCTTATCCAAGTCCTTTTTGTCCCGAAGGGGCACAGCTCTACTGAACCACAGACGCTCTGCTCCGTTCCCAGAGCCGACGTCTCGATCATACAGGAGTCGCCGATCCACAGTTCTACGGCCGACGTGGTAGATTAGCGGAACCGCCAATCTATCCTGTATCAGCCCCCGACTGTCTAAATAGAGGAATGTCTCGGGCGGGATGAAACCGTTAAGACGAATGCTCTCACTATATTCAACATTGGGGTAGTAAGCCCCGAAAATAAATCCATTGACTTAGGTCATCGCTCTTGCAATGTGACCCCGAATCAGCTTAATTAAAAAGTTATCTATCCTGTTTATATTGGCCCCGTTGTATAAGACCTCGTTGGCATAGTAACGTTTGTACTCCGACTCTAGTGTTCTGTGTAATCCAAGACAGGTCCTATGACACTGCCTCTCAAACACCCGAATCTCTTCCATTTGAGATGGGACAACGTTAAACCACACAGGGCACCCATAGGCAATCATCGGCCGGATAAGGGCCATGTAGCAGAATCGGAGTGTTAGCATTAATTTAGGTGGACTTCTTGAATTATTGATTCAAATTAGCTTTTTATGGCCTTTAGTCTAGGAAAAAATGGCGTTTCGTGCGGATGCTCAATTTGCACTCATCAGTTGACAACGAGTGAGTACCTTGTCAATACGCAAATTTCCTTCTTCTCACTAAAAAAAAAAGTGAAATTAGTTAAAGAAAATCAATTGTTAATGTAAACGCTGATAATTTAAATTAAAGTTAATTTAGTATAGTTAGGTAATTAAAATTTATAGATAGTTTCGATACTTTTACGAGTTAAAAACACGTTCTCTTAACTACAATAGTTGACTATTGTTAACTATTACTTTTGTCGTTCCTTTAATACCAAATGGTTACGAATTCTATTAATATCAACGTCGTTCCAAAATGCATGGGTGAAGTATCAAATAGTCACGATTTGTAACTGATGATATGAATTGCAAGTGAATTGAATTGTCAAAGTGGAAATAAGAGGAGGTTTGTTTACGATTTTTATCATTTGTGTTTGCAATTTCAAGTATATCGGATAAGGATATTTGATTTAAATATGTTCCAAGATGAAATTCTTGTAAATAATATATATAATGAGTTCAACAATAATATATTTAGTAGAATAAAACAAAAATGCAATTGTATTAATAAAGTTTATTGATTTTTATTAACATAAAAAACGTTTTTCATCGATTATTATATCATAAATTCACACAGCATCCTTAGAGAAACCGACATTTTTTTTCGCTCAATCACTTATAGAGTTTAGAAAAAAAGTACTCTTTTTTATTTTCGTTTGACAGAAAAACAATATCCAACAAATGGCACTTTAACAATATTTTTTCACACAACAACAATAATCAATGAATTTTTTAATTAATTAAAAGTACGTACCACTGATATATTTTGGAAAAATAATCTTTGAAATTTCTTAGTAAATATAAAGTTCGACTAGAGTAAACATTTTGAGAATACTCACTCATTATGCAAACTTTAAATCAACCGTCATGTTATACGATATCACCTTACAGAGGTACCTAAAAATAACATAAGATATTATTGTAAATTTTACTTATTTAATAATTTGCCTACATTTAAGATAACTTATGAAACCCTGAAAGCTTTTGGGCAGGATTGTTATGAATTTTATATATATATAATCTATAACGTGGAAACAAACAGTGACCGTACTTAATAAACATTTATAATACTAATTTTTACCTTTCAGTCTTTGAACCTGTAAATCGCCATCTATATTTTTCTGTGTTACATTTGGGTGCGATTCTCTGATTATTTCGTCATATGTGAAACCTTCGTGTGGTTTTATTAACAGTAGAAGTGAACTAGTTGAAATTTTGTTAGTTGTTGAGGTTCAGGACACTGTCGGACTAAGTGGGGGGCGGGCGGTCCGCCCCGTGTGGCAGGCTTCTAGGGGGTGCCACAGCAACAGCAAAACTACTATTTTGCACATTGCACAAAATAAAAGCACAAGTAAATTAATTTGGATGATAATGCTGCGACTATGGCAGGTATTCATGGTGGAGTTCAATAAATAATTCGCCAAATTAATCCACAAGCTTTGTTTACGCCATGTGCAAACCACTCATTAAACCTTTGTGGAGTTCAATCTTTGGGAACAATGGTTTCAAGTACAACATTTTTTGGTATAGTGGAAAGAATTTACACATTTTTCTCAGCATCTACGCACCGTTGGGATATCCTCATTAAACTGTAGGGTTGTATGTCAAGACACTAGATGGATCGCTCATCACGTGGCTGTTAAGCCATTGAAGGAAAATTTCGTGAAGATAGTTTCAACTCTTGAACTCCTTTGTGATCCTCAGAGGGAAAATTTGGATACAATAGGTGCTTCAATCATACTCCTATCTGCTGTATGCCACTTAACGTATTCGTGTTATCTTTCATTCTGGTGCGATAGTTTGGAAGAAGTTGATGCTCCATACTTGATGAAATACTAGCAAAAATAAGGGCTTGCCCTAGAAAAATGTGTAATGAAACTTACGGCACTGGCAAGTATTCTTCCTGAACATCGTGATGAGACCGTGAAAAAGGCCATAATCATTTAACAGGCGAGAAAGAACAAAAAAGAAAAAAATTATGTCAGGCGAAAATGCTCAAGTTGCTGGTTTGACTTTGAAAGAGGAAACACGAAGATCCATGTTAGAATGTCAGGATACATTTTACATTAAACTTCTTCATCGGTCTAAGGCCATGGAAGACATTGCGATAATTTTCTCAGCTCTTCAACCGAAAATATTGCTGTATGGAACGGAGGAAGAACTGCGTGCTGTTGCTCCAGAGCTTACCTCCACGTTAACAGAACTAACGCACGACAGCATCATATTGGGAGCCGGAAGAATACGGCGTCATATGGAAGCTGCAAAAATTAATTTAAAAGATGCAGAAATTTGGACAGCCTTAGAATGTTTAAGTTTCATTGTTAAGTGGGACTTTTCAAACTCATTACCGAATCTGTCATAGGTAGGTAGGTAGGTAGGAATGGCGGCTATTCAACTAGAATAAAACCCAATTAGCGCTTGGTGCGCCGTTTTGATACCATAAACTCATGAGACCTATCATTATGTGGAGATTGGGATATTGTATTGAGGTTTGGAATTGTGTTGGGAGGTGATCCCTTTATTACCATTTAACATAGAGAAAAAAGAGATCCTCGGGTACCTCAGCCAAGGGAACTGGCCCATACCCCCCACCAGGCTTTATCCCAGGTTGTTATCTCTGATATGTCTGTCTTCGCCAAATACCTAAACAGGCAGAGTGCTGGGTGGCTTAGGGTAGGACCAAATTTCCGTTGAGATCAGTTCGATTAAGGGAAAAACATGATGCCCGCAGTAGGCTTAGCCCGCCTACACGGCTAGAGAAAAGGTTCCTGCAAAAATCATGTACTTCTCTTGATCCATCTTATCTACACATAGAAGAGGTGAGGTATTGATATGGTTTGTTACGTTTATAGCCATTTGGTTGCATTCAAAAAGCCAATGAGGTTACTTATGCTCACAGCAGTAAGTTCGTTAAGGTTGTCAATAAAGTACTGACCAAAGAATTGGCATCTTGGATTTGCCAAGGCAGGGCAGCAGCAGAGATAGTGGGTCACTGTTTCCTTTTCCCTTTCATTTCCACAGCTACGGCAATGAGTATTGTGCGGAATGCCCATTTTTGCTGCATGCTCTCCTATTGGCCAGTGACCCGTGCTAACTGCAATGATCCTGGCTATGTCTGACCGAGTTCTACATAAGAGTTCATTTGTGCGGGACTTGTCATAGCTGGGCCACATCTTTCTTGAGGTGGCACAGTTAGTTAGACCATTCCATCTATGATTGGATACAGATAGATAATGAGAAAAGAAAATGCTCTTCACAGCCCCCAGCGGAATATTAACTGCTTCGGCAAGTGAGCTGTGAAGGGCCGATCCTTGCCTGGGAAGCTCATCAGCCCTTTCATTTACCTGAAAACCACTGTGACATGGGAACAAGATCAAAGTGACCTTCAGGCTATCATTAAAGTCTGCGATCTCATCTAGACATTGTTGAACGAGTTTAGAGGATATTGAGGCAGCAATTTAGGTTCCGAAACGGAGCCTAAAATTGGCAGTTTCTAGGGCGAATCTGTCATTGTCGATGAGAATTTATTTAACAATTTGCGTCTCAGTGGCATCGTGTGAACGGAGCTTCTCAAAATTAAAATTGATTAAGACATACCTGAAATCAACAATGAGCCAAAATAGATTGACTAATCTGGCAATACTATCAATCGAAAAGGAGCACACAAAAAATATAGATTTTAATGATGAAAGCACCTTTAAATAAAACCATTGTTCGTGTTTTTTTGTTTTTTTTTTGTTCTTAGGTTTTTTTTAAGGGGGGGGTGTAAGCTAGATTTACCGCCCCGGGTGGCACTGCCCCTTAGTCCGCCAGTGGTTCGGGAATCTATACGGAAGTTGAGACACTTACCTACTTGTCAAGGTCAAGTTTAAATATTTGGTTTAATGAAAATGTAGTGTGGGAATATACTTAATACCTACGTGAATTATAGATTGATTGATGTTGTGTAAGCTTTTACGTAGTCAAAGTTCCAGAAACGTAACTTATTTTAAAATATTTCAATAAGATTTTGTTTACGCTTAGTTTTTTCGGCGCAGGGACATAAGTCCTAAATTTATTTTTTGGGACTTATGTTCCACCGAAGTGGGACTTATGTTTTTTTTTTTCATTTTAGAATATTTCAATTAGATTTTGCTTACGCGTAGTTTTTTTTTTGTTAAACAGAGAGCGGATTTTTAGTTCAAGCGTTTGAGCCAAAGCATATTTCATATTAAAGTCCATATTGGACAATTAAAAGTAAACAGTAATAATTATTTTATGCGAAATAACTTTGAACCAAATGATAAATATGAATTTAAAATGGTACAAAAATAAATTGTACACAAACTTTCTGAAGGGAATTATATTATTTGTTGATAATTTTGTTCAAGTTTAAGATATAAAATGGTATAAGAACTTTTGTCTTGTCTTAAGCATGTTGTTGTAAGGATTCAAGAGGACAGGAGTAATGGATCTGAGATAAGTCAAGGGTTTCACCGGGACAATGTTTATTAGGGGAAGTTTTTAACTTTTCCTCTAACTAAAGGGGATTTCACGATAATAAAAGGCGTCCAATAGAAATACAACGGAACTGAAAAGATGCTCTTTCAATTAATTTTCAGGGGCGGTCAAGGAGCGCAGTGGTCACATCCACCTCGGCTACTTAATCATCGTAAGAGTTTTCGATTTTGTTTCTAGGTGCGTTGACAATCCTTTATGAGCATCGGTCCGAAAGAGGTATAGGAGTTCTTTTCTCTTCACTTTCACTCTGAAGATTTCTTTTGGCTCTGTTTCTTATTTCAGCTACATATAATCTTTGTTTGACAGATGGAGTGAAGTGACAGCGTGTTTGCCGGATTTGCCAAAGGGGGGAGAGTACGATAACTTTGGCGCCAAGAATTGATAACGGTTTTTTGTAGAACAGTTTAATACAAGCATTTTTTACTATAGGTGGGGGGGTCTATCTCCCTCCGTTTGGGCGGGAGGGGCAGTTTTATAAAAAAAGTGCTAAAAATTTTAAACATATATTACAAAATAATGGTAATACAAACAACTAAGTTTTATATCTTTTTTTAAAGCCAATACTTTTTTCTATTAGATGTTTTTTAAATCAAGTGAAACCATTGCATAGTCTTTGAAAAAACGGACTTCAAACTCAAAAATTGCGAAAAAAAAAGTAAAAAAAAACTTTGAAGTGTGATATTTCAAAACTGTAAAATAAAATTCTACTTTTTTTTATAAAATTCGTTGCTCATATTAATTTTAAATCATAAACTGAAAACAAAATGATTTAATGTTTTCTGGTTTTTGAGAAAATGGAAAATTACTAAAACTACTTTCTTATAAGAGTTTTCTTTTTTTTTTTTGGTATACGGTGAATGTTGTACGTAGGTTCGTTTTTGTAATGATGCTTGGGCATCTTTAAATGCAACAGAAACTTTGCATACCAACCTCGCACCCACCCCACCTCGCACCCACCCCAAATCCTATAGTGTGTCCAAGCAGGGGGGTTGCAGGGGGTCAGCATGCCCCCCCTTACATACCTCACTGTTTATAAAACAAGTATCCAATAAAAAAGTTGTTTTAGTAATTTTCCATTTTCTCAAAAACCAGAAAACATAAAATCATTTTGTTTTCAGTTTATGATTTAAAATTAATATGAACAACGAATTTTATAAAAAAAAGTAGTATTTTATGTTACAGTTTTGAAAAATCACACTTCAAAATTTTTTTTTTACCTTTTTTTTCGCAAGTCCGTTTTTTCAAAGACTATGCATAGGTTACACTTGATTTAAAAAACATCTAATAGAAAAAAATATTGGTTTTAAAAAAAGATATAAAACTTATTTGTTAATATTACCGCTATTTTTTAATATTCGTTTTAAACTTTTAGCACTGTTTTTATAAAATTGCCTCTCCCGCTCAAACGGAGGGAGATAGACCCCCCCACCCATAGTAAAAAATGCTTGTATTGATCTGTTCTACAAAAAACAGTTACCAATTCTTGGCGCCAAAGTTATCGTACTCGTGCCCAGTTTGAGATCCCGAAATCACATTTAGTAATTTTCCATTTTCTCAAAAACCAGAAAATATAAAATCATTTTGTTTTCAGTTTATGATTAAAAATTAATAAGAGCAACGAATTTTATAAAAAAAAGTAGTATTTTATTTTACAGTTTTGAAAAATCACACTTCAAATTTTTTTTTACCTTTTTTTTCGCAATTTTTTAGTTTAAAGTCCGTTTTTTCAAAGACTATGCAAAGGTTTCACTTGATTTAAAAAACATCTAATAGAAAAAAGTATTGGCTTTAAAAAAAGATACAAAACTTAGTTGTAAGTATTACCGTTATTTTTGAATATTTGTTTTAAATTTTTGGCACTGTTTTTATAAAATTGCACCTCCCGCCCAAACGGAGGGAGAAAGACCCCCCCACCCATAGTAAAAAATGCTTGTATTGATCTGTTCTACAAAAAACAGTTATCAATTCTTGGCGCCAAAGTTATCGTACTCGTGCCGCCAAAGGTATTTCACAAGCCAAGACTCTTCTACGGGGTGAGATTGGATGGAATTTTCTTTATAAATCTCCCCTAATCCTTCTTGCGTAAGGGGTCTCAAATATTTTGAGAGGTTTTGGAAACCATGGAAAAGTGGGTTATTGGTCTTCCCTTGAGAAGATCGATTGTCACCTAGGGTTGAGTATAGATGCCTCTGAGTTCATACTATCTTGGACTTCAATTTCTTTCCTCCTTCGCTTTCTCTAATTCACTTTCACTAAAACCCTTTGCTTTAACACTTCGGGCTCAGCTACTTAAACATTTATGTGGTTCAACTATCACCTAGGTCTCTGGCCTGAAATTATAACGTACCCATAGCAAGATCCCCTAACCTAAGCGAGCTTAACGACCGTGCAACGAGCAGGCCAGATGCTGCGGTTGAGGTAAAGACAACTCTGTCTCCAATGCTTGGACGTACTTCTTTCATGGATAGAGGTACTAACAACTATATGTATTGCATGGCAGGGAAAGGGACGATGTTTCTGAGCAGAAATGTATAGTGCTTTATGTCAAGTCGGTCTGTAGTTCCACTAGTTGAAATAGGTTGAGCAATACTCAGCCCCTTACAACATGTATGTCTGAAGACTTCAGCGCTGTGATTATGGTTTATTGTTTTTTTAATTTTTGCTTGTTCCTGAACTACCTTGGTAGTATGATACTAGGCCAAAAAGAGAATTCCAGTCATGTTTGACAGATGGGTTCTTGGCAGAAGCGTTCTTTATTTGATTAATTCAATTTATGAGTCTACAAAGCCACCTGGGTATCACCTGATGGAGTCACTCGTAACCAAATAGACCACGTGTTGATAGACCGTCGCCACTACTCGAACTTGATGACGGTACGAACGTACCGAGGCGCCAATATCGACTCGGATCACTATCTTGTTGGTATGGTCTTCCGAGGGCGGATTGCCTTGCGAAGACGTATTGCATCCGCCGATCAAGTTCGAATCAACATGACGCAGTACACACCACGCTGCACATACTGCAAGGACGGAGAGGGAAATCTGATCACCGATCCACAAAGCATACTGGAGCGATGGGAAGTGTACTTTAATGAATTGCTAAATGGTCAACTCACTGCAGAAGTGGAGGCTCCACTGCTTCAAGACGAATACCCTATGTTGCCGTCACCAAGCATAGAAGAGGTTGAGAAGGCTATAGACCGGCTAAAGAAAAACAAAGCCCCGGGAGCTGATGGTATACCAGCCGAATTATTTCAACACGGTGGGCCAGCTCTACGTCAGGCAATTCATGATATTATAGTGCACGTGTGGGAGCGTGAAGAAATGCCAGAAGACTGGCGAAAAGGTATAATATGCCCCATACATAAGAAAGGAGATGTCACAACGTGCAGCAACTATAGAGGTATCACGTTGTTGAGTACCGCCTATAAGATACTCTCCTCTATCCTACAAGACCGGATAACCCCATACGCTAAAACCATCATCGGACAATATCAGTGTGGTTTCATTCCAGGCAAATCAACAACTGATCAGATCTTTACCCTTAGGCAGGCGATGGAAAAATGTCTAGAATTTAACATCCCAACATACCACCTGTTTATAGACTTTAAGGCCGCCTATGATAGCATAGCCAGGGTAGAACTTTACAAAGCCATGAGAGAATTCGGCATCCCAAATAAATTGACACGACTATGTAGGTTGACCATGACCAACGTAACAAGCCAAGTAAAAATAGCCGGATTGCTATCCAGACCAATCAACATCTTTAATGGACTCCGACAAGGGGATGGTTTGGCCTGCCTCCTCTTCAACCTGGCGTTGGAGAAAGCAATCCGTGACTCTGGCACGGCAACAAGAGGGACCATCGTCAACAGGTCCAGCCAGATACTGGCTTACGCAGACGACATCGACATCATCGGAAGAACCGAGCAAGCTGTACACGATTCCTTCATCCAGATCGATCAGGCGGCACAAAATCTGGGGCTGCACATTAGTGAAGGTAAAACAAAGTACATGGTGGCGTCGAATGCGAGAGGAACAGTTGGTCAAACAATCAAGGTAGCGGAGCACGAATTTGAAGTGGTGCAATCCTTTAAATACCTTGGGTCAATAGTAGCAGCCGATAACAATATAGAAGAAGAAATACGCGGGCGGCTTCTCAAATCCAACAGAGCCTACTACAGTCTGTCAAAGCTCTTCAAATCCAGAAATCTCACCATAACTTCAAAACTACTGCTGTACAGGACCATGGTTCTGCCAGTACTCACATATGGATCCGAGACTTGGGTGCTTAGCAAAAGGCACTCTGACCTCTTAGCCGCGTTCGAGAGAAAAGTCTTAAGGAGAATTGTTGGCCCCATATGTGAGGAAGGACGATTCCGGAGACGGTACAATCATGAATTGTACGCAATCTACCTTGAAGCAGATATAGTGACAAAAATTAGGCTCGGTAGACTTCGGTGGGCAGGGCACCTAGCTCGCATGAGCGAAGAGGAACCTGCTCGGAAAGTTCTTTGTGGTACATTCTATGGCAGACGACAGCGTGGTAGACCATGCTTGCGCTGGAGAGATGGCGTAGACCAGGACGCCCGGAGCCTTGGGGTGCGCAACTGGATGGCGTCGGCTCGAGACCGGGATAGGTGGAGAGACTTGTTGAAGGAGGCCAGGACCGGACCCCGGTTGTCGAGCCGATGATGATGATGATGAATTTATGAGTAATCTCAAATGATGGAATTTAAATGAGAGGTTGATGAAGACCTACATATAAGTATTACCATTTTCTTTTTTTTTTATCTTACCTGAAGACATCTTATTAGTATTTTATATCACTTAATTCGTTGTAGGTTTGCTTTATAACGACGGAAACTTACTTCTCTCATCCTGATGAAGAAGGTACGCGTGAACCATTTGTCCATTTTTCTGTCTAAATAGCCACAACTGTTTCGGAGACACTTTCCAGTAGAATGTTCAAGGCGATTACAGTTTTTCATTCGATTCGTGGTTTATGATACCTTGTCGAAATGTGAGCCACAGTTGAAATACATCCTCAACTTTGGACTGGTGTTCCATCCCATGTTCATACTTTTCATCTATTATTGATGACAAATGTTCACTTTAAAGCTTTTTTGGAGTATTATAGCGCTCCGTCTTTGATAAACTGTTTTTTTTGTAGAATAATAAAAGAGAATGTCCAAAAATTTATGGGCAAAAAGCCCGGTATCGATAAAAACAATACATGTATGGATCGAAAGGGCATTAATTGTAGATAACGAATATGGTTTTATTTTCTTAACAAGTTATCCCCGGGACTGGCTAAGACAGTTTTTTTTGTTTTTAATAACCGAGTGTTTTTTATAAAAAAAAATCTAGCTATCGACATTACACATTGGGTTTTCAAAAAATGAAGAGTGTCCTCATTCATTTCATTTACGTTCTCAAAATCAATCCTATAACTTTTTCTACTAGGGCTTGTGTATAGATTTGAACTATTTCTTGACGTGTTGAGTACAGAAATATGTTTGTTTATATGAAAAAAACACTTGTTGTTAAAAATAAAAAAACGTCATTGCCAGTCTCGGGAATAACTTTTAAAGAAAATAATGTCATATTCGTTAGCTACAATTTATCGCTTTCGATCCATATATGTCTTGTTTTAATCGACGCTATAGTTTTTTTGATGGACATACTCCTTTCCAACAATTTTGAGTATTCAAACATGTTTGTATGACAACTCGTTACCGAGATATGAGGCTTCGAAGAACATTTTAAAAATGATCTCTTTTTAAAGTGCCATATCTCTGGAACAAATTCATATACAGACATATTTTAATATAAAAAATTGTTGGAAATTAACGTTCTACAAAAAAAAAGTATTAGGAATGTTTCTGCCGCAGCACGTAAAGCACGTAAAGCCGCACACTGCAAAAATCAATTTTATTTTAGTTTTATTGAAGCCCAATTTATGAACGCCAGCTCAGAAAAATATATGATAGACGTCTTACCTCCTGCTAATATCTCTCTTACAAAAAAATCCATAAAATATGAGAATGCAAATCAATAAATAAATGCAGAGTAAGCCCCTCTTGGTGCTCAAAGACTCAAATTTCATGTTTTTCCAATGCGATTACCTTGATAATAATAATCTGACGGTATAGAATAGACTATACTCAGTATTGCTCTTTACATTCGTTATTAGTTTTGGATGTGCTAAGGTTATTTAACTGTGTTTCAATAAAAACCTTTACAATATTTTTTTTTTGTGTGTATAACGAGAATTGTCTGCCACATATTTTAGCGAATATAATTGTATCAAAAAATATATACTGGATCACACAATGGTCGAGTGTGTGTTAGAAGGAAGATTTATTCATGAATTTGTTGCTAACAGTAGATTGTTCCATAATGCAATTGATTTGGCTGATACACAAATAATGAAAAGAGAATGGGATGCGGCAGTTCAAAGAGCGCAAGCGACAACATCACATGGACTTTACAATTCCCTCAACTACATCGAAGGAAGTAGATACATTCAGGAAGAATGGATCTCATCCAAAATAGAATGGATTTTTAAGGCAAGAGGAGGTCTTATTTATTTGAACGGTACATTTTTGTCAAACAACCGGAATACTGAATGCACTCTATGCAATCTGCGAGAAGATGAAACATTTATCCACTTTTTTGGAATATGTCCAGTGTTAAGAGAACTTCTTCTGTTATACTCTGGAACAAGAGAGCTCAGTAAGGAAAGCATGGTGAACATACTGAATGGCGATGTGAATTGGATCTCACTGGTAAAATACCTTTCTACCGCTATTAAATATCGCGCTTGTAAGAGAATACAATGGATAAAACACGTCATGAAACAACAACAGCAAAGAAAACTAAACCAACAAAAAACAACAGAACGCCATCAACAACAACAGCAAAGAAAACTAAACCAACAAAAAACAACAGAACGCAACATCAACAACAACAACAGAACGCCATCAACAAAAACAACAACAGATCGCCATCAACAACAACAACAACAACAACAACAACATTAACAACAACAACATTAACAACAACAACAACATTAACAACAACAACAACATTAACAACAACAACAACAACAACAACAACAACAACAACAACAACAACAACAACAACAACAACAACAACAACAACAACAACAACAACAACAACAACAACAACAACAACAACAACAACAACAACAACAACAACAACAACAACAACAACAACAACAACAACAACAACAACAACAACAACAACAACAACAACAACAACAACAACAACAACAACAACAACAACAACAACAACAACAACAACAACAACAACAACAACAACAACAACAACAACAACAACAACAACAACAACAACAACAACAACAACAACAACAACAACAACAACAACAACAACAACAACAACAACAACAACAACAACAACAACAACAACAACAACAACAACAACAACAACAACAACAACAACAACAACAACAACAACAACAACAACAACAACAACAACAACAACAACAACAACAACAACAACAACAACAACAACAACAACAACAACAACAACAACAACAACAACAACAACAACAACAACAACAACAACAACAACAACAACAACAACAACAACAACAACAACAACAACAACAACAACAACAACAACAACAACAACAACAACAACAACAACAACAACAACAACAACAACAACAACAACAACAACAACAACAACAACAACAACAACAACAACAACAACAACAACAACAACAACAACAACAACAACAACAACAACAACAACAACAACAACAACAACAACAACAACAACAACAACAACAACAACAACAACAACAACAACAACAACAACAACAACAACAACAACAACAACAACAACAACAACAACAACAACAACAACAACAACAACAACAACAACAACAACAACAACAACAACAACAACAACAACAACAACAACAACAACAACAACAACAACAACAACAACAACAACAACAACAACAACAACAACAACAACAACAACAACAACAACAACAACAACAACAACAACAACAACAACAACAACAACAACAACAACAACAACAACAACAACAACAACAACAACAACAACAACAACAACAACAACAACAACAACAACAACAACAACAACAACAACAACAACAACAACAACAACAACAACAACAACAACAACAACAACAACAACAACAACAACAACAACAACAACAACAACAACAACAACAACAACAACAACAACAACAACAACAACAACAACAACAACAACAACAACAACAACAACAACAACAACAACAACAACAACAACAACAACAACAACAACAACAACAACAACAACAACAACAACAACAACAACAACAACAACAACAACAACAACAACAACAACAACAACAACAACAACAACAACAACAACAACAACAACAACAACAACAACAACAACAACAACAACAACAACAACAACAACAACAACAACAACAACAACAACAACAACAACAACAACAACAACAACAACAACAACAACAACAACAACAACAACAACAACAACAACAACAACAACAACAACAACAACAACAACAACAACAACAACAACAACAACAACAACAACAACAACAACAACAACAACAACAACAACAACAACAACAACAACAACAACAACAACAACAACAACAACAACAACAACAACAACAACAACAACAACAACAACAACAACAACAACAACAACAACAACAACAACAACAACAACAACAACAACAACAACAACAACAACAACAACAACAACAACAACAACAACAACAACAACAACAACAACAACAACAACAACAACAACAACAACAACAACAACAACAACAACAACAACAACAACAACAACAACAACAACAACAACAACAACAACAACAACAACAACAACAACAACAACAACAACAACAACAACAACAACAACAACAACAACAACAACAACAACAACAACAACAACAACAACAACAACAACAACAACAACAACAACAACAACAACAACAACAACAACAACAACAACAACAACAACAACAACAACAACAACAACAACAACAACAACAACAACAACAACAACAACAACAACAACAACAACAACAACAACAACAACAACAACAACAACAACAACAACAACAACAACAACAACAACAACAACAACAACAACAACAACAACAACAACAACAACAACAACAACAACAACAACAACAACAACAACAACAACAACAACAACAACAACAACAACAACAACAACAA
>CATNUY010000088.1:0-65000 GCA_951217065.1 Baccha elongata
GTTATGGGCCCAGGACCATTCTAATTTATTAAAATAAAATTTTCTAGTTGTGTTGTACAAGAATGGCTGCCAATTATGTTCTCAACGTTCCTAAGTTAAAAGGACGAGAGAACTATGATGAGTGGGCTTTTGCTGCCCAGAATTTCCTAATCTTGGAAGGAATGCTGGACTGCATTATACCAAAGGAGGAAGGTGCTGCTGCTGCTGATGTTGGTGCGAATGCTGCTGAAGCTGCTCAGGATATTAAAGCTAAGGCTAAATTAATTTTAACAATTGATCCTTCCTTATATGTTCATATTAGAGACGCAACAACATCTATAGATCTCTGGACAAAGCTTAAAATGATGTTTGATGACTCAGGTTTCTCTCGTAGAATAAGTTTGCTGCGAAATCTTATCTCAATTCGGTTGGAAAATTGTGATTCTATGACTAACTACGTAACACAAATCATAGAAACTGGACAGAAACTAAGTGGCACTGGGTTCAATATTAATGATGAGTGGATTGGAGCGCTATTGTTAGCAGGTCTGCCAGAAAGATTTTCGCCGATGATAATGGCGATCGAACATTCGGGTGCAAAGTCCACAGCAGATTCTATAAAAACCAAGCTGCTGGATATGGAGCCAGAAGGCACTGGGGATCATAGCAGTGCGTTTATGAGTAGAGGATGGCAGAGAGGTAAAAAAACGGACAACAAAGATTCTTTCACAAAATCAAACGCAAAAGTTATAAGGTGCTACAAATGCAAGAAAACAGGGCACTTCAAGAGTCAATGTCCAAATGTTTCGTTTCCAGTTGATGACCGAAAACAATCTAACGCTTTTAGTGCTGTATTTCTAAACGGAAAATTTAGCAGGCAAGATTGGTACATCGACTCCGGTGCTAGTGTGCACATGACGGCAAACAAAGACTGGATTAAAAATGCCTCTTATCAGAACCACATGCGAGAGATAATTGTTGCTAATGAGACAAAAGTACCAGTGTTGTGTGTGGGAGATGTCGAGATAACCACTATGGGGAATGAATGCTCTTACGATATAACTGTGAAAAACGTCTTGTGTGTTCCATCACTCACGACTAATTTGTTATCTGTTAGCCAGCTGATAAAGAACGGCAACAAAATAAATTTCTTGAAAGATGCATGTTATATATATAATCAGAAAAATCAACTTGTTGCTTCAGCTGATTTAGAGAATGGTGTGTACAAACTAAAAATGAGTGGTTATGATTGCTTGATGCTAGCTTCATCAGTGGCTTGTGCAAATGTTTGGCACAGAAGATTAGGTCATATAAATGCAATTGATATGAACAAAATGAAAAACGGTGCTGTAGATGGAATATCGTTCTCTGGTAATGCCAATATAGGCAAGATGACATGTAAAGTATGCTGTGAAGGAAAAATGTCCAGGTTACCATTTTCGCATGTTGGGACTAGATCTTCTAGCGTACTAGAAGTCATACACGGAGATGTATGTGGCCCTATGGAGACAAAGTCCATCAGAGGATCAATTTATTTTCTTCTCCTTGTGGACGATTACAGCAGAATGGCATTTGTTTATTTTTTAAAAACAAAAAGCGAAGTTTTTAATTGTTTCAAGGAATTTAAGCGCATGACAGAAAATCAAAAAAACAGATGTATAAAAGTTTTCAGAACGGATAATGGTGGTGAATTCTGTAGCAAAGAGTTTGATTGTTTCTTGAAGGATGCAGGGATTATTCATCAGAAAACCAACCCATACACACCAGAACAAAATGGGCTATGTGAAAGACTAAACCGCACTGTTGTAGAAAAGGCGAGATGTTTGCTGTTTGATGCCAAGCTGGAGAAGCGATTTTGGGCGGAAGCTGTTAATACGTCAGTATATTTGAGAAACAGGTCAATTGCATCTGGAATAAAAGATAAGACACCATTCGAGCTTTGGACGGGATGTAAGCCAGATGTTAGTAATTTGCGAATTTTTGGAAGCTGCGTAATGGTACATGTTCCTAAAGAAAGAAGGCTAAAATGGGACAAAAAATCTAAGAAACATATACTTGTGGGTTACTCTGAAAACATAAAGGGATACAGAGTGTACAACCCTCAAAACAACACTGTGACCACAAGCCGAGATGTTCTTATAATGGAGGCTGATTATGAAGAAACAGCAAGTGTTACGATCGAAACTAAATCATCGATAGACGATTATTTACATTCAGTGGGGGATCTACCAATCAATAAATGTGAAGTTATGGTTGATGACGGAGATTTGTCGATTCAACAACCGGAGAACGATGATGCAGATTATTTCGATACACCTCAAAATTCACCAAATGCTGAGCCAGATGAATCACTGGAGTTACCTGTAGCCAATACTGAGGAAATGGAGGTGCGAGAGGCAAGAGATACACTGCGAAGTTTATCAAATTCTGAAACTGAAGCAGAAGATCCGTCTGAGTCACAGGAACCTACAGTAAATATGCGTTTGACGAGAGATAGACGGAGACCTGAACGATTTGGTTATACGAATATGTGTGTTGTAAATCCTTCAGTTGCAGGAGGCTGTATTACTTTAAATGAAGCTACGAGTGGACCAGAAAAACAAAATTGGATGCTAGCTATGAGAGAGGAGCTGTTGTCTTTTGATGAAAACGATGCTTGGGAACTGGTTGATGCACCTGTTGATGCTACCATTGTACAGTGCAAATGGGTGTTCAAGAAAAAAGTTGACAGTGAGAACAAGATTCGCTATAGAGCACGTCTGGTGGCAAAAGGATATACGCAGAAACCAGGTATTGATTTTGATGAAACATTTTCTCCAGTAGTTCGACATTCAACATTAAGATTATTATTTGCATTATCATCTAAATTTAATTTTGATATAACACATTTAGATGTTAAAACAGCCTTTTTAAATGGTGTTCTTGAAGAAAATGTTTATATGTATAAGCCTGAAGGTTTCAAAATTTCAAGCAATTGTAAAAAAGTTTTAAAACTAAAAAAGGCAATATATGGACTCAAGCAATCTTCAAGAGCATGGTATAAAAAGGTTGACGAAAATCTTGAAGCTTTAGGTTATAAAAAATCAAAGTTAGAGCCATGTGTATTTACTAAAATTGTTAAAAATCTTAAAACTATTGTGGCATTATACGTAGATGATTTTTTTTATTTTTTCTAATAATGAAGCTGAAACTAATAATTTAAAAAAAATTTTGAATTTGAAATTTAACATAAAAGACTTAGGTCAAGTTAAACAATGTCTCGGAATGAGAGTCAATATTCATAAAAAGCAAGGTATTATAACATTAGATCAAGAACAGTACGTCAATGAGTTGTTGATTAAATTTAACATGTCTGATTCAAAAACGGTTCTAACTCCAATGGAGACAAAATTAAATATTGCTAAAGGAGATAAATGTGAATCTAATCTTCCTTACCAACAACTCATTGGCAGCCTAATGTATCTGGCTGTTTTGACAAGGCCAGATATTGCGTTCTCAGTAAGTTTCTTAAGTCAATTTAATAATTGTTATACCGAGCAGCATTGGAATTATGCTAAAAGAATTTTGAAATATTTGCACAAAACTAAACATTTTGGATTAAAATATGTTAATGGAAATGCAGATTTACATGGATTTGTAGATGCCGATTGGGCAAGTACAACAACAGACCGGAGGTCATATACTGGTTATTGTTTCAAAGTCTGTAATTCTGCAATTTCATGGGAAAGTAGAAAACAAAAAACTGTAGCCCTATCGAGCACTGAGGCCGAATATATGGCTATATCAGAAGCTTGTAAGGAAGCTATATATTTAAGAAATTTGTTATATGAATTAACACAAACAATGTGTATTGTAAGATTGTTCAATGACAATCAGAGCGCACAAAAGCTGTCGGCAAATCCTGTCTTTCATAATAGAACAAAACATATAGATGTTCGACATCATTTTGTAAGAGAAGCTGTTGCAAACAAAACAGTTGAAATTAATTATTTGCCCACAGCTGATATGCCCGCTGATCTATTGACAAAAAGCTTATGCACTCAAAAACATTATAAATTTATCAAAGAATTAGGTATTATTGAATTGTAAATATTGATATAGTGGGGGTGTTGTATTTATATCAAAATTACCCCATAATACCCTAATGAACTAGTGTAATGCCATCTATGTAACACATATTGTAACACTTCTTAAAACAAACATTACCAACATTAATATTATACCAAATGTATTTGACACATATAATTATTGGATTTAATCTATTCAAACTTACAATAAAGTAGTCTGTACAGAATAACCAACGTGTTTTTTATTAGATTTGAAATCCATAAAAAAAGACATAAATTTCTTTTTATTCTTGCTTAAGGTTAGGTTTATAACTGATGATAGGGTGAAAATTTGGTCGACAGTCGAGTACCATTTACGAAAGCCTGCCTGAAATTCATTTATTATATTATGGCTATGAGCCCGCTTTGTTATTCTCACTAGAAGTATCCCCGTAAAATTGTATACACAGAAAGAAAGTCCACGATAATCTCGCACGTCATCTAGTTTCCCTTTTTTGTGGAGTGGAAAAATGATGGAATTACTAAATGAGCTTGGCATTTTTTCTAATTCAATGATCCTGTTGAAAATTTGCGTTAATTTTTCAATAAGTCTGGGTGTTGCTTTCTTGAAAAATTCGATTGTTATACGGTCTGTTCCTGGCGCTTTCCTATTTTTTCCATCATTGAGCACAACTTGCACCTCATCAAGTGATATTTAGCATTCAAAAGTAGTGTCCACTATGTTTGGTGCGGCGTATAGAATTTTAGGTGTCAAGTTGTTTGAGTTCAGTAGCCCTCTAAAGTGTTCGAAGAATTTGTAGCTACACAGATCTCGACTAACTGAAAATGTTTCCTTCTCAGCCCTCGCCAAAGACAAGCACTCCTATGAGCACCTCACAGCTTTCAGCTTGCTAATTTGTATTTCTTTGTAATTTTTATTTTTAATTACGCAGATTTCTCTATACCATTTTTTTGCGATGTGATAATTTGCCCTAAAAGAACCAACGCTGTTAGCTTTGTAAAACTTAAGGTTTTTTAATACTTGCTTCCTATAAAATGTTCTCTTGTTAGGAGCAGGTAGACGAGGAGCCGATGAGTATATAGCACTTTTTATGTAATTTATATCATCATCAATGTTCGTAACGATGTTTTCGTTTTGGTTTTCTAACAAAAAACATCCATATTTCTTACAGAAACATTATTTTTGCTTTCTTGCCATTTCAACATAGGTAGTAAAGAGAGTTTTCTTTCTTTCTGCAAATTATCATTCTTCCAACGTAATATTATCGGTGTGATCCGAGTATATTTTTTCTTCTACCGTGAAAGATTCAACCAAATTCAACAAACCTAATGAAGTAACTCGAAAATCTATCACCAATGAACAATTAGTTTAAGGAATCTTTTGGTATTTTTATCTATCTTGCTATCTTTAGATCTGCGCTGAACATCTATTGGAGTGTTTGTTATCAGATCATACTTTTCAGTTTTTTGCATACAACCTATTCTTACATTCAGATCCCCCAGAATAATAAACTCTGTGGAAGTTGTTTTTAAGAAATCCCTTAACTTCCCAAACCCACATTCCCAATCATTACAATTAATATACGATGGTATAAAACACACATGCTTCTCATTTATTTTGGGTTTCAGATACACAAAATCTTCATAACATTCAAATTTTAAATTGTATTTGTTTTCAACTATTTTTTTTATACCCAAACACACTTCCTTCACTTGCCCCGCCAAAATTATGTGTCTTTTTTGCACCCCTCCATTCCACTTTTTAATTGCTGAACAAATTATGAAATTTAAAGATATTATTACCAGCATCATGGGTTCCATAAATAACAAATATGTCATGCAAGTATATATTATAATTAAAAAAAAAATTAAAAAGAAACTTATTGCTAAGGCCATATACATTGTACAACAATACCTGCAAACTCTAATTCCTAATCGTGCTTTGATGAATCTGTTTCATTTGTTTCCAACCGTACCGTAACATGGTTAGTACATGCTGCTGCTCTAAGTAATCCCTCGATGAAAGTTTTATTATCTTCAGTGCGTGCTTGAATGTCGCAGCAGTTGTACTGTCGACTCCCAACTTTAAACTGATGCCTCTTAGCTGCACAAGGCAATCGATTTTGGTCTTAAGTAGCTGTTTCTTCACTTGCCACTACTGATAGCGTTGACCTCTTTCACGGTATGTATAGTCTTTTTTGATGAAATATCTTGAGTTTTTAAGCTTTCCAGAGTTTTTTAGAACATCTAAGACTTCTTGCTGCGATGCTCACTCAAAGATGTA
This sequence comes from Baccha elongata, assembly GCA_951217065.1. NCBI lineage: Eukaryota > Metazoa > Arthropoda > Insecta > Diptera > Syrphidae > Baccha > Baccha elongata. The sequence goes on from CATNUY010000088.1 coordinate 6,331, forward strand.
GTCGCTTTTATTTGTTTTTGGCACCTGATTACGTTGACATTAACCCCAAGTGTTCTAGCTCTGATATCTTTGAACGTTGTTGAGGCTGTCATCTGGTATGCTCTTATCCCACTCTTCACCAGGTTGAATCTTTTACGGAATTTTACAGCATGCGCTTCTCATTTTGCTAAAGATTCTGCAACTCTTCTTGTAGTTTTTTGTTTTCGTTTTTTATCTCTGCTACATCTGATTGCACATTGGTGATTTCGGATTTGATGCCGCTTATAGCTAACTGGACATTGTTTATGTCATGGATGTTATGGAGAACGTCAGAAAATGGTAGTTATTTATAAGAAAATGGTTTTTAATGGAACTCCTTACTTCATATTTTTCATCAATCATTGTGCCCAGACGCAAAATTTTTACTCTATGTGATACTTTTCTTCTATATATTCATAATATAGAAAAAATATTTCAGAAAATCCATTCGAGATATAGCCCTATATTCCGTCAAAAATCAACAACTTTGATTCTACTAACCGTTCGAAAGGAAACATTCCCCGTCGGTCTTGTGCTCTTTTGTGTTTCTCACTTAAATTGTTTCTCGAAATTTATTGTTAACCTCTACTAAAATGGCGGCACTATCCAATTGTTTTAATTTTGTTTGTTTACTAAGTTTTCATTTTTGAAACAATTTGTTGATATATTAATGTGTCATTTCAATCAAAATTGATATTCGAAAGACGAATGACGTTTAACAGAACATAGACGACGAGCGAACGGGTATTGATGAGGTGAATCGAACGTTCGATCCCCCGTTTAGCAGAATAGGGCTTATAATATGTCAAAACGTACGAAAAATAAAGGCATTTTACGAATAATATATTTTGTATAAACCCTACTTTCTTATCACGTAGCTTACTTGGGTATCAACTTTCACAGATAAAACTAGTGTGAATATTTTAGCGCCAATAAAAATTAATAATGATAGAATAGAGAAGTAAGAAATACTCGCTATAAAGTACTTATCGTTTTTTTTATTCCACGAACATTTTACTCCTTTTGTAATAAGCAAGATAACTGCCAAAACATCATCGAAATAAAAAAAAATACCTATATAATTTTTTTGAACTTATTTTAAAAAAATGACACTTATCTTAAACTTTTATGGAAGAAATTTCGAAAACATGTTCTCTTTAAAAGAGATGCTCTGGAAACCCTATATAGAGATTATTTTTTATGTTGATATTTTTTTTTCTTATATCGGTTTTGAAATTGTATGTCTGTTTTGTTAGATATTCAGTTTAATTTGTAATTTATCTTTAGAAATTAAATAAATAAATATAGAAGCACAGTAAATGAACGATATACACGTAAGCGAACAGAGTTGCCAATATAAATATATATATATGTACATAACATTATAGGTATGCGTATAACGTTCCCATAATATTTTTGGTGAAATACAGGATAAAATTCGAAAATTTGCATTTTATCAAGATTTATTATTCAAAATGCAGAATTTCCGCAATTAATTTATATTAATTTTCGATATTTAATAAATACGTTTTTTCAATAAGCTTTTATAGTTACTGCTTACTATTTTTTTGAATCCATCATGGAAGATGATTTGTATGTTTTTCAATACGATTGAATTACTTATTTTGTGAATTGAAATTTTAAAAATCAAAGTATATAAAATGTTCAGCATTTTAATTAAATACATTTTATACGTTTTTATATCTATTTGTTCCTGCTTTGGGAATTTGGGAATAAATCGTGAAATTGATGCTATTACAGTTAGTCGTATCTTTGTATAATCGGAAGGCCCGCCGAAACCATCAGTATTATCGAAATTCAATCATCAAACATATAAAATGAAGAACTTTGTTCACCATATTAAGTTTAAATATGACCAATTGGTTTTATTTTGTATTTTACATTTAACAGATTGAATAATAAATATCCCCTGAAGAAACAAAACGTTGGGAGGATAATGGAATAGAGTTTTTTTGTTCGCATTAAACTTCAAAAAGACCGAAAGAGCCAAAAAATGTATTTTGTTTAAATTGAGAAATACAAGAAGAAACATTATTAAAAAGGACGAAACTACTTACAAAAATAAGAAACTGTCAAACTCGTGTTTTGAGTCTTTGTTGTCAACTCAATTTTTTGACTCACAGCTGAACCGAATATTATGTTTACAAACATGTGAATTGAGCAAACTGCATTATCAAATATAATGGTAATGAAGCAAAATTAGTGTTTGCGTTTTCAAATAGTTTTGCAGGTTTCGTATTAACAAATGCAGTCTGCACGCAGTTGGGATTTTCGAAAACGGCCTGAGTTTATGTAAGGTTAGTTTTCGGCAGATTATGCAAAACAGTCAAATAATTTCTGACCTCGCTCAACCTGGATTCTGCGTTTTACAATATTTTCGCAGGATTTTGAATGAAAAAAAAACAGGATAATCCTGCGGAATACAGGATAGATGTGAACGTTAGGTATGCGTATTTACATAAGTAGGTATCTACAGAGTCAACGCATCCCAACTTGTTCCAACAAAACTTGCGTCAGCCCGACTGCCTTACCTGAACTTGGACGCAACACGATTTTGTCGTAACTGAACTTTGTCTCAACCTAACTTTCGTATAAGTGTTTTTGAGAGTGTTTTAGTGTATTATGTAGTTTTTAAGTTTGGAATGAGCCATTTTCTTATTGGTTGATAGTGGCGTGTGTATTTATTAGATTGTATTTAATGCAATGATGTATTGTGGAGCTTGTTTGTGACATTTTTAAATATTTCGGTTTAGTCGTGTTGTAAAATAAATATTTAGTGAGTTCAATACAGTTCTCACCCCGAACGTTTCCCTACAAATTTCAATAAGCGTGGTTACGGGGAAACTGCCATAGAGATGTTATATACATATTATTGTAAGCGATGTTTGCTACGCAAGTTGTAGCGGTGCGTAGGAGGTTCTAACTCTTGCTCTTGTTGTTGTTGAGGTATCGCAAACTGAGAACAAATCGTGCTCACTGTATTCCTGTTGGTATGAAGCGGCAATTGGATCGACCGTGAAGTGTTTAAGACGGGATCCCAAGGTCGAGACAGCTTAAAACTGTCGTCTGTATTGAAATTTTGGTGTCGTTTTATTTCAATAACTTAGCGTACCAGACGGGGGATGTAATGCGGCTCGTTGCTTAGAACCTTGGCTTGATCAAAATGAATCCAATGGTGTTCACCAGGGTGGTCTAGTATATGGTCACATATGCCCTGTCTGTAAAGGGAATTCGTTTTTTGGTGATTAGATGTAATCACTTTTTTGGGCAGTTAAAATATACATTTTTTACCAAAACGTTTTAAGACTTTTCCCATCCTATCCGTAACGCCTCTTACATATGGCAGAAAAGCTCTTGTCTATTTGCCTATCTTCCTACTCTCTTGACAAAGTTGGCCTCCACGATCTTTGTTTCTTGGAATAGCCATTCGCTTTAAGAACGTTGTCTAACAATAAAAGTTCAGGATCAAGATGGTCGCTGTCACATATCCTGTGGGGTCGCTGAACAAGTGTAGAGACAACAGATTTCAAATTTTGCCGGATGGTGATGGGAAGAAGCGTGTAGGTATCGGTTAGTGTGTGTTTGTTTTCAATACACCGTGTGTGCCAATGCACCATTTTCTGTCCCCATCACTTTCACATCCAAAAATGCAATTGCTTTTTCGTTTTCTTTTTCCATCGTAAATTTAATTTTTGGGTGCAGTGAATTGTGAAGGAAATTTAAAATGGCGGAATTTTTAAGAATACAAAAAGTATCATCCACGTATCTCAACCAAACTTTTGGTTTTCTTGGGAGCTGCTTAGAGCTTTTTTCTCAAAATGCTCCATCCAGAGATCTGCAACTAAACGAGCCAAGGGCAAACCCATAGCAGCGCCATCTTTTTGCAGTTTGTTGAAACAGAAATATTCCGAAGATAAACAAAACTCCAAAAGAGGCATATAATTGTCGTTTATACCGGAAGCTCGTCAAGACGTAGCTGTCATGATAAGACGAACAAAAGTACCGTCGTCAAGCAACGTAAGTAAAGATGAAATGTTGGCTTTAAATGCGTTGTGAAGATAGGAGAATATATTTATTATCTCGGCTGATAAATGTAATGCAAAGGCCGTAGTAAATATATGTGACTATTTTACAAAAGTACCGTCGTCAAGCAACGTAAGTAAAGATGAAATGTTGGCTTTAAATGCGTTGTGAAGATAGGAGAATATATTTATTATCTCGGCTGATAAATGTAATGCAAAGGCCGTAGTAAATATATGTGACTATTTTACCAAATCGAATATTTTGCTTGAAGATAGAAACACCTATCTGCCTGTTGATAACGATCCTACAGCTCGTATTTTAAGGAAAGTCTCTTAGTCTATTATCCTCAACGATAATAAAGCGCTTTTACCGCCTAAGCGTTAAACAACTTCGTACAGCCACCTAAGTTATACTACCTGCCAAAAATCCAAGTGGTTTAAAACTCAAAGATGATGAAACGATGGTGAGTTTTGAGTTTTGTTTATGTGCAAGAGGTACTTATAATCATCCGCGAGTTTATCTCAACTTCTGGTATAAACTACAATTATATGCCTCTTTTGGAGTTTTGTTTATCTTCGGGATATTTCTGTTTCAACCAACTGTTTTAACTGCAAAAAGATGGTGTTGCTATGGGTTTGCCCTTGGCTTCTTTAATTGCAGATCTCTGGATGGAGGATTTTGAGAAAAAATCTCTAAGCAGCTCCCAAGAAAAACCAACATTTTGGTTGAGATACGTGGATGATACTTTTTGTATTCTTAAAAATTCCGCCATTTTAAATTTCCTTCAACATCTCAACTCACTGCACCCACAAAAAAAAAAAAAAAAAAATTACGATGAAAAAAGAAAACGAAAAAGCCATTGCATTTTCGGATGTGAAAGTGATGCGGAGAGAAAATGGCACATTGGCACATACGGTATATCGAAAACAAACACACACTAACCGATACTTACACACTTCTTCCCATAACCATCGGGCAAATTTGAGATCTGTTGTCTCTACACTTGTTCAGCGAGCCCACAGAATATGTGACAGCGACCATCTTGATCCTGAACTTTTATTGTTAGGCAACGTTCTTAAAGCGAATGACTATTCCAAAAAACAAAGATCGTGGAGGCCAACTTTGTCAAGAGAAAAGGAAGATAGCCAACTAGACAAAAGAGCTTTTCTGCCATATGTAAAAGGTGTAACGGATATGATAAGAAAAGTTTTAAAACGTTTTGGTATAAAACCTATATTTTTACCGCCCCAAAAAGTGATTAATTACATCCAATCACCAAAAGACAAATTCCCTTTACAGACGCCTGGAGTATATGCGGTACCCTGTATCTGTGGGTCTTCATATGAAGGACAGACTAAAAGGAGCATTGCTACACGCTTTAAAGAACATATAAGTGCTGTAAGCAAAAAGCAAAGAGAAAAGTCCGCCGTATGTGAGCATATACTAGACCATCCTGTTGAACACCATTGGATTCATTTTGATTAAGCCAAGGTTCTAAGCAACGAGCCGCATTGCAGCCCCCGTCTGGTACGCGAAGCTATTGAAATAAAACGACACCAAAATTTCATTAGAGACGACAGTTTTAAGCTGTCTCGAACTTGGGATCCCGTCTTAAACACTTCACGGTCGATCCAATTGCCGTTTCATACCAACAGGGATACAGTGAGCACGGTTTGTTCTCAACTTGCGATACCTCAACAACAACAAGAGCAAGAGTTAGAATATTTATTTTATAACGCGGCTAATCCTAATATTTAAAAATGTCATATGTTAATAACCGCGAAAACCTTAAAAGTTATAGGTAGATTACGATAAGATATTGAGAATGATTCAATAATATAACACCTAGGTATAGGTATAAGTAGGTGCCTACCTACATTTTTCATTTATATCTAAGTAGGTAGGTACCTACCTTCCTATAGGTTTGCTGGCTTTATGGAACACCGGGTTCCATATTAAACGTATCTAAGTAAGAAAATGTAAATATGTAGACAAAATTATAAACAAAACAAATATTTCGTCTCTGTCCCAGGACCTGTTTTTTGGTTTCGGCGGTGCTTCGTACTATGACTTTTGCTTTCGGGCAAAGAAAAAAGACCTTGTAAAATGTTTCTTATTTAGGTTCATGTAGGGGTTTTTTAGGTAGGTATTACAAGACTTTATATATTTTGAATAACATTGTTATTCGCTATTGCATTAAAAATACGTAAACAAAAAACCACACACCCCAAATCCATAAAAAAAATTCGCAGTTACCTACATAACTATCTACATATTTATTATATTACAATATTCATATATTATATGCAAAAACAATGCAAAAAAAACAATACCTACCCCACCTCTCATTTTTTTCTCAACAAAAACGCAAAACAAAACACCAGTTTCCAAAATATTTCTGTCTACATTCATAGTTACAACTCTATGCTACCTATTTTATTATTCCCTTCTCTCATTAAAAATAAAAGAAAGATGTTCTATACATCTCATTCTATACACCATAAAAAAAACACAAAACACCTTTTCAGTTGACAGAAAATATTTCCAAATAACAAAATTAAAAACCAAACCAATCGAATTAAAATATTCGCACATTGTAACTTTTCCCGCCTTCCCTCTCTTCAATTAACCTAATTTAAATAACGGGTGATTTCTTAAGAGGTTTAGAACTTTAAAAAAAAAAAAAACACAAAAAATTCGAAAAAATGAATGAAATATTTATTTGAATCGATAGTTTGAACCTTGCAATTTAATGTTTAAAGATAATTTCATGCAAATGTTGACCGGGGCTGCGTCTCAGGTAGCCCATCCGCTGAGTCCAATTTTGGCATACTCTTTCACACATATCGGCCGGTATCTCACGAATGAATGCATGGATGTTGGCTTCCAGTGCGTCAATCGAAGCGGGCTTGTCCCTATAGACATTGGCCTTGACATACCCCCACAAAAAATAGTCTAATGGTGTCAAATCGCACGATCTAGGCGGCCAATTGACCGGCCCGAAACGTGAAATTAACTGTTCACCAAACTCGCCTCGCAATTGTGCCATTGTTTCGCGTGCTGTGTGGCATGTGGCACCGTCTTGTTGAAACCACATATCATGCAAGTCAAGAACTTCCATTTCGGGCAAAAAAAAGTGTGTTATCATCGCTCGGTAGCGTTCACCATTGACAGTAACGCTGCGATTCGCATCATCTTTGAAGAAATATGGCCCAAAAATGCCGCCGGCCCACAAACCGCACCAAACAGTGGCTTTTTCGGGATGCATTGGTAGCTGTTGCAATGCTTCTGGCTGATCTTCACTCCAAATTCGGCAATTTTGCTTATTTACGTACCCATTCAACCAAAAATGAGCCTCATCGCTGAACACGATTTTTCGATAAAAAAGCATTTCGAACATTTCGAACCGAGCACGAATTTTGATAGTAAAATTCAATAATTTGCAAGCGTTGTTCATTTGTAAGACGATCCATGGTTAAATTGCAAACCAAACTGAAGCTGTTTGACAGTGACAAAAGGTACTAAACACACGTCAGCTGTCAAAACCAGTGTTGCCAAAACCAAACCAGCTAAAAAATCACCCGTTACAAATAATCTCCACAATGCATCATTGCATCAAATACAATCTAATAAATATACACGCCACTATCACCAATAAGAAAATGGCTCATGCTAAACTTAGAAAGTACTTAATAAACTAATCATCATCATCATCATCGCCTCGACAACCGGGGTCCGGTCCTGGCCTCCTTCAACAAGTCTCTCCACCTATCCCGGTCTCGAGCCGACGCCATCCAGTTGCGCACCCCAAGGCTCCGGGCGTCCTGGTCTACGCCATCTCTCCAGCGCAAGCATGGTCTACCACGCTGTCGTCTGCCATAGAATGTACCACAAAGAACATTCCGAGCAGGTTCCTCTTCGCTTATGCGAGCTAGGTGCCCTGCCCACCGAAGTCTACCGAGTCTAATTTTTGTCACGATATCTGCTTCAAGGTAGATTGCGTACAATTCATGATTGTACCGTCTCCGGAATCGTCCTTCCTCACATATGGGGCCAACAATTCTCCTTAAGACTTTTCTCTCGAACGCGGCTAAGAGGTCAGAGTGCCTTTTGCTAAGCACCCAAGTCTCGGATCCATATGTGAGTACTGGCAAAACCATGGTCCTGTACAGCAGTAGTTTTGAAGTTATGGTGAGATTTCTAGATTTGAAGAGCTTTGACAGACTGTAGTAGGCTCTGTTGGATTTGAGAAGCCGCCCGCGTATTTCTTCTATATTGTTATCGGCTGCTACTATTGGCCCAAGGTATTTAAAGGATTGCACCACTTTAAATTCGTGCTCCGCTACCTTGATTGTTTGACCAACTGTTCCTCTCGCATTCGACGCCACCATGTACTTTGTTTTACCTTCACTAATGTGCAGCCCCAGATTTTGTGCCGCCTGCTCGATCTGGATGAAGGAATCGTGTACAGCTTGCTCGGTTCTTCCGATGATGTCGATGTCGTCTGCGTAAGCCAGTATCTGGCTGGACCTGTTGACGATGGTCCCTCTTGTTGCCGTGCCAGAGTCACGGATTGCTTTCTCCAACGCCAGGTTGAAAAGGAGGCAGGCCAAACCATCCCCTTGTCGGAGTCCATTAAAGATGTTGATTGGTCTGGATAGCAATCCGGCTATTTTTACTTGGCTTTTTTTACATAGTCGTGTCAATTTATTTGGGATGCCGAATTCTCTCATGGCTTTGTAAAGTTCTACCCTGGCTATGCTATCATAGGCGGCCTTAAAGTCTATAAACAGGTGGTATGTTGGGATGTTAAATTCTAGACATTTTTCTAATGGTAAAGATCTGATCAGTTGTTGATTTGCCTGGAATGAAACCACACTGATATTGTCCGATGATGGTTTTAGCGTATGGGGTTATCCGGTCTTGTAGGATAGAGGAGAGTATCTTATAGGCGGTACTCAACAACGTGATACCTCTATAGTTGCTGCACGTTGTGACATCTCCTTTCTTGTGTATGGGGCATATTATACCTTTTCGCCAGTCTTCTGGCATTTCTTCATGCTCCCACACGTGCACTATAATATCATGAATTGCCTGACGTAGAGCTGGCCCACCGTGTTGAAATAATTCGGCTGGTATACCATCACCTCCCGGGGCTTGGTTTTTCTTTAGCCGGTCTATAGCCTTCTCAACCTCTTCTATGCTTGGTGACGGCAACATAGGGTATTCGTCTTGAAGCAGTGGAGCCTCCACTTCGGCAGTGAGTTGACCATTTAGCAATTCATTAAAGTACACTTCCCATCGCTCCAGTATGCTTTGTGGATCGGTGATCAGATTTCCCTCTCCGTCCTTGCAGTATGTGCAGCGTGGTGTGTACTGCGTCATGTTTCGGACGGATTGGTAGAACTTCCGCGCCTGGTGCGGACCTCGCTCTCGGCTTTTTTCTATTTCACAGATGAAGTTCTTCTCCCAGGCTGATTTTTTCTGTCTGTGAAACCGTTTTTCTATTCTTCTGAGCTCTTTATATTCTTCTTCGCGTGCCCGCGTTCTATGAGATTGTTGCATTGCTCGGTACGCAACATTCTTACGTTCAGTCACTAGCTTGCATTCATCATCAAACCAGTCGTTCCGATTTCTACGACTGCTGCCTAAGATGGAGTTGGCAGTACTAATGACAGTATTCTTAAGGCGTGTCCACTTCTCATCTACGCCCAGCATACTGGCTCCAGGACTTACTCTCCCTAAATCAAGTGATTCTAGTGCGAGTCCTTTCGCATTACCAAAGGTGTTACTGGCACTTTCATTGCGCAGGGCGGCTGTGTTGATTCGAACCTGATCGGCGGATGCAATACGTCTTCGCAAGGCAATCCGCCCTCGGAAGACCATACTAACAAGATAGTGATCCGAGTCGATATTGGCGCCTCGGTACGTTCGTACCGTCATTAAGTTCGAGTAGTGGCGACGGTCTATCAACACGTGGTCTATTTGGTTACGAGTGACTCCATCAGGTGATACCCAGGTGGCTTTGTAGATATCTTTACGCGGGAACCTGGTACTCGCAACGCCCATGTTTTTCGATGCTGCCAATTCTAAGACTCGAGATCCATTGTCATTAGTGTTCTCATGCAAACTATTGGTGCCTGCGTAATGCCTGAATACCGGCTCCCGATCTTTTATTGCGTTCAAATCCCCAAGGATGATTTTTAAGTCATACCTTGGACAGGCATTGAGGGTCCTCTCGACTTGTTCGTAGTAAGTCTCTTTTTCTTCGTCCGAGGACTCCTCCGTAGGTCCGTGAACGTTAATGAGGCTGATGTTCGTAAATTTGCCTCGCACGCGAAGGGTGCATAGCCTTTCGCTTATAGCGTTAAAGCCGATGATGGTAGACTTCATTTTTTCGCTGACTAGGAAGCCTACCCCGAGCACATGGTGTTTTGTATGACAGCTGTAGTATACGTCATATTCTTTCTTCTGTAAAACACCATTCCCTGTCCATCTGATTTCTTGAAGTGCTGTTATGTCAGCTTTATATTTTGACAGGGCATCAGCTAGCTGCTGAGCAGCTCGAGCTCTATAGAGCGATCGTACGTTCCATAAGAAAATTCGTAAATCGTTTTGCCGTTTTCGTTGCGTTGGTTGTCGTCGTGAGATCAGTCCGTTTCCGAGGCTTGTTGTCGGTCTCGTAATTCGAATTTTTACGGAACAGGGAATTAACCTGTTGCCAACCTGAGGAACTAGCCTGATCATATTAGCCAAACCTTTTTTAAAAAGGCTTGTTACTAGCGGCCGCCGCGAAGAGGCTATGATCACACTTCCATCAGTCCCGAATAGTTACGGCACGTGCATGTTTTCGTATGCTACATGTTATTCCTCCTATTCGTCTGATGGCTGACCGCCGTCTACATTCTCTAAAACACTTATACGAATGTTTGGTTGAGACAAAGTTCAGTTGCGAAAGAAGCGTGTTGCGTCCAAGTTCCGGTATGGCAGTCGGTGTGAGACAAGTTCTGTTGGAACAAATTGGGCTATACCCTACCCGGTATCTTCCTAAATATATATATATAGGTATATAGGTATATATATATATATACATACCTATATATACCCATATATTATACCTAACATATACATCTTAACATAAGTACCTACCTACCTGAAGCAAGTCAACATCTATGACTGATAAATTTCTTCGTATTTAAGTTTTTTTGAATAAGATTTTATTTTCGTATGTGTGTAAATTTACTCTTGTTGCAGTACCTACCACCATAGCAATAAAAAAAAAACTTGTTGCGCTCCACCACCGCCAGCGGGAATCGAACAGGTCTCCTCCAGAGACTTAGTACAATTCCATACAATTGTACCACGGACACGAACAAATTGAGTTGGCCATGTTGGTGTTTTCTCTGCCTTGGAGTGTTTTGAATTATCAAAAATTGAACGAATCTTTTTTAGGGGAAAACTTTATTCACACCGAATTGCGAGTTCTCTCCAAAGAATATACTTTACTCAAGAGGGCACACTTGGAGTGTTCCCTCAGTTTCTAAAAGTTTCATATCTATGCCATCGATTAATGTTTTTCAATAACCATTGGTTTGGGCTAAATGAACTGTGTGTTCATATTCATTCTTGAAATCTGTGGTTAAAAGTGGTAAACGACACATTCGGTAGATCATGGAATTAAAAGACGTGGTTTTGTTTTGATATGTACAGAAAGAGTCGGCTGTAATGTAACGATCCGTAGTTGTAGACTTTCTCTAAACAGAAAATTTTACTTTTTGTGCGATGCGTTTGATCTTAAGATCTACAAAAGGTTAATAAATGGTCGTATTCTTTTTCAGTTTCGTAAGTAAATTTTTTGTTCTTATATCGAGTATTAATTTTGTTTGAAATTGTGTTAACTTCGGATAGTTTTACGATCGCAAAAGTGTCGTCAACAAAGCGCCACCAAATACTTGGAAGTAAGCCTTCATTTTTTAATTCCCTCTCGAATTTTCACATGAAAACTTCCGCTACTAAAGAGAGAGGCCCAAAATACATTCGAAATCATTACACTGAAACTTATCTCTGAATTGAAAACATTTGAACTTCATACAATTTTCGATGGTAAGAATTAATGCAATTATCTCTTCAGGTGGTAGATTGAGCTTCTGTAGGAGTTCTTTGATCGAAGAGATGGCTACTTCCAGAGGTACACTTGGAAACAATGAGGTAACATCAAACGAAATCATAATTACTTCATCTTGTATTTCAATGTCTTAATGTATGTCTTTTATAGAGTTTGTGACTGAAAAAACTCTAAAATCACCATCCTTTTTTAATTTTTAAAATTTGTGGGAGTGGATGGGCAACAGCGGTTATAAAATCAATGAAAATCATCTTATTTGAAAGGGTCTGATTTTGGTGTGGTAATTAAGCTAACATTGCACCGCGGTTTGGAAGCTGGAAAAGAAGTGCCAAACGACGTCCAAGATGCCCAAAAAGTGTCAAGGTAGTCTTATTTATTACAATATACAGGGTGATTGGCATAAGATGCACCAAAAAGCTAGAGCGAGAAGTTTTAGTTAAGACAAGAACAAAATCAAATTGACATTTTGTTGTTTGAAAGATCTGAAAGGCTTTTATTTTTGCATTATTTGAAGCATTAGAAGTTGGAAAAAAATCGTCATTCATTTCCGCAAAGATGAAATTGATAAAAATGATAGTTCTTTTAGTCATAAAAACAAAAAACAAATAGTCTTCCACGTATAACATATAACAAAAGTCGTCTTCTAAAGCTATGATGTTGGCACTTTCGTTTATATCGAAATGCAAAATTGCCACGATATGCAGTCCTGGCAATGAATGATTGGACATGGGCAAAATTATAACAGGAGATTTTTTATATGATTTTTGATCAGAATTCGTTTCCGAAGAACATGACCAAATACGACCATGGGAACACCTCAAAAATTGCATTTCAAAATGGTGGATGAAATCATATTCGTTGTCATATGCGTAGCGTATGCTAATAGAACTCCAGTCAAACGTGACGTACATGCCGTACCTCTATGAGATGTAATTCGTAGTTGTTGACCAAAGATTGACATTATCTCATTCAACATATTGTTACAAAATATCACAATCACCAGTTTCACCATCTTCATCTCCACTGCCATTCCATCAGCGACCCCAACCATCAGATTCCCATACACTCCAGTAACCTCCAATAACCTCAAAAGAAATGGAAATATTTCTAATTAATTAAAAAAAAACATCCAAACAAATAATACATTGGTTTATGATTTTAAATTCATTTTTTTACCTTTGTAAATTCTGTCTCCTCTATCAACCAACAATGCTGCTGTGGCCACTTGAGTTCACCAACAACAAAATGTGCATGGATCATCAAACATCTGGATCTAGTAATAAACAAAAGGCAATTAGGAAAAATATTTATTACAAAGCGAAGAACAACTTACCTGATGGAATAAAAGTGTTGTTTTGATTTCATCTTTCATGGAAAAAGGTAAATAAATCTAGGAGATTCCATCCGTCAATCACTGAACCACATGGGAACAAGTTCCACAACTTGACGTATCACCTGCCACAAACTTCATGAATGAATGTACTGAACAGGTAAATGACAGGTTGGCAACAGGTTAATTCCCTGTTCCGTAAAATTTAGAATTACGAACCCGACAACAAGCCTCGGAAACGGACTGATCTCACGACGACAACCAACGCAACGAAAACGGCAAAACGATTTACGAATTTTCTTATGGAACGTACGATCGCTCTATAGAGCTCGAGCTGCTCAGCAGCTAGCCGATGCCCTGTCAAAATATAGAGCTGACATAACAGCACTACAAGAAATCAGATGGACAGGGAATGGTGTTTTACAGAAGAAAGAATATGACGTATACTACAGCTGTCATACAAAACACCATGTGCTCGGGGTAGGCTTCCTAGTCAGCGAAAAAATGAAGTCTACCATCATCGGCTTTAACGCTATAAGCGAAATGCACCCTTCGCGTGCGAGGCAAATTTACGAACATTAGCCTCATTAACGTTCACGGACCTACGGAGGAGTCCTCAGACGAAGAAAAAGAGACTTACTACGAACAAGTCGAGAGGACCCTCAATGCCTGTCCAAGGTATGACGTAAAAATCATCCTTGGGGATTTGAACGCAAAAATAGGTCGGGAGCCGGTATTCAGGCATTACGCAGGCACCCATAGTTTGCATGAGAACACTAATGACAATGGACTTCGAGTCTTAGAATTGGCAGCATCGAAAAACATGGTCGTTGCGAGTACCAGGTTCCCGCGAAAAGATATCTACAAAGCCACCTGGGTTTCACCTGATGGAGTCACTCGTAACCAAATAGACCACGTGTTGATAGACCGTCGCCACTACTCGAACTTGATGACGGTACGAACGTACCGAGGCGCCAATATCGACTCGGATCACTATCTTGTTGGTATGGTCTTCCGAGGGCGGATTGCCTTGCGAAGACGTATTGCATCCGCCGATCAAGTTCGAATCAACACGGCTGCCCTGCGCAATGAAAATGCCAGTAACACCTTTGGTAATGCGTTAGGACTCGCCCTAGAATCGCTTGATTTAGGGAGAGTAAGTCCTGGAGCCAGTATGCTGGGCGTAGATGAGAAGTTGACACGCCTTAAGAATACTGTCATTAGTACTGCCAACTCCATCTTAGGCAGCAGTCGTAGAAATCGGAACGACTGGTTTGATGATGAATGCAAGCTAGCGACTGAACGTAAGAATGTTGCGTACCGAGCAATGCAACAATCTCATAGAACGCGGGCACGCGAAGAAGAATATAAAGAGCTCAGAAGAATAGAAAAACGGCTTCACAGACAAAAAAAAATCAGCCTGGGAGAAGAACTTAATCTGTGAAATAGAAAAAAACCGAGAGCGAGGTCCGCACCAGGCGCGGAAGTTCTACCAATCCGTCCGAAACATGACACAGTACACACCACGCTGCACATACTGCAAGGACGGAGAGGGAAATCTGATCACCGATCCACAAAGCATACTGGAGCGATGGAAAGTGTACTTTAATGAATTGCTAAATGGTCAACTCACTGCAGAAGTGGAGGCTCCACTGCTTCAAGACGAATACCCTATGTTGCCGTCACCAAGCATAGAAGAGGTTGAGAAGGCTATAGACCGGCTAAAGAAAAACAAAGCCCCGGGAGCTGATGGTATACCAGCCGAATTATTTCAACACGGTGGGCCAGCTCTACGTCAGGCAATTCATGATATTATAGTGCACGTGTGGGAGCATGAAGAAATGCCAGAAGACTGGCGAAAAGGTATAATATGCCCCATACATAAGAAAGGAGATGTCAGAACGTGCAGCAACTATAGAGGTATCACGTTGTTGAGTACCGCCTATAAGATACTCTCCTCTATCCTACAAGACCGGATAACCCCATACGCTAAAACCATCATCGGACAATATCAGTGTGGTTTTATTCCAGGCAAATCAACAACTGATCAGATCTTTACCCTTAGGCAGGCGATGGAAAAATGTCTAGAATTTAACATCCCAACATACCACCTGTTTATAGACTTTAAGGCTGCCTATGATAGCCAGGGTAGAACTTTACAAAGCCATGAGAGAATTCGGCATCCCAAATAAATTGACACGACTATGTAGGTTGACCATGACCAACGTAACAAGCCAAGTAAAAATAGCCGGATTGCTATCCAGACCAATCAACATCTTTAATGGACTCCGACAAGGGGATGGTTTGGCCTGCCTCCTCTTCAACCTGGCGTTGGAGAAAGCAATCCGTGACTCTGGCACGGCAACAAGAGGGACCATCGTCAACAGGTCCAGCCAGATACTGGCTTACGCAGACGACATCGACATCATCGGAAGAACCGAGCAAGCTGTACACGATTCCTTCATCCAGATCGAGCAGGCGGCACAAAATCTGGAGCTGCACATTAGTGAAGGTAAAACAAAGTACATGGTGGCGTCGAATGCGAGAGGAACAGTTGGTCAAACAATCAAGGTAGCGGAGCACGAATTTGAAGTGGTGCAATCCTTTAAATACCTTGGGTCAATAGTAGCAGCCGATAACAATATAGAAGAAGAAATACGCGGGCGGCTTCTCAAATCCAACAGAGCCTACTACAGTCTGTCAAAGCTCTTCAAATCCAGAAATCTCACCATAACTTCAAAACTACTGCTGTACAGGACCATGGTCCTGCCAGTACTCACATATGGATCCGAGACTTGGGTGCTTAGCAAAAGGCACTCTGACCTCTTAGCCGCGTTCGAGAGAAAAGTCTTAAGGAGAATTGTTGGCCCCATATGTGAGGAAGGACGATTCCGGAGACGGTACAATCATGAATTGTACGCAATCTACCTTGAAGCAGATATCGTGACAAAAATTAGGCTCGATAGACTTCGGTGGGCAGGGCACCTAGCTCGCATGAGCGAAGAGGAATCTGCTCGGAAAGTTCTTTGTGGTACATTCTATGGCAGACGACAGCGTGGTAGACCATGCTTGCGCTGGAGAGATGGCGTAGACCAGGACGTCCGGAGCCTTGGGGTGCGCAACTGGATGGCGTCGGCTCGAGACCGGGATAGGTGGAGAGACTTGTTGAAGGAGGCCAGGACCGGACCCCGGTTGTCGAGCCGATGATGATGATGATATGGTTACACGGTTCGTTTTGATTCCAGGTGCAACAGAACCAAAATGATAGTAGCCCCGAACATGGACATAAGGCACATCAAATTAAAGGAAATTTAATGGAGATTACGATGGTCATAGTCCTGAATCCATAAAATTAAGTTTGAGGAAAATTATTTTTAATGACAACAGTATGGAAATGGCGCGAAAATGCAAACTTCCAGTAATTTGACATGGGAAAAGTCACTGAAAGCCATTGAAGACTTATAAAAAGCCGCTGTATCAGTAGAGGAGGTATTCAGTTTGGATTAGCTTGCAGTACGTCCAGCCAAGCAGAAAAAAAAGAAAAAACGAATTAAAACTTAAAAACTAAGAATTAGAAAAAAAAGAAAAATTGAAAATAAAAATTAACCCTCTCGGGAACCACTTTTTTTTTTTTTTTTAATTAAATCTTTTCTTTTTCTTTTGTTCTCTTCTGCCTTCGCTCAGATTCATTTTCGTTACACTGGTGTCAGATGTGGGGTATATTCAAATAGATTTTTGACGAATTAGTACCCAAAGAAGAATCATCATGAACGCAGAGGAAATAAAAGCACTTCTGGAGCTGCATTCCATTAACCAAACCGTTTTCTGGGAAACAAAGATGGCGCAATGGAAAGCTGAGCTGGTAGATCGACAGTCAACCATGGAGAAGAAGTTGGAGGAGCTGGAAAGGACGGTTAGTAACAGGGATTTTGCTGCATCAGTGCCTTCTCACTCGCCCGTCATGTTCTACAAATCCATTTCTTCAGGACGAAAGCGAAGAAGCAATAGTTATTAATGGTGAACCTGAAAACGACACAACAGGTTGCATGTTTTGGCCGTTTTCCAACCCATCAAACCAACCAACATCACCAATAAGTGACACATTTACTCTTTCAGCTGCCACAGGTCATGTTACATTTGCAAACAAATCCGACCAAGCTGATAAGTCTAGTCAATCCCAAGTGGAGCATGTTTTGCTACGTCCATCTGGGTTCACTCAACAAAAAACTCAACAGAATTTAGTTGCTCACACCTTTAACCCTAGCGTAGTGCAGCCATATGATGGGTCTGCTTCATGGACAGACTACGAAACTCAGTTTGAAATAGTGGCCAAGTTTCACGGATGGACTGAAACCGAGAAGGCTCACGCACTAGCTATGCAACTTCGGGGTGAGACGCTGACAATACTGAGTGCTCTGCAGCGGGGAAAACCGCTTGTGTATGAGGTCCTTAGAAGTCTTCTTCGGCAACGCTTTAGCCTTGATGATCACACAAGTTACAGCCTTCTGCGTAATCGTCTGCAAAGGCCAAAGGAGTCGTTGGCTGAATTTGCGATTTATCTGCAGCGTCTTGCGACTTCTGCCTTCCCAAATGGAGCAGACAAAGTGGTGGAAGAAATCGTGCTCAGTCAGTTTATTGATGGAATCAGAGACGACCAGATTCAAAATCTGGTGGCAGTTGGAAGGCCTCGAAATCTGCAAGAAACTCTGCAAATTGCACAAGAGATAACGTCTCGATTTGAGCGGCGTGGTCACAGAAACGTCCTTACTGTAGCCACATCTCCTGAAGGAAAGCGGAATGATAGCAGAAGAACACGACCTCCAACCGAGTTAACAACTTCATCAACATCAAATTTGGCGGAAAACTAGAGTCTGCCGGTGAGACGAAGCGAACACCAGCAGAATATTATCAACTCGCTTCAAATTCCCCAGTTTCCTTCAAATCATCTAATCCTTGTCCATCTAATAATGTTAAATATAATTCCGTTTTTGCAGGAGTAGCAAATGGAGCTGGTTCATCTCTGGAAGGCTATATAAACGGAAAGAAACATCGTTTTCTGGTTGACTCCGGTGCGGATGTGTCTATAATTTGCGAGAAGTTTTTGCCAAGTACAGTTCAACCAGCAGGTAAGCCAGTTCGAATAGAAGGTATCTCTGGAGGAACACTATGGTCCCTGGGTATGGCAGACATTGAAATAGTGCTCAATAAAAAAGGGTACCTACAAACTTTTGTTGTCGTGAGTAAGGAAGTACCAACCCTTCTAGGAGTAGATTTTCTTCAAGAGAACTTGTGCAGCTTGGACTTTTCGGAACTATCGTTGGAGATTCAAGAAAGAAAACTCCCGCTTCAGTTAGCTGTGACTTCAACCTCAAGCCTCCTGTTAACAAGATATCCAGAAGTTCTCCCAGCCCGTTCAGAAGTAATACTCTCGATGCCACGTCCAACAGAACTTCAAGAAGGCACAGCTATAATTGAACCATGCGATCAAAATCAGTTGCCAAAGGGTGTGCTTTTAGCCAGAACTTTCGTCGATGTTGCACAATCTCAGCTCATGGTAAGAATGGTGAATACAACTGAAGAAGAAGTGACATTACAGAAGGACCTTGTTGTTGGACGAGCCTGTGCAGCGGAAGTTTGCGAGACATCCGTCCCTAAATGTTCTGACGGAAAACATCTGCAAGAACTGATAGACGCAGTCCCGGAAAGTTTGACACTGGAACAGGTAACCCTTTACAAGAACCTTCTTCTTTCTTACCAGGATGTGTTTTCTTCAGGACCGAAAGACCAAGGCCGAACAAACTTAACCAAGCACAAAATAGACACAGGAAACGCAAGACCTATCAAAGTTCCAGCTCGAAGAATCCCGTTGGCAAAACGAGAAGAAGTTGCTGAATTAGTGGAGGACATGAAAAATCGAAACGTAATAGAACCATGCTATGGCCCCTGGGCGTCTCCAATCGTTTTAGTCCGAAAAAAGGATGGAACATACCGCTTCTGTGTCGACTATCGGCTTTTGAACGATGAAACAAAAAAAGACTTATCCATTACCCAGAATGGATGACATATTTGGAACCTTGGCCGGATCGAAATGGTTCTCGACAATGGATCTGCAAAGTGGGTATTGGCAAGTAGAGATGGACGAAACTGACAAGGAAAAGACAGCGTTTTCATCAGGAAATGGATTGTGGCAATTCAATGTTATGCCTTTCGGGCTTTGTAATGCCCCTGCGACATTCGAACGATTGATGGACAAAATCTTTAACGGCATGTCATGGCAAACAGTGCTTATATACTTGGATGACATTATTGCCTACGCCCGCACCTTTGACGAACACCTACTCATCTTAGAAGAAATTTTCCAGCGTTTTCGATCAGCGAATTTAAAGCTTAACCCTTCTAAATGTCATTTCCTTTGTAAGAAGGTTCACTATCTTGGACACATTGTGGCAGAAAATGGTCTAATTACCGATCCCTCTAAAATTGAAGCCGTTCAAAACTGGCCAATTCCTCGAAATAAGAAGCAAGTGAGGAGTTTTCTAGGATTGTGTTCCTATTACCGCCGGTTTATTGAAGGCTTCTCAACCATGGCTAAGCCCCTATCTGAACTAACGGAAGAGAGACGCCGCTTTTTATGGAGTCCTAGCTGTGAAGCTGCTTTTATGGAGTTGAAAGCAAAACTAACCACGGCACCAATTCTGGCTTTTCCAACGTCAACAGACGAGTTTATTCTGGACACAGATGCATCCAACTTTGGAATCGGATCGGTTCTGAGCCAAAAGCAAGGAGACAAAGAAGTCGTAATTGAATATTTCAGTAAAACTCTCAATCGTGCCGAACAGAATTACTGCGTAACCCGGAGAGAACTTTTAGCGGTCGTTTTGGCTACGCGTCACTTCCACCATTACCTTTTCGGTCGTACGTTTACACTGCGAACAGATCATGCCTCGTTGCGTTGGCTGTGCAACTTCAAACACCCTGAAGGACAAATGGCAAGATGGCTGGAAAGCCTACAGCAATACAGTTTCAAAATCCAACATCGGCCTGGTCCACGTCATGGCAACGCGGATGCACTATCCCGAAGAGTATGTGGTAATTGCAAACATTGTTTAAAGGCAGAAGAGGAATCTTTAAAGCATGCCCATATTACTTCCGTTTCAGGTACCTTAGAAGAAGAGCAGAGGAAAGACCCCGTCCTCGCTATGGTAATCAAGTGGAAAGAACAAAATAACCGCCCTAATAAAGAAGAAATTGCAGGTCAGAACGAAGATCTTAAATCGTACTGGGCCCTGTACGAACAGCTCCGCCTTGAAAATGGGACCCTAATAAGACTTTGGGAAAACACACCAGATAATTTGTCGAAACTAATAGTGGTACCGAAAGCATGTGTCCCCGATATACTTACATCTTTACACGACAGCCCTAGTGGTGGTCACTTAGGCCAGAAAAAGACAAAGGTCAAAAGTCGCTATTTTTGGGTGAGACGAACTGTTGATGTTAAAGTGTGGTGTTTGACATGTCAAGTCAGCGCATCTAGAAGAGGCCCAAAAAGAAAGACACGTAGATCTCTTCAACCCAGCCGACCTGGATGTCCATTTGAAAGGATAGCCATCGATATCCTTGGCCCACTTCCTCGCACTTCGAATGGAAATCGCTATATAGCAGTTGTCATGGACTACTTCACCAAATGGCCAGAGTGTTTTGCGATCCCAAATCAAACAGCGGAAGTAGTTCTTGGACCCTTGGTAGACCAAGTTTTTTGTCGCTTCGGAGTACCTCAAGTTATACATTCGGATCAGGATCGCAACTTTGAATCCGAGGTCTTCCAAGCTGCACTTAAAATACTTGGTGTAGAAAAAACCAGAACAACGCCATTACATCCACAGTCAGATGGCATGGTTGAAAGATTTAACCGAACCCTTTTAGATTACCTGGCTAAGTTCGTAGATCGTCATCAAACCAACTGGGATAGTCATCTACAACCAGCCCTTCTAGCGTATAGGTCTTCGGAACATGAAGCCACAGGTTTTTCACCCGCCTACCAAAATTTTGGCCTAGAAGTTAAACTACCAGCTGACCTAGCTTTTGGTTCGCCTAATACCTCAAACAAAGATACCCCACTCTTTGCGTTGGAACTCAAACAACGATTACAAAAAACCCATCAAATGGCGAGAGAGAACTTAAATTTGGTAGCCGACGCAATGAAAACACGGTACGATATAAAAAAAAAATTTATTAATTTCATTCCAGGAGATGAGGCATGGTTTTACAACCCAAAGAGGAGAAAAGGAATATCACCTAAATTACAAAACGACTGGGAAGGTCCAGTTCAAATAATAACACGATTATCGGATTTGTTCTACTGGATACAATGCAAAGGAAGCCGAAAAACCAGAGTCGTACACGTCGACCGCGTAGCTCCATTTATAACCCGCGGTATGACATGACTCTGCAGGAGCCAAGAGTCTTTAGGAGGGACCAATGTTACAAAATATCACAATCACCAGTGTCACCATCTTCATCTCCACTGCCATTCCATCAGCGACCCCAACCATCAGATTCCCATACACTCCAGTAACCTCCAATAACCTCAAAAGAAATGGAAATATTTCTAATTAATTAAAAAAAAACATCCAAACAAATAATGCATTGGTTTATGATTTTAAATTCATTTTTTTTACCTTTGTAAATTCTGTCTCCTCTATCAACCAACAATGCTGGTGTGGCCACTTGAGTTCACCAACAACAACAGGTGCATGGATCATCAAACATCTGGATCTAGTAATAAACAAAAGGCAATTAGGAAAAAGATTTATTACAAAGCGAAGAACAACTTACCTGGTGGAATAGAAGTGTTGTTTTGATTTCATCTTTCATGGAAAAAGGTAAATAAATCTAGGAGATTCCATCCGTCAATCACTGAACCACTTGGGAACAAGTTCCACAACTTGACGTATCACCTGCCACAAACTTCATGAATGAATGTACTGAACAGGTAAATGACACCGTTCAGACACCAAGGTATGTTTTACCTGTGGGTATATTGTAACCGGTTCGTTTTGATTCCAGGTGCAACAGAGCCAAAATGATAGTAGCCCCGAAAATGGACATAAGGCACATCAAATTAAAGGAAATTTAATGGAGATTACGATGGTCATAATCCTGAATCCATAAAATTAAGTTTGAGGAAAATTATTTTTAATGACAACAGTATGGAAATGGCGCGAAAATGCAAACTTCCAGTAATTGGACATGGGAGAGTGGAAAGTCATTGGAAGCCATTGAAGACTTATAAAAAGCCGCTGTATCAGTAGAGGAGGTATTCAGTTTGGATTAGCTTGCAGTACGTCCAGCCAAGTAGAAAAAAAAAGATAAAACGAATTAAAACTTAAAAACTAAGAATTAGAAAAAAAAAAGAAAAATTGAAAATAAAAATTAACCCTCGGGAACCACTTTTTTTTTTTTTAAATTAAATCTTTTCTTTTTCTTTTGTTCTCTTCTGCCTTCGCTCAGATTCATTTTCGTTACAATATTAATAACTGGTGCAGTCTTCGTGTTCCTCACAGCCTTGAGTATAACGTATGGAATGGACCCAAATGATCAATGTTAACGCTTCGGAACGGAATCGGTATAAACTCCATGACGTGAAGTTGGCTTTCCGACTTTCCACCTTTGACTTTGTTCAAACAACACTCTGGACATGCTGCAATGGACGACTTCACAAATCGAATTATTCTGGGAAACCAAAAATATTTCGTAATTCGTTGGATGGTTTTGTCAATCCCAAAATATCCGGCTTCATCATGACAAGCTCTGGCTATTCTCCATCTCACCAGCTCTGGTACCACTAACTTTTCCTTTCCATCAACCTTGCGATGTAAACGTCCGTATTTAATAACGTAATCCTTCCGTATCTGTTTTTTCGATGGATCGCTTGACGATGTTCCGTCTCTGAGAATGTGGACGACTTGCTTGCGATTTCCTGGCCAGTTAAATTCTGGTTTAGAATGCTTTACGTTAATGTGGTGCCGTTCCCAAATTTGCATTTCTTAGTTCCTGTATTTGCTCCATTAACCTCAATGGGGACAGCAAAATACGCTAAGCAATCTTTAGGCGAACTCATAAGTCAGATATTTAGTTCGAACAATTTATTGGCGGCAATCGATTCGAGAGCTGGTAAGCTACTAACTGTTGCTGCAATACTTCGCGGGCCAATGTCACCCAAGGAGGTGGACACTCTAATGACCAGTGCCCGAATTAAAAACATTCGAAATTTCGTTGATTGGATTCCGAATAATGTGAAGACAGCCATATGTGATATTCCACCGAGAGGGCTGAAGATGTCATCGACTTTTATTGGCAACACAACTGCAATTCGTCAGCTTTTTGAACGTGTTTCTGATGCATTCGTGACAATGTCCAAGAGAAGGGCACATCTTCATTGGTATACTGTCGAGGGAATGGATGAACAAGAATTTACTGATGATCAACAGTCCTTAGAGAGTCTATTAGAAGAGTACGAGAGTTGTCTTAAAAAAGTCGGGGACAAAAAACAAGAAACTACATGTAATTGGTGTTCTTAAGAAAAAATATTAAAATAAAAGCAAACAAATGTAAACATCGCTCTATCAGCTCCAGTTTAAAGAAAAACCGACAGTTTTACAAACGACTGTATGCTGAAAAAAACGTTTAAATTCAAAAAATAACGAAATCTTAATCTTGTGCTTTCTTTATGGCATCAGGGATAACATCTGAAGATGGAAACTTCAGACGTCGCGGTGGATTTTTTGTATCCCTGTCCATACCAACTTCATACCATCGACATCATCAGTTGGTTCCTTGATAAAATACAATTCAAATGCACTGCGACGTGTAGGTCCTGACGAATTAAGGATTAGTTTGATGTTTGGTAGATGCTCGATGATTTGGCTATGTAAATCAACAGCACGTCGGTCGTTTGTATTTTGTGCAGCTGCGACAGTGCTCCATACAGAACTGGTCCAGTTGTGCTATCAACTTCTGTTTCGGTGACTTCTTCTGGAGGCTGCTCTTCATCCACTTTAGACTTTCTTGCAGCCGCCTACAAATTTTGTCATTTGGTTATTTCGATATAAAATTTTAATAAAAATCGAATAAATTACTTTGGTAGCTGTTGCGGGATTTTTTCTTTTACGTTTTGGTGGCATTTTAAACTGATTTTAAATTAATAAAATTAAAATTAATGCTTTTTCTTCAACAACGGCGGTTTTTTGCTTCAGTTTGTTTGCACGAATGAAATGTTTTTGTATCACATTTTGAATTTCTGAACGGTTACTAAAAGTAATTCCATTAAATTTTTAAAATGGACCTTCACAAACGAGAATTAAATCAAATGGTTGATCCTGGAGCAGATCGCTTAAAATTAGAACGATCGTCGTTTCACCATTGCTATTGCTAACTGTCTATAAAGATTGGTAGAGACAGCATCTGGAATACTACCGACGATAGTTTGATCGTTTTTATTTTACGTCCTTAGGTCTTATACTTTATTTTAAGCACAATTTAGGATGAATTAAGTCTGGGGGAAATATTTTCAATTGTGTGAGCATTGCTATTCAACTTCATTTTACATAATACGTTTTATATTGCACACAGTTCACTTCCCTACCCTACAATACCGGTTTTCCCATGGATGAAGTGCTTTGTAAACATAATTTAAAACACACATTTAAAACAAAACCAAAAAGCGGATATGTTGTTGCCGGTATCGATCTTTTTATCTTGGTCCAATACTAATGAAAGCATTAGCAACATTAATATAGAGTTGAACCATAAGGAAATCTTGATACAGAACCACTGAACTAATGTAAAACACTGCAGAGAATACAGTGCTGTTATGATGAGACCACGATTGATAACAAACTGCACCAGTAGTAATTTAAAAATGTGCGAAAACTGCGGGATGCAGACGCTTGTCTTCCTTCTCGATGATTTCACCTGAATTACAATCCTTCACTATTATACACATGCGCCTAGACTTGCTGGTAGGTAGATTGAAAAATCTGATGAATTTGGAAGTGAAGCATATGCCTACTTTGTTCTTGTGTTCATTGAACTTGTCGATGACAACGAAGACTGCTCATCCCTTCGCTGATATAAAAAAATTTTCTCCGCTGATTTGGGTGCGTTGAGTTGTAGTCAATGGAGTTTATATCTCGGGCGATTAGTGATAGACGAATATTAATTTGCTGTTTAAGCAGAATTATCCGGCTCGTTATGTATCAACGATAGTAAACTTTGTAGTTTTCCATTTTCATTAGTCAGCTCTTGAAGTGAGCTTTTTTTTTTTAAATATCCGATCTATTTTCAAATGGAGCTTAAAGCAAGCATCAACATATGAAAGAAAGATTTGCCAACACATGTAATGTGTCCCACTGGCTCATCACTTAGTGCAGGTCTTCGTTGTTAGTAAGCACAATGGTACAAAAACAAAAACACATGCACATAAATACAACATAAATGCAATATTACAATACAACACAGAAACAATTATGATCGTGGAGCACTGATTCTAAAGAGAGTTTTTAAATTATTTTTATTTTAATTAAAGTCTATCAGGCTCTCATTCAAGTTATATAACTTACTCATACGTGTGAGAGGCTTATGCATGCCATAATTATCTGTAAAAAAAATAAAATTTCGTTATATTTCAAGTAATTGCACCAAATTTCAAATTATTGCAAATAAAAGTGGTCAAGTGATTTCATTCGTAAGTCGTGACAGATATCGCCTGAAAATCGACATGTCAATTTTATTTGTTATGGGGTTTTGAGGCTGCGTTTACGTGTTGATGATAATGATAATTGATAACTATCTGTTTTCTAATGTCGAATTCCTTTCATTTTGCCAGATTTGATCTGAGAAGTTGACTTTTGTCCTAACTATGGATATTAAAACAAAGAAGTTGCTTTTTCTTGTGATTGTATTGTGCATATTATTTATAAGGGATTTCAAGCATTTATAATCGCCAAAATCTGTTGAATTCGGCGCTCGAGGTCACAAACTTGGATTATTCATTAGGCCAACATCATAAACAAGTCTGCCAAAAATCAAAAATATCGGATTTGACGCATACACAGATGTTTAAATTTACTGGACTATGATGGAAATGAATTAGAGAATTTTTCTATCACTTTTGTGATTTCAATTTGCATTGAAATTTCAATGATCATTGAAAAAAAAGTGTGAATAATTCGTGAACTTAACCCAAATTGCGTAATTTTTTGTGATAGAAAAAATCTTTAATTAATTACCTTCATTTTAATTCCAATTAACATTAACATTGTTGAATAATTTGCCTTAACATTGAAAAAGAAAATTTTCAATGATAGCTATTAATGACCCCTATAATAGCTTCTTTTTAATACAAAAATAAACCACACGACACAGTTAAAATGCTCATCTGACAGAAGGAATATAAAATCTTTTAGTATGCGTAAATCTTGCTACAAATCAAGATTCATGTCGAACTACGAAAAGCTGATCTGAAGGGGAAAAAATTAGCTTTTTTGTCTATGGATCATGATTATTTGAGATTTTTATCACTCAGATCAATATTTTTTCGAAAAAAGTCAACTTATTTTTTGAAAAGAATTCGACATAACTACGACTATAACATCGTCTATTGGGATATCTTTCTGCGTTAAGTCTTTGGGCTATACGATCTCAAACATGAGCTAAACGGTACCAGAATTGCATCTCTGCAATTTATTTTCGGCGAGTAGTTTAGATTGCCTTCAACTTGTTTTAAAGTAGCACATATTTTGTATTCTGGTCTTATTTGCCATATGGTCTTAATATGTGAATATTTGAGGCAGTTGGTTGTTGCTGAACTGACTGTTGATTTTGATTTAGTAGCTGAGCACAACTCCTAAAACGAGGGCGAATTTTCTTTGATGGTTTTATAACGGTTTCCTATTTACAGTTCAAGTTCTAAAAGTGATCGAATCAAGCGAGAGGCATTTGAATTACAAACTAATAAAATACTATAAAACTCGGTTTTCCCCAAAAGCGGAATTTTTCGCATTTTTCGCCCTCTAGCGACATTTCTTTCATTAATTTAATGCGCTTTAATTATTGTTTTATTGTACTATTCATACTAGAATGTCAGTTGAGCACCACTAATAAGAAGAATGATGATAGCTTGGCACCCTTTGAAATAGCTATATCTCCAGCCAATATTAAAAGCGAATTATAATTAATTCCAAAACAATTGGTGGTAGCACCTTTAAGTTGTTGTTGTTGTTTAAAAATCAATCAAATTGACGCCTGACGGAATAAAAAATGGTCAAGTCTAATCAACTGAAATTCTAGTATGAATGGTACAATAAAACAATAATAATAACTCAATAGTCTGTTCTGTTACCGATCTTCCAACTTTTCCCCCTTTGATACGTACTACGAACTGTAGTCTACCAAATAAGTGTAATGGAACATAACAACCTTACACAAACACCGCGCCAATGGGGACCGAAACCTAAAAATAATACATAGAAAAATCTATGATTCAGGATTTCGTTCTTGCGAAAATTTCCGCACCTGCGAAATTTCGTAGCCCCACGTTGGGCGCCATTTATGTAATGGAACAAAACAACCTTACACAAACACCGCGCCAATGGGGACCGAAACCTTAAAATAATACATAGAAAAATCTACGATTCAGGATTTCGTTCTTGCGAAAATTTCCGCACCTGCGAAATTTCGTGCCCCACGTTGGGCGCCATTTATGTAATGGAACATAAAAAGCTGATTCATACACTCCACACGCTTCAATGCTAGACCACAGAAATACTACTATGCACTTTACAACACTTTATAATAGGAAAACGGCTCTAAACCACATGTCTCAAAAACAAAGATAAAACTCTTAATAAGACGGGTTCATCATCTGTTATTACTTCCACTCTGATGAATCATAGGCTTTATCACGAGTGTCCAACCGTCTATAGACACAACAATGGTTCCTGTTTAAGTTAGCATAGAAGTACTCCATGAAATGTAGACTGTGATGAATTCACTTTGAGTAGGATCCACATCATAAAAAAAATAGGTTATGGGCCAATCGATCCAAGAAAGATAAATTAGCAACAGTGCAATCTCATAGTTTAGAGGTCACTAACCTCATAACGATTGTCGTTGTTCATCTTCCCCGCATCGAGAGATCCTGACATATGTGGATGGCATATACGTCTTTTTATCACACCTAGAATTGTTAGGCTTAGCGCTGAATAAATAAGAAAAATGATCTTGATTCGAAAACCCGGATTGAATGATCATACATTTCTAACCAGCATCAGTCGCCTTAATCCTATTTCGGCTTATCGCATCATAATCAAATATTTCTCTCGAAGCACAAAAAAAAATATAAAGGAGGGGGTTTATTTCTCCGACCTATTGCGTCTATGTAGGTATATGTACTTCATAGGTATATACTTGCTTATAATTCCGATTTGACCTATGGATCCTCTAGAAACCTAATCGTTCACGACGACTTTTAGTACCTACGAACTGTAGGCACGTCCAAGCCCGAACAATTAGGGTGACTACTACTTTACTATTGCTTCAGGTCACTGAAATTCGCCTTGGCTCAGCTCATCGGTTCAGGGAGGCGGATCAGACAACAGAAGTGTAGTCGTGTTACATATTATTTGACCTGAAAGAGTCAAGCTGACAACTGACTCAAATGTTAATCTAAAAGGCTAAGCTAATGAGCAAAAGGACCCGATAACGAACTTGAATATCATGAAACCCAGAAGAAGGATATAACTTTGGAAAGTTTGAAAACAATTGTATCGATTTTGGAAGGCACTTCTCGAAACGCTACCAAAGATGTTACTATAGCATAGGACCACTATCTGTTCTTCTTAATTGGACTTTTCACCGTCCCGTCATTGTAATGTGAAAAATCTCTAAAGTTGAGAAATAAAGGTATTGGGATTTCCTCTAGTGCTTTACACCCGACCTAAGTGAATGCAACTACTCATATTTTTCAATTCGCAGTCATCCACCCAATGCTCCTGAATTGCACCAATAAATCTTCTCAAGAACTCCCGCTATGTATAGGAGTAATTAAACTCCTTTTAATCAACTCATGTTGTTGTTGTTGCTACTGTTGTTGAAGCTGTTATTGTCGTCATCGAAGCAAAAGATACTCATCTCATGTTGGCAAGGGTCCCAGCCACAACTCCTGTATGGGTCTTTACTGCTCCATAACTATTATGGGACTGCAAATGAGCGAAATGAACTTCCCAGAAAACATGTTCAAAAATAAAGTCTCAAATCAAAGAAAAATCATCTTATTTCAAAATCCCTGATTTACAACTTTATTCAAAACTAAATAAAAAAAAAACTTAAATCTAACATATTCTTCTGATAAGAATAAAAATAACTTATCTACTCCAATATCTTTTATTTGAAATATAAAATTTTGCTTAAGGCTTTCTTCAAAAAAACTACCTAACTTGAAACTCGTATTCTAAATCTTATCAAAATTTACTTTCTAATCAGAAATCCTTCACCTAGTCTCTAAAACTCTTAAGTGTTATGATTCTGATTTGTTAACGTTATGACATAAATTGTAAGAGAGAAGTTCATGGATAATCTTCCTCTCTTCCCGATTTTAGGATGAACGAAAAACTTTCGGATTCAATAACAAGTGCCTATACGAATTATCAAAGCGTTAAAATTGAACAGGACGTAATATTGCACTTATATTGGCGGTTTATCTTTGCAGTAGATAAAATAACCGATGTTACTTCGCCTATGCCGAATATTCACGTCGTTCTTAATTGATTTCGCGACCAATCACCTTAATTGGTATGATAAGTTAACACGATCTAAGCCGGTTGCAAAACAAAATTCGTTTATGCAAAACACGAAATGAAAATTGTAGATTCAGATGAAACTAGCAGATTATCTCTTATGAGAAAATCTTTACACAACAAAAATTATTGCACGTAGGACGTCTCCACATTAAAAGAAGTTTATCCCACCCACAAATTCAAGAAAGAATAAATTACTTAAGCTTCCCACCAAAATGGGTACTCACTGGATTAAAGTATTTAAAAAATTTAAGTATAAAACAAAATTTATAAATATAGCAAAAATTTAATAAAAGTTTGACCGGTGCATCCAAACCGTGTCCTGCTGTGGATGTTCAAAAGTTAGTAAATTAAAATTTATGTTTTAAATCAATATAGTGGTTTAAATAAAATTAATTTAAATATAAAAAGAGTTGGTATAGCGTCGAAGAAGGTGCACCCTATTCAATGGAATACCTACAGATCAGACTTTAATATTTATATGTGACAAAAAAAAATTTTTGGTTGAGTATCTTTTCTTTCAGGATTTTAGGGGTATGATAAGATTCAGACAATGGGTAAGTATGTGAGTAAAGTTCGACTTCACTTAACCAACCGCTTCTATATTTTCTTTGTGAGAGTTGAAATCGCGAAATTTTTACTCTCGACAACACGAAATTCAAAAAAAAAGTTTAATAAACTTTTATACGCGACAAATGTTCATATCACAACAACTGAAGTGTAAGTGTACAATAGGATTTATTTTGAAATTGATCTCGAATCTCTTATTCATTGGTCCAGGACTCAACTTGTAGATCGAAACGAATTCACTTTCAAAAAAAAATAAACTTTAATTTATTGTTGCTATTTTATTTCAGCAACGCAATGACAAATATTTGAAGTTAACACAAAATGTCCACAGGCAACAACTATAATTGTCAAGTCTATGACCTCTGTTTCCAATTTGATATAATTTCAACACAACTATTTGTTTTACTAAGCTGAAGGCTAAACACACTAATCGTTTGCACACTTAAACTTCTTGTTTGAATACACTTCACGATTTTGTAAATTCCAATAATTTATCTCAAAAATAATTTTACGTAGGTAACCATTATGACATAGTACCTTATTCACGAAATAACCGAAATAATTTATTTTTTTTTGTACGTGCGTAAATTTATCCACGTCCGGATATTTTTAATCTTATGGGTTGAAATTTGCGACCGATTCAAAAAAAATGAACAAAAAAAAATAATTTTTATCTCACACTTAAAGGTTTTGTACACTTGATAGACTTTAGATTTGGATTTTCTTTACAATTTGGATTATTTTTACTTTTGTATTATTATCTTTTTTTTTATAGGCAAATCTCTATGATATTGCATAGAAGATTATTTTAATTTGTTTCCAAAATGATGATGTTTCTCCCTCAACTATTTCATAGTTGAGATTTGCAAAACTTTAACGCAAACGTAGATAGGTGATGTGACATATAATGTGTCCATACCATAATATATTTAAATTATGTTTTTTTTCTTTTTTTCTTTTTAGTGCACATGTAGGTATTATTATTTATAACAAAATTTCCTTCAATATTCGTATTGACAATAATTTGTATTCACAATTTTTTTATAAATTTTCGACCAAAAGTAGGTAACATTTTTTTTCTTTGATATTAACACAGGATTTTGTATAACAAAAAAATTTTCCCACTATTTCATAATATATATGTACCTAGGGTGAAATAATGGTATTGTATACCAAGGAAAAACGGAATATAATATCCTACTATAATTTTATTAACCGTAAAACACCTTACCAATCCACAAAATGGTACTTAATAACTGTTTGCTTGAATGATGTATATAAATCCAACGATGAGGTGATCTTTTGATCAAACTGCTTTTTTGTCCGTCGATGTCTTGAAGTCCTGGTCTGATGAATTTACTTTCGGCTTTAGCCGCATTGGCCAACAATAATCCCTCGATGTGTTATGTCGTGTCCTGTCCAATGTCGTTGTATGTTTTTGAACAAAAATTCCCTCGTCGATTAATCGTTATGTGTGGCTGGTCCTGCTTTACATACCAGCCCGTATTTTTCTTTACACTGGTGGATTAAATTCGTCGGTTTATTGATTTTGCTCCTGGTATGATTTAATTTATTAATTTGGTGAATTTAGTCACGTAGATTTAAATTGGTACATCCCATTTTTCAATATTGTTTTATATTTTGCAGCTTTTCTCCTGGATTGTATATCCCAATCATCTCATATGTGCTATGAGGAACTTCTGGGGGTATTTTGTCCTGGTTTGGCATCTTCTGCTACCAAGAAAGCCAGGCAGATTATAGGACATCAGTTCCTGGGTCATCCAACGTTTTAGGCCAAACGTATTTTTGCCTCTTTGGCGAATTCCTTTGGTCCGGTTGGTCTTTAGAGCCGTTGAAGAGTTCCTGGAACGTTCAGCTTTTAATCTGCCTATATTTATTTCAAAAAAAAATTTACATTAGAAAGTGCACTATTATATTTCAATAAAAGAACTAATTATTTTGAGCCAAAATCTACTAAAGCTTTCTATAAATTTTCAAAAAAAATTACTTTCTACATTCTACACAACTGTACTAAATTTTTCACCAACGCTTGGCTTCTATAAAAAAATTTACCGTACCGTGCAGTTACTTTTGCACATTACTGTATTTTTGGCTTTTTTTTCATTTCCATTGTAAATGGGGTTGAAATATTTTTTTAATTCGAATTGGCGAATTTTATAAAACGAAATATGTATGTGATTTATTTTGTTACCTGGCTATCTGTGCAGGATTCGTGGCGTTGATGATTTTTTTCTTATTTCGAACTTCTGCTTGGTTTTCTTCTCGAAGTATATTTTTTGTATGTCGGCTTCTTTGATTCACGGCGTCACTTTTTTTTTCTTTATTCTTTTTTCAGCAACTTTTTCCGTAAATCACACTTTAATATACAGATAATAATTGCTTTTATTGTAAACGTTTATATTGGCGCGGAATAAAATTTTACTTAAATGTTTCAACATGGTTGCAACTACAAAAAAATTACTTACATTTTTGCCGCTGTTCCTCTGTCTTGTTTCTACACCTTTTTCTTTGATTTTTCTAAACTTTTCACTTTTATTTTTCTTATTGTTTTCGGGATACTAATTTTTATTTGTTTAAACAATTCCCGTCTGTACTTTAGAAGTATTAAAAAGGAAAAGACGGCCGGTAATTATTTTTGCCACCATTTAGCCTCGGTCGACTTTAATTTCTGAAATATTTCTGTCCAATTGGTTCAGGTAGATCGAGTGAGCACGATATGGTTTTTCGTTTTCTCTATTTATCTGTCTCTTTTGATCTGCCTGTTTTATTCTTTGACCGTACGTTCTGCAGTGTTCGACCTATTTTGCTTGCGCACTTGCATGGCATGACTTAAGGTCGTGTGTGTATACAAAGTAGCTCAAAACGATTTTGTAACTTGAACTTTAGTTTGCAAATGTGATAATACTTTGGTTTTTATGTTTAGCGCGTTAAGTGTTTTGGTGTTTTGGTAAGTATTGTTGTATGGTAAGTATTATTTTATGAACATTTCTTTCGTTTAGTACATTTTCTTTTTGTGACATTTTGAAAATTCGTTTTACATTTTAACTGAGAGTTTTTCTTTTTCTTTTCTCTTTCAGATGTTCAGTTGTTGTCATTTTCGATATTTTTTTATTATTTCAGGTTATGACATGATTATTTTCTTTCTTCTTCTTTTCTTTTCAGATTTGTATCGTGTATCTTTTTACTTTAGCTTTTCATCAATACTTTTTCCAGTTCGCTTAGTCTTTCTAGTGGACTGTCTAATCTTATTAGTTTGCTTTATTTTTCTGGATTATGACACCTCTTATTGGTCTAGTTTACTACCTACAGTACAATTTCTAGCTAAATTATCTGTCATGTTCTAATTATTACCTCTGATTCTTTTGTGCTTTTCAGGTACGGATGACGTTGCTGATAAACTTTGGTTCAATTTGTCTTTTCTTGTGACTTTACTTCGACTTTACTCTTTATCATAATATGAAACTTTATTTTTAAGAATTGTTTGACTATTTCTACTATCTTATCTGCTCTATATTGAAATTAATAAAAGTTTTTCTTGTTGTTTTACTACCTATTTATTTTCATTGGTTTTACTAACTTGACTACTTGGTTATTTTTCGCTAAAATGCTTTCGAGTATTTTCGGTCTTCGTCTGTCGTCGCTACTTTAACTACTGAAAAATTATTTTGTTTCTTCTAAATGAATATTTTCTTACTCATATTTTACCTGATTTGACCTATATTTTGCTACTTAAATAATTCGGCTCAAAAATAATTCTTTTATTGTGCGGTTGATTGGCTCCACTTTAATTTTTCAGTGCTTCCCATTCCACGTAGACTTTCTCGATTTTAGACCGTGTGTATCCATTTTATATTTTTATGTCGTATCAGCGTTCTACCCCCATGTAAGTCTGTTCGGGTATGTGTGCAGAAATGACATTTGGTGGACCGTAGATTTTTCGCGCTCGTTTTGCTACATTTGAAAGGTAATTTATCTGCCGCTTCTGCTATGGTTCACTCGATGTAGTTATTTATCCCACTAGGATTTATTTTAACGCAATTGGTTTCCGAATAGAGAGGTTTGTGTCTATGACACATTCCACAGTATTCGGAAATTATTTATTTTCGATTACTCGCTATAATTTAGGGAATTGAATACAATTTTGATTTTCGGAGAGTTCCGAAAATTTTCAAGTTGGTTTGGTTTTTTGGTAGTAGCATATTAGGCGATAATGTTATTTGCATTATTATGCTGTCGTGGTGTTAAGATAGTTTCTCTACAAAACATCGTAGTTGATTGTTGCGTAAGCTCGAGCAACGACGATGAAAAGGAAACACCTATTGATGTTTGCAAGTTTTCTTCTAAGTGTTTGTCGCTCCGAACTAAAATCTGTACCCACGACCCATATGTTGTCTCATGCGCAGACTGTAAGCCGGGCATGTAAAACGAAATTTAAAAAGAAATGATTACGAAATGACTTTAC
Source organism: Baccha elongata (assembly GCA_951217065.1). Classification (NCBI taxonomy): domain Eukaryota; kingdom Metazoa; phylum Arthropoda; class Insecta; order Diptera; family Syrphidae; genus Baccha; species Baccha elongata. The sequence continues at coordinate 41,757 of CATNUY010000088.1, forward strand.
TTGCGTAAGTCTTTTGTGTGGACCACTGTCTCGAAACCATTCTTGTCCTTTACTTTATATAAATTGTTCCCAATTAGCTTTATCACTTGCGTCTTAATGAACTTAGGACATAATTTAGCGCTACGGTGTTTAGATGCATCACTCAATATATGGTTTCGTCTGAACACTTCATCCCCTATGTTGAAAGATATTGACCTACTTCTCAAATTGTATACTTTTTCATAGGTGTCATGAGCATGACTGAGTGCTGTCTTGAGATATGCATGCAAGATGTTCATCTTGGCAGTTTTCGGCAACCAATCAATGTCTGATTGATTAAGGCCTCCCAATTTCTTTAGCAGTTGGTAATCTGCACCATGCTCAATCATCCTTTGACCAAATAGTGCTTCATACGGTGACATATTTATAGTACTATGTACTGAAGTTCTTAAAGCGCTACTAATAGACGACAAATGCTCATCCCAATTCAATTGTTTTTCATCGATATAAGAACGGATTGCGCTTAAAATAGAGCGGTTCACCCTCTCACTAGCATTAGCTTGAGGAGCATATGCTGCTGTCCTTATATGAGATATTCCAAAATTTTTTAACAAGGCTTGGAATTCATTGCTTATGAACTGAGAACCATTATCAGACAATAGAGTTTCTGGGACTCCGAACATAAGGAAAATTTCATCTACTAAAAATTTTAATACTTCTGTAGCTGTCGCTTTCTTTAAAGGTTTTATCACTACAAACTTTGTAAGTTGGTCAACCACAATCACAATGAATGTATTCCCTTTACGTGATCTAGGGTATGGCCCTAGGAAGTCAGTATAGAGGTGTTGAAATGGCCTCTCTACTATATATCCTTTTCCCATTTCCGCACGCAGTGTCTGGTTAGGTGCTTTTGTTTCTTTACAAGTGTCGCAATTGTTCACAAACATCTTCGTTTGTGCTGCCATAGTTGGCCAATAAAATTGCTGACGAAGGCGATATAAGGTTTTGGCGATCCCGCCGTGCGCTGCTCTTGGTGGACAATGAGACTGACAGATTAACTTTTCAGTTAGCTTCGATGGAACCCAAAGTTTCCAAGCTTGATCGTCCTGGATGGGGTTACCTGTAACGTGTCGGATCTTTTTGTATATGAACTTGTCAGAAACTTGTAGATCCGGCAGACGTTCTTTATTTTTCTCAATATGTGACACAATTTGGAGATATTCATCCGATTTGAAAGACGGATCCTCCAAATCAATATGTAACACTTCTGATGTGTTGGTTTCGATGGATTCCGCCGGTGGTTCGTTTACACCTAATGCCTCTACCTCAAACATACGTGAGAGTGCATCTGGTAGAACATGTAAACTTCCACGACGGTGCTCCACCGAAAAATCAAAGCTCTGAAGCTTTAGACTCCACCTAGCTAACCTCCCAGTTGGATCCTTCAGACTCATCAACCATCTTAAGCTAGCGTGGTCGGTAATCACCAAGAACCTATATCCTTCTATGTATGGACGGAACTTGTAGATACCCATAACTGCTGCTAAACATTCGCGTTCCGTAACCGAATAGTTACGCTGCGCGGAATTTAATTTGTGGGAATAATAGTAAATAGGCAGTTCGTTGCCTTCTTCATCCCTCTGGCATAACACACACCCGATTCCAGTTGACGATGCATCACATAACAGGATGAACTGTTTACTGAAATCGGGGTTGCGAAGAACAGGTGCTGTAGTGAGAGCGATTTTAATCCGCTTAAAGGCCTCTAGCGCCCCTTCGCCAAAAACAAATTTAGTCCCTTTTTTTAAAGTGTCGGAAATCGGTCCGGCTACCTCTGAAAACTTCGCAATGAACCTCCGGTACCATCCAGCCATGCCTAAAAATCGGCGAACTTGTCGAACTGAGGTGGGTACCGGGAAATCTACTATAGCTGAAATTTTGGACGGGTCAGCCTTGAGGCAGCCTTGCCCAACGACGTATCCTAAATACTGCAGTTCCTGGAAACAGAACCGGGACTTTTCGACGTTAATCGTAAGTCCTGCTTCCAGTAACTGAGTTGCTACTATTTTCAGAACAGAAATGTGTTCTTCAAAAGACTTTGAGATGACTAGCAAATCATCCAAATATACGAAAACTTGATCTCTAAGACTTGATGGAATGACTTTATTCATCAGGTAAGTTAGACTTTGAGCTGCGTTAGACAACCCAAATGGCATTACACAAAATTGATACAGGGGTCTGCCTGGCACTGTAAAGGCAGTCTTTTCCCTGGATTCTTTCTCCAGAGGTATTTGCCAGAAAGCGTCCTTCAGATCCACGCTAGAAATATAACGCGTCTCTGAAAGGCGTGCTAGCAATCCCTCTATATGCGCAATTGGATTCGCGTCCTTCTTTGTCACGGAGTTGACTTTCCGAAAGTCCAAGCACATTCGGTTCTTCCCTGGTTTTCTGACTAAAACAACAGGTGAAGACCATGGACTTGAACTCTCTTCAATCACTCCCAAAGAGATCATACGGTCCAATTCCGCGTACACTAGGGCTTGTACCGCTGGAGATATAGGGTAATGGCGTTGCTTTATGGGCAAAGCATCCCCTGTATCAATCTTGTGCTCCACAAGATGTGTACGCCCCAGTCCTTTCTCTACAAAAGATGGAAATAACTTGATGGTTTCATTCAACTGTAACTTTTCATTTGGAGTTAGACTGCACTGCTCGAAAGTTGGCTTTTCTGGTTTGTTCTCCGTAATAGGACTTAAAGCTGAAATTATGTGTGGTGCTAATTTGAATATTGACCAGAAATCTACTCCAAGATAAAGTTCTTGACTCAAAGAAGGTACTAAAAACAAACTCATAACATGAGATTCTTCTTTAAACTTTACTGTTGTCTTAATAACGCCAATGACGGCTTGTTTCTGCCCATCAGCAGTTGAAACATTTGTATCAAATTTCCTATATGGAATGTTCTTCTGCTCTAGCCACTTAACTGCTTTCTTGCCTAAGCAACTTACACTGGCCCCTGAGTCTAGAAGTCCCATCCAAGTTTCGTCAAGAAAGTTGACTTTAACGTAAGGACGTGGATCATCTGTTTCAATTGCTAATTTAGTAGAAGCTATAGATCTGAATTGTAGTTTTTTCATATATATTCGGTTTCTCAAATTCTGAATTTTCTTAAGATGTTTAGGATATGTGTATAATCGCTTGCGGGCCAGATTGTATTCAATCTGCCTTTGGTGAAGGGATTTAATAGGTCTTAATATAGGTATTTTAGAAATTTTTAATAGAGTATTTTTTCTTGTTCGGGTTTCCGGGTTATGTAAGATAGTGATTTTAGTTTCAGGTGTTGTTGTCGTACTTAAATCGGATTTCCCGAGCTTCCCGTCTTCGTCAGTGCCCTCTCGGATGACGTCTGACTCTTGATTAAGTTTCCCGCACATCTGGTGCAGCTTGGAGATAGTACTTCTGGCTGGCCGCATCTGTAACAGAATATGCGCCTCTGTGGATCGTCACAATCTCGAAATACGTGACCCATCTTCATACAATTCCAGCACTTGACTGGTTCTGGATTGGGTTTTGTATCTCGGTTGCGCTCTCTGTGGAATGCTTCCAACGCCATAGACATGTCTTCTGTTTGGAAATCCGTTTGGATCTCTATCTCATGTACTTGCTTTCGAGGTGGGTTATTGTAAATGGGTGGTGCTCGGTTCCTCATTGGATCATATTGTGCAAGATATCTTTCCATATCGCGACACGTGAAAACCAAATCTGCTAACCGTGTTGACTTAAAAGTTAGTAATAGTTCTCCCATTCTTCTTCGTACGTTCTGTTTTATGATCTCGGCCAATTCCTCATTCGGCCTGGGATTCTTCATTTTCGAGTTTATTTTCAATATTGCATCATAAAATGAATCGAAACTTTCGCCTTGAGCCTGCTTTCGTTCTGCCATTTGCCTGGACAGTTCCGAATCTGTCTCTAGGCTCCTATATTGTTCAATCAATGCTAATCTTAATGCTGCCCAGGTCGAATAAGGATTGTTCTTCATAAACATCCAGTACCAAACTTCTGCTGCGCCACCGACAAAATGATGAAAGTTCGCAACTATTTCCTCCCACGAGGCTCCGTAGCTATCTTTCACTTTGTCGAGGCGAAACAGAAATTCATCGATGGACATGTTTTTAGCATTGAATATTATCCCCCACTTGTGGTAGTGTGGTGAACGTATTACTGAAGTGGCTGGTGATGGCATTGGCACACGATATCCTCTGTTAGCGGAAGTGTTTTCGAATCTAATTTGGTCCAATCGTTCATAGAAACTGGGCTCATATCGTCTTGACGCCTCAGCTAATTGCGGTGATGGTGGTCTTCTCGGTCTATCTGTCGGAAATTCAGGTACATTATCTCTACTGTTTTCTGATCTAGGAGGTAAGGTTTCACGTCTCGGTGGATCTCTTCGTACTTCTGCAACGTTGGGCCTTGTGACTGTAGCTGGGTTTGGAATCCTTTCGGTATCATATTGGCGTGTGTCTGGAGTAGGCATGTCACATAGTGGGACTGCTGGAGCTGGTGGTGGTACTGTGGCTGTATTTTTTTCCAAAGCAGCTTTAATAACTTGACCGACTTTCTCCAGGATTTGCTCTTGACTCCGTTCTATCGCCTCTTGTAAGTTCTTTCGGTCCTCAGCACGTCCGAATCCTACTGTTGCTTGAGCTATCTCCTTTATGTAGTCCTCCCATCTACTGTCTCGTTGGTAAGACGCATCGTGTCTTACTCCTTGTTGTCGTGATGGACGTTGACTTCGTTGTTGCGTCAGGTCCACTTCCATAACTTCTCCTAAGATCTGATTAATTTCCTCCCGAACATTTTCTGTATTTGATGGTCCAGCTACCTCCTCTACCTGACTAATATCGGCAGCGGCTGCAGTTTCCATTGTCATGTTGTGGAATAGGTTTTGCCTTCTGCGATACCGTGTGTCATGGTCTTCGGGTGTAGCTGGTCTGTGTGGTTCAGGAGTTATTTGGACAGGTGTTCTATCATCTTTTTTCTTTTCAGATTTGTTACCATTATTTTTCCCGTGGCGACCCATATTAAATCTTTAGAAATTATTCTCTACAAAGGATGCTAACTTGTTTCTTACTATAACTTGAATAAAGTTGCTCAAAAAGAAAAAAAAATTTTATAACTTAAAAATCTGTTAACAATAAAAATCTTACTACCTATGAAAATCTTATTAACTATAAAAACTTACTAACTATAAAACTTACTAACTATAAAACTTACTAACTAACCTAACCTAATATTTTTGTAGGGTAAACCCTCTAAATATTCACAAACTATATGCTTAACTTTATCTCTTAACTCAAAAAAAAAACTTGATCACTAAATCAAAAAAAAACTAAAACTAAATTTCTGCCTCTATGCAATACTAAACTAAATTTCTGCCTCTATGCAATACTAAATTAAAATCTGCCTCTAGGCAATACTAAACTAAAATCTGCCTCTAGGCAATGCTAAACTAAAATCTGCCTCTAGGCAATACTAAACTGAAATCTGCCTCTAGGCAATAACTCAACTTCTAAACTTCACAAATACTGCCTCTAGGCAAAAACTCAAACTATCTACTAATGCTGCCTCTAGGCAAAACTTAAACTACAACGCCAACAAAAATGTTGCGTTAACGCCACCAGGCACCTCCAATTTTCAAGCCCAAATGAGAACTTGCAAAAATTGCTACTCAAAATATCGCCACCAGGCACAACTTCATTTTCTCAAAATAAACTAAATACTAAATCTCAAAATACTAAATTTCAAAAATACTAAATCTCAAAATACTAAATCTCAAAATACTAAATTTCAAAATACTAAATCTCAAGATACTATGTTTTCTTTCTATTCATTATGGCTCGGAGTTGTGACTGGAATTTTACCTTCCATGGACAACCTCTAACAACACTGCTTCTTCTTGCTTCAACAAACAACTGCCAACAACATAAGTTCTTACACTGGAATTCGTCTTCCGTAACTGTTGGTAATCCTTCGCAATTTCGTTTCGCCTATCACTTCCTCCCTGCAACAGCGGACCTAAGGAAGAACAACTTCATCCCTTAGCGGAAAACAGACTAAAAGATCAAGACCAACTAATTACGAAAATTTACTACCAACAATTACCTTTGTCAAGGGTAGCAGATGACCAAACAAAACTAAATTACTGTTTGAGTTGAAATGCCTTATGCATTGTTCAAGCGATTTGTCTTTCGCGGCTGACTTAGTCAGGACAAAGATCAACTAACTAACGGTCGAAAGTACAAACAGCTGAACCACAAAGACTTCTCCTAGTTTGAATTACTTTCATTAGAAGCTACGGCTACTGGATTGGAACATCCAATACGGACATCTAATTTTAAGATACTTCTTTATTGAGAGAAAAAAAATTTTTATCTTACGAGTGGAATGGTACTTGAACAGGTTGTCGCTACAGACATGATCTGGGAAATAGTTCAACCAATCACCGGTCGACACTTAAGTCAACTACCCTTCGGTGTTAAATCTCAGTAAGATCTCCAACTCTCAAACACAACTATAGACATGATAATTTTTCTAAACAGAAAAATTTTAAACTTCAACGAAAAAAAAATTTTTAAATTTTCTACCTCTTGACAAAACTAAAGTTCCAACTATTTTCTAAAATTTCTTCAAAATTTTATGATTGTTCGTTATTCGGGCCCCACGTTGGGCGCCATTTATGTAATGGAACATAACAACCTTACACAAACACCGCGCCAATGGGGACCGAAACCTAAAAATAATACATAGAAAAATCTATGATTCAGGATTTCGTTCTTGCGAAAATTTCCGCACCTGCGAAATTTCGTAGCCCCACGTTGGGCGCCATTTATGTAATGGAACAAAACAACCTTACACAAACACCGCGCCAATGGGGACCGAAACCTTAAAATAATACATAGAAAAATCTACGATTCAGGATTTCGTTCTTGCGAAAATTTCCGCACCTGCGAAATTTCGTGCCCCACGTTGGGCGCCATTTATGTAATGGAACATAAAAAGCTGATTCATACACTCCACACGCTTCAATGCTAGACCACAGAAATACTACTATGCACTTTACAACACTTTATAATAGGAAAACGGCTCTAAACCACATGTCTCAAAAACAAAGATAAAACTCTTAATAAGACGGGTTCATCATCTGTTATTACTTCCACTCTGATGAATCATAGGCTTTATCACGAGTGTCCAACCGTCTATAGACACAACAATGGTTCCTGTTTAAGTTAGCATAGAAGTACTCCATGAAATGTAGACTGTGATGAATTCACTTTGAGTAGGATCCACATCATAAAAAAAATAGGTTATGGGCCAATCGATCCAAGAAAGATAAATTAGCAACAGTGCAATCTCATAGTTTAGAGGTCACTAACCTCATAACGATTGTCGTTGTTCATCTTCCCCGCATCGAGAGATCCTGACATATGTGGATGGCATATACGTCTTTTTATCACACCTAGAATTGTTAGGCTTAGCGCTGAATAAATAAGAAAAATGATCTTGATTCGAAAACCCGGATTGAATGATCATACATTTCTAACCAGCATCAGTCGCCTTAATCCTATTTCGGCTTATCGCATCATAATCAAATATTTCTCTCGAAGCACAAAAAAAAATATAAAGGAGGGGGTTTATTTCTCCGACCTATTGCGTCTATGTAGGTATATGTACTTCATAGGTATATACTTGCTTATAATTCCGATTTGACCTATGGATCCTCTAGAAACCTAATCGTTCACGACGACTTTTAGTACCTACGAACTGTAGGCACGTCCAAGCCCGAACAATTAGGGTGACTACTACTTTACTATTGCTTCAGGTCACTGAAATTCGCCTTGGCTCAGCTCATCGGTTCAGGGAGGCGGATCAGACAACAGAAGTGTAGTCGTGTTACATATTATTTGACCTGAAAGAGTCAAGCTGACAACTGACTCAAATGTTAATCTAAAAGGCTAAGCTAATGAGCAAAAGGACCCGATAACGAACTTGAATATCATGAAACCCAGAAGAAGGATATAACTTTGGAAAGTTTGAAAACAATTGTATCGATTTTGGAAGGCACTTCTCGAAACGCTACCAAAGATGTTACTATAGCATAGGACCACTATCTGTTCTTCTTAATTGGACTTTTCACCGTCCCGTCATTGTAATGTGAAAAATCTCTAAAGTTGAGAAATAAAGGTATTGGGATTTCCTCTAGTGCTTTACACCCGACCTAAGTGAATGCAACTACTCATATTTTTCAATTCGCAGTCATCCACCCAATGCTCCTGAATTGCACCAATAAATCTTCTCAAGAACTCCCGCTATGTATAGGAGTAATTAAACTCCTTTTAATCAACTCATGTTGTTGTTGTTGCTACTGTTGTTGAAGCTGTTATTGTCGTCATCGAAGCAAAAGATACTCATCTCATGTTGGCAAGGGTCCCAGCCACAACTCCTGTATGGGTCTTTACTGCTCCATAACTATTATGGGACTGCAAATGAGCGAAATGAACTTCCCAGAAAACATGTTCAAAAATAAAGTCTCAAATCAAAGAAAAATCATCTTATTTCAAAATCCCTGATTTACAACTTTATTCAAAACTAAATAAAAAAAAAACTTAAATCTAACATATTCTTCTGATAAGAATAAAAATAACTTATCTACTCCAATATCTTTTATTTGAAATATAAAATTTTGCTTAAGGCTTTCTTCAAAAAAACTACCTAACTTGAAACTCGTATTCTAAATCTTATCAAAATTTACTTTCTAATCAGAAATCCTTCACCTAGTCTCTAAAACTCTTAAGTGTTATGATTCTGATTTGTTAACGTTATGACATAAATTGTAAGAGAGAAGTTCATGGATAATCTTCCTCTCTTCCCGATTTTAGGATGAACGAAAAACTTTCGGATTCAATAACAAGTGCCTATACGAATTATCAAAGCGTTAAAATTGAACAGGACGTAATATTGCACTTATATTGGCGGTTTATCTTTGCAGTAGATAAAATAACCGATGTTACTTCGCCTATGCCGAATATTCACGTCGTTCTTAATTGATTTCGCGACCAATCACCTTAATTGGTATGATAAGTTAACACGATCTAAGCCGGTTGCAAAACAAAATTCGTTTATGCAAAACACGAAATGAAAATTGTAGATTCAGATGAAACTAGCAGATTATCTCTTATGAGAAAATCTTTACACAACAAAAATTATTGCACGTAGGACGTCTCCACATTAAAAGAAGTTTATCCCACCCACAAATTCAAGAAAGAATAAATTACTTAAGCTTCCCACCAAAATGGGTACTCACTGGATTAAAGTATTTAAAAAATTTAAGTATAAAACAAAATTTATAAATATAGCAAAAATTTAATAAAAGTTTGACCGGTGCATCCAAACCGTGTCCTGCTGTGGATGTTCAAAAGTTAGTAAATTAAAATTTATGTTTTAAATCAATATAGTGGTTTAAATAAAATTAATTTAAATATAAAAAGAGTTGGTATAGCGTCGAAGAAGGTGCACCCTATTCAATGGAATACCTACAGATCAGACTTTAATATTTATATGTGACAAAAAAAAATTTTTGGTTGAGTATCTTTTCTTTCAGGATTTTAGGGGTATGATAAGATTCAGACAATGGGTAAGTATGTGAGTAAAGTTCGACTTCACTTAACCAACCGCTTCTATATTTTCTTTGTGAGAGTTGAAATCGCGAAATTTTTACTCTCGACAACACGAAATTCAAAAAAAAAGTTTAATAAACTTTTATACGCGACAAATGTTCATATCACAACAACTGAAGTGTAAGTGTACAATAGGATTTATTTTGAAATTGATCTCGAATCTCTTATTCATTGGTCCAGGACTCAACTTGTAGATCGAAACGAATTCACTTTCAAAAAAAAATAAACTTTAATTTATTGTTGCTATTTTATTTCAGCAACGCAATGACAAATATTTGAAGTTAACACAAAATGTCCACAGGCAACAACTATAATTGTCAAGTCTATGACCTCTGTTTCCAATTTGATATAATTTCAACACAACTATTTGTTTTACTAAGCTGAAGGCTAAACACACTAATCGTTTGCACACTTAAACTTCTTGTTTGAATACACTTCACGATTTTGTAAATTCCAATAATTTATCTCAAAAATAATTTTACGTAGGTAACCATTATGACATAGTACCTTATTCACGAAATAACCGAAATAATTTATTTTTTTTTGTACGTGCGTAAATTTATCCACGTCCGGATATTTTTAATCTTATGGGTTGAAATTTGCGACCGATTCAAAAAAAATGAACAAAAAAAAATAATTTTTATCTCACACTTAAAGGTTTTGTACACTTGATAGACTTTAGATTTGGATTTTCTTTACAATTTGGATTATTTTTACTTTTGTATTATTATCTTTTTTTTTATAGGCAAATCTCTATGATATTGCATAGAAGATTATTTTAATTTGTTTCCAAAATGATGATGTTTCTCCCTCAACTATTTCATAGTTGAGATTTGCAAAACTTTAACGCAAACGTAGATAGGTGATGTGACATATAATGTGTCCATACCATAATATATTTAAATTATGTTTTTTTTCTTTTTTTCTTTTTAGTGCACATGTAGGTATTATTATTTATAACAAAATTTCCTTCAATATTCGTATTGACAATAATTTGTATTCACAATTTTTTTATAAATTTTCGACCAAAAGTAGGTAACATTTTTTTTCTTTGATATTAACACAGGATTTTGTATAACAAAAAAATTTTCCCACTATTTCATAATATATATGTACCTAGGGTGAAATAATGGTATTGTATACCAAGGAAAAACGGAATATAATATCCTACTATAATTTTATTAACCGTAAAACACCTTACCAATCCACAAAATGGTACTTAATAACTGTTTGCTTGAATGATGTATATAAATCCAACGATGAGGTGATCTTTTGATCAAACTGCTTTTTTGTCCGTCGATGTCTTGAAGTCCTGGTCTGATGAATTTACTTTCGGCTTTAGCCGCATTGGCCAACAATAATCCCTCGATGTGTTATGTCGTGTCCTGTCCAATGTCGTTGTATGTTTTTGAACAAAAATTCCCTCGTCGATTAATCGTTATGTGTGGCTGGTCCTGCTTTACATACCAGCCCGTATTTTTCTTTACACTGGTGGATTAAATTCGTCGGTTTATTGATTTTGCTCCTGGTATGATTTAATTTATTAATTTGGTGAATTTAGTCACGTAGATTTAAATTGGTACATCCCATTTTTCAATATTGTTTTATATTTTGCAGCTTTTCTCCTGGATTGTATATCCCAATCATCTCATATGTGCTATGAGGAACTTCTGGGGGTATTTTGTCCTGGTTTGGCATCTTCTGCTACCAAGAAAGCCAGGCAGATTATAGGACATCAGTTCCTGGGTCATCCAACGTTTTAGGCCAAACGTATTTTTGCCTCTTTGGCGAATTCCTTTGGTCCGGTTGGTCTTTAGAGCCGTTGAAGAGTTCCTGGAACGTTCAGCTTTTAATCTGCCTATATTTATTTCAAAAAAAAATTTACATTAGAAAGTGCACTATTATATTTCAATAAAAGAACTAATTATTTTGAGCCAAAATCTACTAAAGCTTTCTATAAATTTTCAAAAAAAATTACTTTCTACATTCTACACAACTGTACTAAATTTTTCACCAACGCTTGGCTTCTATAAAAAAATTTACCGTACCGTGCAGTTACTTTTGCACATTACTGTATTTTTGGCTTTTTTTTCATTTCCATTGTAAATGGGGTTGAAATATTTTTTTAATTCGAATTGGCGAATTTTATAAAACGAAATATGTATGTGATTTATTTTGTTACCTGGCTATCTGTGCAGGATTCGTGGCGTTGATGATTTTTTTCTTATTTCGAACTTCTGCTTGGTTTTCTTCTCGAAGTATATTTTTTGTATGTCGGCTTCTTTGATTCACGGCGTCACTTTTTTTTTCTTTATTCTTTTTTCAGCAACTTTTTCCGTAAATCACACTTTAATATACAGATAATAATTGCTTTTATTGTAAACGTTTATATTGGCGCGGAATAAAATTTTACTTAAATGTTTCAACATGGTTGCAACTACAAAAAAATTACTTACATTTTTGCCGCTGTTCCTCTGTCTTGTTTCTACACCTTTTTCTTTGATTTTTCTAAACTTTTCACTTTTATTTTTCTTATTGTTTTCGGGATACTAATTTTTATTTGTTTAAACAATTCCCGTCTGTACTTTAGAAGTATTAAAAAGGAAAAGACGGCCGGTAATTATTTTTGCCACCATTTAGCCTCGGTCGACTTTAATTTCTGAAATATTTCTGTCCAATTGGTTCAGGTAGATCGAGTGAGCACGATATGGTTTTTCGTTTTCTCTATTTATCTGTCTCTTTTGATCTGCCTGTTTTATTCTTTGACCGTACGTTCTGCAGTGTTCGACCTATTTTGCTTGCGCACTTGCATGGCATGACTTAAGGTCGTGTGTGTATACAAAGTAGCTCAAAACGATTTTGTAACTTGAACTTTAGTTTGCAAATGTGATAATACTTTGGTTTTTATGTTTAGCGCGTTAAGTGTTTTGGTGTTTTGGTAAGTATTGTTGTATGGTAAGTATTATTTTATGAACATTTCTTTCGTTTAGTACATTTTCTTTTTGTGACATTTTGAAAATTCGTTTTACATTTTAACTGAGAGTTTTTCTTTTTCTTTTCTCTTTCAGATGTTCAGTTGTTGTCATTTTCGATATTTTTTTATTATTTCAGGTTATGACATGATTATTTTCTTTCTTCTTCTTTTCTTTTCAGATTTGTATCGTGTATCTTTTTACTTTAGCTTTTCATCAATACTTTTTCCAGTTCGCTTAGTCTTTCTAGTGGACTGTCTAATCTTATTAGTTTGCTTTATTTTTCTGGATTATGACACCTCTTATTGGTCTAGTTTACTACCTACAGTACAATTTCTAGCTAAATTATCTGTCATGTTCTAATTATTACCTCTGATTCTTTTGTGCTTTTCAGGTACGGATGACGTTGCTGATAAACTTTGGTTCAATTTGTCTTTTCTTGTGACTTTACTTCGACTTTACTCTTTATCATAATATGAAACTTTATTTTTAAGAATTGTTTGACTATTTCTACTATCTTATCTGCTCTATATTGAAATTAATAAAAGTTTTTCTTGTTGTTTTACTACCTATTTATTTTCATTGGTTTTACTAACTTGACTACTTGGTTATTTTTCGCTAAAATGCTTTCGAGTATTTTCGGTCTTCGTCTGTCGTCGCTACTTTAACTACTGAAAAATTATTTTGTTTCTTCTAAATGAATATTTTCTTACTCTTATTTTACCTGATTTGACCTATATTTTGCTACTTAAATAATTCGGCTCAAAAATAATTCTTTTATTGTGCGGTTGATTGGCTCCACTTTAATTTTTCAGTGCTTCCCATTCCACGTAGACTTTCTCGATTTTAGACCGTGTGTATCCATTTTATATTTTTATGTCGTATCAGCGTTCTACCCCCATGTAAGTCTGTTCGGGTATGTGTGCAGAAATGACATTTGGTGGACCGTAGATTTTTCGCGCTCGTTTTGCTACATTTGAAAGGTAATTTATCTGCCGCTTCTGCTATGGTTCACTCGATGTAGTTATTTATCCCACTAGGATTTATTTTAACGCAATTGGTTTCCGAATAGAGAGGTTTGTGTCTATGACACATTCCACAGTATTCGGAAATTATTTATTTTCGATTACTCGCTATAATTTAGGGAATTGAATACAATTTTGATTTTCGGAGAGTTCCGAAAATTTTCAAGTTGGTTTGGTTTTTTGGTAGTAGCATATTAGGCGATAATGTTATTTGCATTATTATGCTGTCGTGGTGTTAAGATAGTTTCCCTACATAAGGTACAGAGAAAAATGGAGGCGGAACAAAACAGTATACTTAAAGGCGCTTTGAATATTATGGTGTTCATGTAGAAAGTCTTTAATAATAAAATTGGATTAAAGCTCAGCACCACTAATAAGGAGACTGATGATAGGGCTTGACACCCCTTGAAATAGCTATATCTCCAGCCAAAATAAAAACGAATTATAAAATTCGTTAACAATTGGTGGTAGCACCTTAAAGTTGTTGTTGTTCAAAAATTATTGCACTTTCATTTTGTAGTGGCAGTCGATAGCGGAAAATGCATTTAAGGACTTGACGATATTTTTCCAACTTCTAATGCTTCAAATAATGCGTAGAAAAAATTTTAGGTTTGCGTCTATGAATTTTCGTAATATTTTTTCGGGGCTTTTAGCCCTCCGTTGTACAACTAAGTTGGAAGACCTTGAAATTAAAATCATTGTTAGATATTATTTAAATAACTGATGTAAAAAAATAAGCTTGAGAAAATGGTGTTATGAAACCTGTTGTTTCTTCCCGGACTATAAGAGGGGAAGTAGAACGGTACTTGCCACATAACCGTTTTTGTTAAATAAATGAGTAAATAATAACAATATAATATACAAATTTTCCTTAAATTAATAATTTATTTTCTGGTGTACACCATAATTTAATTCAATAAATAAGCTTTTCTAAATAAGTGCTTTATTTCCCTACGGGATATGGCTTCGAAGCCTCGTCGCCAATCGGGCAACCGATTTGGTATTTTCGATGAACACGCGCTCTCCGATCCACCTGACCCTTTCGCAACCCCGCCTCAAAGAAGACAAAAGCAAAATAACTGTGTTTTCGATGATTTCCCTTTGCTTCCAACGAAATTAAATTATAAAAATCCATGTTTTGTGCACATTACCTCCAAAGACGAAAAAAGACCATTAAGATCAATCAGTGTATTCGTTCTAAAAAAAAACGATCGATTCGGTCAGTATACAATATGAGAAGATTTCTCAACTTAAAGATGGTTCATTACTTGTTCTAGCTAAAGATGAAAAAATTGCCGATAAATTAAAAAAAAGGCACGAGTACGATAACTTTGGCGCCAAGAATTGATAACGGTTTTTTGTAGAACAGATCAATACAAGCATTTTGTACTATGGGTGGGGGGTGTCTATCTCCCTCCGTTTGGGCGGGAGGGGCAATTTTATAAAAACAGTGTTAAAATTTAAAAACAAATATTAAAAAATAACGGTAATACTTACAACTAAGTTTTAAATCTTTTTTTAAAGCCAATACTTTTTTCTATTAGATGATTTTTAAATCAAGTGAAACCTATGCATAGTCTTTGAAAAAACGGACTTTTAAAAAAGGTAAAAAAAAACTTTGAAGTGTGATTTTTCAAAACTGAAAAACAAAATACTACTTTTTTTATAATTTTTTTATAAAATTCGTTGCTCATATTAATTTTAAATCATAAACTGAAAACAAAATGATTTTATGTTTTCTGGTTTTTGAGAAAATGGAAAATAACTAAAGCGTATAAACAGTGAGGTATGTAAGGGGGGGCATGCTGCCTCCCTGCAACCCCCCTGCTTGGACACACTATAGGATTTGGGGTGGGTGCGAGGGGTATGCAAACTTTCTGTTGCATTTAAAGATGCCCAAGCATCATTACAAAAACGAACCTACGTACAACATTCACCGTATACCAACAAAAAAAAGAAAACTCTTATAAGAAAGTAGTTTTAGTAATTTTCCACTTTCTCAAAAATCAGAAAATATAAAATCATTTTGTTTTCAGTTCATGATTTAAAACTAATATGAGCAACGAATTTTATAAAAAAAAGTAGTATTTTATTTTACAGTTTTGAAAAATCACACTTCAAAGTTTTTTTTTACCTTTTTTTTTGCAATTTTTGAGTTTAAAGTCCGTTTTTTCAAAGACTATGCATAGGTTTCACTTTATTTAAAAAACATCTAATAGAACAAAGTATTGGCTTTAAAAAAAGATATAAAACTTAGTTGTAAGTATTACCGTTATTATGTAATATTTGTTTTAAATTTTTAGCAATGTTTTTATAAAATTGCCCCTCCCGCCCAAACGGAGGGAGATAGACCCCCCCCACCCATAGTAAAAAATGCTTGTATTGATCTGTTCTACAAAAAACCGTTATCAATTCTTGGCGCCAAAGTTATCGTACTCTCCCCAAAAAAAAAAAACTACCGTGTTTGACAGTATACGCCCAGTTAATATTAAGCTTCACTCCCAACTAAATCTCTCTAAAGGTATCGCCTACGCTTCTTGCTTGATTGATGTTCCTGAGACTGAAATAATATCTGAACTAAAACACGTTTACAAGTCTACCAAAGTCTATGAAATAGAAAAAAAGCTAATGGTCTTATGATCTTCACATTTGACATGTTCCAAATCCCTGACTCAATCGATATTGGCTGGCACAAAACCAAGTTATCTGAATATGTCCCCAACCCCATGCGGTGTCGACATTGCCAACTACTTGGACACACAAAGAAATGGTGTAAACGTGGCCCTTCCTGTGAAGTATGTAATCTCCCACCTCACGAAAACGAAAACTGCACTCGCACGATGTGCGCAAATTGTCTCGGACCCCACCCCGTCTCTTCGAAAACCTGTCCAAAATATATGCAAAGCAAATAAACGCTAATATAAATAATAACAAAAAACAAGTGCACCTTAGGTGAAGCTAGACGTATTCAAAGAGAACGTAACCCTCTCAGTTACACCCCCTCTTCCAATCTTTATTCAGAAAAAAACTAAACAAACTCTGGCTAAAACAAATATCTCTTTACCTTCTACTTCGTCCTCTTCTATCGAACGAATATCTTTGAACAAAGAGAATAACGCCATCGAAAACAAAACCGATCAAACCGTTCCAAAATTAAATAATAACAACTCTTACATTGTTCAATCATCTGCAAAAGCAGATCCCATCAACATTCCAAATACAGCAAATGAAATTAATACAGTAACCCTATCACTTTCGGCTCAAAGAGTCCATCCATCAAAAGAAAACGAAACAACTATACCTTCAATTTCTCACTCAAGAGATAATACAACCAACGGTAATGAAATAACTCAAACTTTAAATTCTCACTTTTCAGAACAAAGTAATAACATAACGTCCAATTTAAATACCACATAAAGAACAGATTCCCTTCACAAAAATCTAAACATTTACTCTACAACTCCAGAACAAGAACATATGAATATCGATGATGATGAAAGCTCATAACAAAATTAGTAACACGCGCACAACCCGCGCCTCTGCTGGTGAGGGGAGTCCCCGTCTTGCAGCCGCCGCCCGCTCTATTAGCTTTTTTTGGGCTTACTGGTTCTATAAAAAAATTAGAGATAGCAAAGAAAGAAGTAAGCTCTTGTTTTTGAAAGTGGTATAAGTCCATTTTTTCAAATATCGCGATAAAGGGTTTGCATTTGCATTGATTCAAATATTATTGGGAAACCTAAAATTTATTCAAGTTGTGTTTTTTATGTTAAAGACGTTTTAAAATTTATTATAGAAAAAATCATTATCAAATGGACTTATGCATACCATTTAAAAAAAAAAAACATGTAACAAAAGTAAATTTAAGTCAATATTTGAATAGACAATTAGCTTCAGTGAAATGGATATTTGATGTAACAAATAGTGATTGCATTCAGGACATGGATATACACAAATAGATATTAAGAATTAATTTCAGTTCTATCTAAAAGGTGATTTATAAAGAAACTTAAAATATAAATAATTTCGTTATGATAACTTAAAATATATTCAAAATTCGGCATAATTGTTGTTAATTTTTATTCTTATTATTGTGCATTGACATATTAAAAGAATATGAAAACCTTATGATAATTACATATTTTATAGAGAAAATTAACCTAAAAATCTAAAATTATTAAGCTCAACAAAAATTGAATGTTGCTTGAAAATTTGATGTATTTATGTTTAAATGCGATACGTATCAATTTCAGTTGAAACCGTTTCAAAAATGCTAGTTTTTTTTACTGATACTCTATTATTCGTATTAACTGAACGATTTTTGTTCTTTTCTTAAATCGATAATAAATTATGGAAACACTACAGATAGAATCAACTGTCGACCGACATTTTCTTGGAATATACGAAAAAATAGTTTTTCATGAAGGGATGGCCCGGCTCTATTTAGACTTAAGTACGTCTTGAAGTTGAAAACATAGTAATTTTACTGAGTTGTTTAATCTTCTTTGTTTTCGAAAAAAAATGAAGCATTTTGATTTCTTAGTTCTGTTAACTCGTTTTGTAATAAAAATAGTTGTATACTCATGCTTCAATAGAAGGGGAATAACTGGAATAATTCCAAAGAAAGTTTAACAAAATCAGTGCAATTATTTCTTACCATTTTATCTAAAATATAATGCCGTTACCTTTTAACGAAATAAAATAAATAATGATACAAATTTTATATACTAATATGAAAATTAATTTAAAAAGTTTTTTTTATTTTATATTAAGAATATTCAACCAAGTAGAAAACTTAGCATCCGTTTATTTTAAGTGGACTTTTCCGAATTATTATTCAAAATTAAAGCGTTTAGCGGCCTACAGTCCGAGAAAACATTGCGTTTCGCCCGATGCTAGCTTGTTGGGCTCGTCAGATGACTTCCAGCTAAAAGCACCTTGTCATCGCAATTTAAAGATTTTTTAATATATCTTAGCCTTGGCCACGAGGCAAAACAAAAACACCACCCCCAGTTGAAAATGATTGCAACCGTAATCTTGCTGGTAAAGTTCATATCAGCTTTTTGTCAAAAAAGCTGAACTAGAAAAATCTTTAAGTTACGCAATGACAAGGTGCTTTTTGCTGGATGTCATCGGACGAGCCCAACAAGCTAGCACCCTGCGAAACGCAATATTTTCTTGGACTGTAGGCCGTTAAACGCTTCAATTTTGAATAAAAGTTACCTTTTAACAATGATGTTTTTATTACATTAGCAGTAGCTTAGAATATATACCGAACAGATTAAGTTGTAAAAATTAATAATGATTTCCAAAAGAAAGTTGCTTTAATTATATCTAATAAGCTAATACGAATGGACTTATTCCACTTTCGAAAATTATAATTTTATGATAAGATTTTACGGAAAAAAATTATCTTGCTTATTTTATGAAAAAATCGTACGCCATTAAGAGAATGATTATAAATATAGATAAAAAGTGTATATATCTTACTAAAATAACCGCTTACTAATATTTTGTTGAAAGCGGATCTTTATCATTTTCAAAAATAACAGCTCCATTATAGAAATCTTAATGATATAGGGAGTTGACAGTCTCCGTCTAGCTCTCGTAGCGTTTACATCGTTGACTTCTCTCTGTATTTTGGTGTGCTTAGCTCACTGTGCGTGTGCATATACATATATCCATCTCGCTTACACCACCGGTTCTATTACTGGTTTCTTTTTTTCCAAGCCGCGTGTTTTCTTTTTTTTTCACGTCCAACACATTTTTTCTCTATAAAATATGGCCCCGGGGCCAAATAAAATAAAACCCCGGAATATATTCCCTGGGTTAGCTAACCCATCGTTTCTAGAACCTCGTCCTAAGAAAAATAAAATGAACATTAATCTATTTGACGAATATCCCGATTTACCCATAAAAACTAACCTCAAAAATCCCAGGTTCATCCTCATTGCCGAGAAACATGAATCAAAACCCCTTACTGGTGTAAGTATTTTCGTATTACGAAAAGCTATTGATGCTATTAGCACTGAGTACGAGAATATTTCCCAGTTGAGAGATGGGAACATACTCATCCTAACCAAATCTCAAAAAGTTGCCGACAAATTTCTTCGAGTTTCCAATATAGCAAACCAATGTCCTGTTTCGGTTAGCCTCCACGCTAACCTTAATTCATCCAAGGGTATTGTATATGCGCATTGTCTCGCTAGTATCCCTGAAAGTGAAATTGTGGAAGAAATGAAAACGCAAGGTGTAACTGACGTTTACAAGTTCACCAAATTACATGATTGAAAAGCCAGCCCAACTGGATTGGTCCTCTTCACATTTGACCTTTAAAAAGCTCCCACAACTGTGGAAATAGGATGGCTCAAGGCCAAGGTCCAAGAATACATCCCCAACCCGATGAGATGTCGCACCTGCCAATTAATTGGCCATACTTCGAAGAGATGTTCCAAAAACAAAGCCTGCGCCACATGCAATCTTCCTCTCCATGATCCTTCAGAATGCACCATGTGTGCAACTGCTCTGAAGCCCATCCTTCCTCATCCACATCTTGCCCCAAATATTTGCAAAATAAAGAAATTCTAAAAATTAAAACGAGGAATAAATGCAGTTTATCAGATGCCAAGCGCATCTACAATCAATCCAACCCTGTTTTTCCAACTCTCTCCTCCATATCATATGGAGACAAAACGAAACAAAATCAAAAAACTACAACTACTTAATCCATCTAGCTCCTTATCTCTCGCAAAAACACATTTTACTTCTAAGACATCAGTAGCACCCAACAACGAAAATATAACAAACCCGTTTTTGGAATCTCCAATTTCCGACTCTCTTCCAGTCACAAACATCTCCACCACACCATCACAAAAATAAAACGAACAAACAATTACAACACATCCAAATATTAACCAACCTATTCAAAATTACTCTACTCCCTCTACACAAAATTTAAACAACTTTACCCCAAATTCTCCAATAACTTCCATGACAAAGGACCTGATAAACAATAACGAATACTTTATGGACTCATCCGAGATGGATGATGATGTATAAAACAACTAAAAATATTGCAACTCAAAGGTCGCGGGCTGAGTTGGCCGGAGGGGGGCGATACCAGCAGGGCTGGCCCGCCCCAATTTCGTCCAGGGCGAACCGCGACCTCAAAATACTTACCAACCCTTAAAACAACAACATAAAACAAATACCACATGCAAAATTATGCAATGGAACCTTAAAGGTTTCATCAACAATTATGATGAACTAAACATCCTTATAAAAGAGCAAAAACCATGTGTCATATCTCTACAAGAGACTCACTATCTCTACAAACCAATAATTCCTGAATCATATTTAGGTTATTTCAAAAACCTTGCTTGCAACCTTTCAGCTTAACAAGGAATCGGTGTTCTAATTAAAAATAACATCCCCCACAAAGAAATAGTCATCAATTGAAACATCTTAACCTTAGCTTTAAAATAAGAACTTTCGTTCAAATTCACGGTTTAAGCCTTATATATTTTGCCAGATCAAACTTTTTCCAAATCGGACCTTGATTATATCCTCAGTCGAATACACACCCCTGTTTTCCTGACTGAAGAATTAAACTCTTGGAGCGTGTAATGGGGCTCTCCCAAAACTCACGTCGACCTTACCTGCTGTTCCCCGGAAGTATATAAAAAACCTCTTGGGAAATATTAGATTATCTCCATGGAAGTGATCATTTTCCTTTATTTTGCACCATGTCTATACAGCTGTAACTCCTAAATACAATATTGATTTAGCTAATTGGGCTTGTTTTGACAAGTACATTATAGATTACTTATCAGTTAATCATCTTCAGGCAACGTGAATAAAGAAGCAGCCACAATTCTCAAAGCCTTTCGTACTGCTGCAAAAACAAATCTTTTCCACAAAGTTCCCCTCACACGGGTAAACATACAGTCCCATGGTAGAGCCCGGAGTTGAGAGATTTAAGAGAAGACAAAAAGAAAACTCGGCGTCTTTTCAAACGTCATCCAAATCAGACCAACCTGATTGCTTACAAAAAATACAATGCCAAATTTCGCAGGGAAGCAAAAATAAACAAAGCGAAATGCCTTAGCGATTTCACCTCTTCCATCAATCCCAAATCACCTCCTTCAAAAATTTGGCAAAACATTCGATGCCTACCTGCTACAATTGTAAACCTATTAGAACAATAATAATATGTCAAAATCTCAAAAAAATAGTTGCTAGAAGATTACTTTGGTTCATTGAATCAAAATAATTAATTTCATTAAACCAAGTAGCTTTCAAACCAGGTAAGGGCTGTGCTGATGCACTTCTTCACTTGGACGCCTACATATCAAAAGCCATATCCGCCCGTAATCATGTCACCGTACTCTCCTTAGACTTCGAAAGGCTTTTGATAGAGTTGGTAACAATCTAATATTAAATAATTTGATGCGATGGGGTATTGGCCCAAAAATGTTCAGATATTTCAAGTCTTTTCTTACCAATAGACAAATTTGTGTCAAAGCCAACAACGGTTTCTCGTCTTTCTCCCCATTAGTCAATGGCATTCCACAGGGATCGCACAATCAGTCGTGTTATTTATTATTATTAATAATGAAACACCTTCTCCTTGACCACTGCGCTTATGCAGATGATTCTTACATTATTTGCAAAGTAAATGACCTTGATAAAACCAAAGACTTACTATCAAAAATAATTAAAGACATACTTGATTGGTCCAAACTTTCTGGGACAAATCTGTCTCTGGATAAATGTAAATCCATCCACATTTGTCGTAAACTATCATGAAATAACTTAATTTTAAGGATTAATAACATAGATATAGATAATGTCACCAGCCTGAGTATCCCAGGTATAACATTTAATTGTAAATTCAATTGGAAATCCCCATCGTGTGGAGCTTAAGAAGAAATAAGTGGTTAGGGCTAACATTAAAAACTATCTTGCTAGCAAAAAATGTAATGCTCATATTAATACACTGTGCTCTATTTCAAAGGCGTTGATACTAATGATTGCAGAAGCATCAACGCCTATCCCATAAGCAATATTAAAAATATTCTTGTAGAAGCTGGTGTTCCTTCCGTTGAAGAACGTATTGCCACAGCCAGAGAAAAATTATTCGTAAAACTCTCGTTCTCAAATGGGTCCATAATCGACAATGACATCACCTCCATATTGAAAAAGGTAAACCTTAACCGCATTTCTTCTGCAATAAGTACCTGCTTACACTCTGCAAAACAAATGAATCTGACGTTAAAAAAAAGGATTAAATCACACCATCCTTCCCACCGTGGTCCATAAAAACATCTTTAATAATAACCGACCTAGCAGTTTACAATTAGTGTTTCTTCCAATTTGAGATCAAATGGATGGAGCTTCGTATTCACGGACGGTTCAAGGAATCAGACTTCCACATACTTTGCAGCTACTCAAGAAGACAGTTCACTACTTTTAATTGGAATCCTATCAACATTTGCATATATCTTTACTGCTGAAGCCTTTGCCATTATGGAAACA